>MOOZ01002936.1:260604-308251 GCA_002930495.1 Cecropterus lyciades
TGTATAAATTTTTTCGTCGTATAGATAAGTTTATCGTCGTTATATACTAATGTCAATTTAATTAATCTAGATTAAGAAAACCTTCTAGAACGCTTTTATTTCTCGTAATAGATCAAACAATTAAAGATCCAATTTGTACATACTTACAAATTGGATATTTGGAGCTAACAATATTTTAACGAGAGTTAAATGCCTTTCAATTATTATGCTCATCATTGATTACTGTAATATGAACTGTCGTAAGAAAATGCATTTACAGGTTTGAACGTAACAATAAATTGAGATTTAATTTATAATCAATTAGCTGTATTGTGCGGTTTCTCCCGCATTAAAAAATACCCAATTTAAATTTAATAATAACTTTTGACAAAGTTATAACGATGTTCTTTTGATGGATTGTAATGGAAGAGTTTATTAGTTAGTTTTGGTTTGATACGATTTAAAACATACAGACAAATATAGAAACAAAAATCTTAAAATTGGTGTTATTACTTAATTTTAACCCTGCAAACTATCTTTTTTGCAAATAATAGGTCTTTAATACTTTTTTAATTTTAATATCTATGAAATTGCCATTTTTCATGAAATGAAACAAGCGTATTTTTTTCTATATTTTTTATTTCTATTAATCATAGTAATCAACCATTCAATCAATGCATCTTTGTCAACGTATTGGTAGCTTACTGATACCATTCTTGAAGAAATCAGGGGGACGGGAGGCAACAAATTCTTCAAAGGCATTTTGTACTGCCTCTCGAGTATTGAATTTTTTAGAAGTCGGTAGGCAATGTCTGGTGAGTACGGCGGATGACGGAGAACTTCCAACCCCCAGCTCTTATACCTTCGAGACCGTCTGCTGTGCAGTATAAGGTCGCGCGTTGTCGTGCAGGAGCAGTGGAGCTGGACTTGCGAGCTTCTCCATCATGTTCAGTTCTTTACGGTACACATCTACAGTAATGCTCATCCCGATTGGTAAGAAGCTGTGATGAAGTACACCCGCGTTAGACCACCAAACGGTGACCATCTCTTTTCTAGGGGTAAGTTTTCGTTTAGGGCATTGTTTGGGTGCTGAACCAAGACTCAACCAACTTGCTGAGCGCTTACGGTTGTCGAACAGGATCCATTTCTCGTCTCAAGTAACAATGCGGTTCAGAATTCATTTGTATGTCTGTTGAGCAGTGCAAGGGACGTCTCGACGCGTACTTTTGCG
Organism: Cecropterus lyciades; assembly: GCA_002930495.1. Lineage (NCBI taxonomy): Eukaryota > Metazoa > Arthropoda > Insecta > Lepidoptera > Hesperiidae > Cecropterus > Cecropterus lyciades. The sequence goes on from MOOZ01002936.1 coordinate 261,815, forward strand.
CTGGCGATCATTGACTTCGTGGGGTACCCATTTGTCAAGCTTTTTTACCTTGCCAATTTGAAGCAAATGGACCAATATTGTATTGATGCTAACGTCGTAAGGTGGTGCTGATTCAGCCGTAGATTGAGTATCATCGGCTTCCACAATCGCCTTTAATTCGTCATTGTCGACCAAAGTTTTCGGACGACGACGTGGTTCAATTTTCCGGTCAAAATTTCCAGAACGGAAGCGGGCAAACCAATAACGGGTGGTGCGTTCGTTGTAGTGCTCGCTCCTTAAACGTCGTTGATGTTGCGTGCTGCTTGTACCGCTTTGTTGCCACGACGGTACTCATACTCCATAAATACTCGAAATTTTAACGTATCCATGAAGATGAAAAATGTTCGAATGTAATAAAAGTAAAACACTAAGCAAATGACGATTTTAGAAAAAAGAATCCATGTTTTTAAAATAAAATTAAATTGAAATTAGAATTATCAGCAAAAAAAAATTTTGATTTGAAATGGCCAGTACGGCAGAGCGGCAATTTCATAGGTAAAGACCTAATATTTGTCATGAACAGACACGCGGACCTTTCATTTATAGTAAAGGTATGAATTAAATTTAAATTCTCACGTCTCATAAAATTCCCCGTAATTATAGGTCTAATGATTAGGACGGAATATAGCTCACAAAGCTCGAAGGTTTTCGAAGGCCCTGCTCCGAGAGAAATTGACTTCTGAATTAATTTTTTCTGATCTAATGGACAGTCCAATTGAAAATACAGTCGTTTGAAAGGCGCACTGGTAACAATGTAATGACCGATAGTACTCAATGCTTACTGTTTAGCCGGCTAAGGATTCAGGTCATGGCGATGCGCTAGGGTTGGCTTACTAGAAATTATCATTATATTAACACTTTGTTATTCTTTTTTGTAAACTGTAACTAGCAAAAGACCTCTTTGTCCATCTATTTCTGCATAATAACGCAGTGAGAAGGTGCCGCTTATGGATTAGGTGGTCTGAAAGATGTCATAAAGGAGACATTTGGCATATCCGAGACATTTTAACTAAATCCTAAGGGATAGCAGTTTATCTGTAGCCATCCTCAACTAAAACTTCAATCTTATCAGGGGCTGATTAGAGATCAGATGGACTACTTGCTCGTGTGTTACTTTTTCGTCATAAAATTGGTGCCATACTTGAAGTCAATTGAAGAAACCCCTGAGGACCAAATAGTAATGTCTCCTGAAGTGCCTGTGTTGCCTCCCCTTGAAACCACACACGCACATCAGTTTTATAACACTGCTGTTATAATTTTGCGGACGTGCCTCTGAAGTTTTACTACGAGGTTTCCACCACCTTTCAATTATCTATATCTATACTTCATAACTACAGCACTTTAGATAAACGATAGATAATATTTAATACTTGAATAAAAACATGAAACAGGGTAAAATAGGTACGATCATAATAAATTACGGTTTAATGACCTAAGCCATCTATGACGAATCACCAATAAAATTTCCACGTAAGGCTATCATATTTAGATCGCGCTATAAAATAGGGTTCAATCGTTTCGCTTATAATTAATTGGCCCTTAATGGCATATGTCATCCGTTACGGGCCAGTAATGAAATGTTCATGCAACATGTTTGTTTCTTGATTAGGCGATGTTTAAAGCGATTTAATGTTTTCATAATATCATGTACTAATACACATCACATAAAACATAAAAAATATGCCATTGACGGCCGCGAAAATATAGCGAAGAAATTTGCGAACTCGGGAGTTCTGTAAAAAGATTATCAAATAGTACGTAGAGTCATAGGTACAGGACTAGAGCGATGGACTAAAATGCTCTTTTCACTATAAGAAGGCAGCCGCACCCAGCGGCAGGACTTTTTTAAAAATTTTTGGACCAGTTATACTTTTCAGAAATTTGATGTTTCAAATTAAAACATTGACAGTGGTTTGATATGTAGTGCCCCACAATTTTATTCATATGCTCCATTAATGCCATCCTTATTGTTTTCGATTGTCTCCTTCAGCGCGCTAATGGACCACGAGAAAGCTCCCTGGCGTCTGGAGCTTTTTGAACAACACCAACTGTGTAAGCTTTAGAGCGGGTAAAGCAATGCTCTTAGCCTGACGGAGCTTTGAGTAACTCTATACCCTTTGTGTTGTATATGACTGCTTTGAAAAACCTGGAAATGGTGTTGGAGGTCGAAAATATTATCCAGAATGCTCAGATTTCAAGAGTATAGGTGACATTCATAATTAGTACAACAAGATAAAATTATTTAGATAAATAAATAGATAAATAATAAATAATTTATTTGCTCTCACAAAGTTACTTACAGCTAAGCAGAACTTAAGGCTAAAAATATGGTCGACCCTGAACCTTGGTTGTGAGAGCCTGGTGCCTGATGTAGATATAAGTAGATCTGTAATACAGGTCATCAGTTCCCCGTACCCAAATTCTTAGAGGTGGATAGTTTTGTGACTCTCGTAATCCAATACATAGCACATTAAAGATATAATAATTCTTATAAGGCATTAATATCTTTAAGAGTATATCAAGAAATAAAAGTATTTAAACAATTCGCTGTTTGAATTGAAAATAACACAATACAAAAACGCTAATTTTACAGAAGAGCCAGGTACACATTGAACTATGCTTTTCGTTTTGCTCTTTTTAGAAATGATGTCAATAAAAATATCAGGCCATTAACCACGGTATAGTTAGAGTTCCAAGTTGGTTATCAATGACTTATGAATTGTGGGGTTATTTATGCAAAGTACAGAATTGATTTAGTACGTCTGACATAACAAATTTAAAATATTTTTAATTCCGACATGAATCTGGTGAAGGATTACATTGATATAAAAATTTTTAAACATTATTAACGATACAAACATTTTGCTAGTCGCTATATTATTGGCACATGTCGTAGGAGCGTTATGGGCGGCGCAAAAACAGGATAAATGAGCCACGCGCGACCGTTAACATGAGTCACTCCGACGCCACTAAGGACGATTTTGTTGTATTAGGCTGCGTTCGTATGAGTTTTTGGGATTAACATGATGTTAGCGTTTGTTATCCACACATATAATAAAAATAATATATAATATACGCGTATTTGTAGATCGTTTATATACATCAAAAATTTGCAAAACGTACGTGAAATTTCTATAATTTCTAGAACTTTAGCCTGAGTGTTTTGTTTTAAATCGTACCAAACGAAAACTACTGAATTTATTATAAAGAATTTTAATTATAGGCCATATTTTGGAAACTTTTACTTTTTATTTAATTTAAGCCCTCTATTCTATTTTATTAAATGGTTAGATAGTTACGTTATATTACATTATCTAGTAATAAATAATAGTTTTCAAACGATATTAATAATATGAGTGTATGTCGTAACAGACGGTTAAGGACAGAAACAAAATCAATGCCATACGCGGCCATTAACATAAGTCATTCCGACGGCACGGATTCGTATTTGTATTTAGGACTAGTATGTATGCATGCATTGGAATTAAATAATATTTTTACGAACCATGCATGATCTTAAACTTCAACGTTCCTGAAGGCAGTCTAACTATGTAAGTATGCGTTTAACGAGGAATATTAACAATAAAAACGAAAAAGAAAAAGTGCCAAATATTGAAATTAAACAACGCGTTTGTAACGTCTCGTCTGTAAAAACCTAAACGGTATACATTAGTGCAATTTACTTCGCGATAACGTCTTTTTAACGTGTGAGCATCTGTTGTTCAAGTGCCTAATAAAATTATGAGTCTATCTATGCGTCAATTTGTGTACACAATTTTTCATATTTAAATAATAAATTGTAACGTATGGCTATGTTTTAATTTGTCCCTTTTCTCAATAATAAAGACGGTTTTTACCTTTATAGCCCTGAACTAAATTACGACGACACAATATGGTACCGAATGCCATGGTCACATAAGAATCGAATTACACAAATATCCAGACCTAGAACAGTAATCTGAGTGCATCCATGGACTTTTTATTTCAATCTAGGACCATTATGGCTTTGCCACGCGGCTAGTCTTATATTAGACGGCTCACTGATATTACAGATTTACTTATTTCGCATGGAAAACTGCTTTTGCCCAAGTCTAGAATTGTGATTATGATTTTTACTTCTAAAAAACTAAAAAACTGAATATTGAATTCTAACATTCACTATGTAATTTTAAATAGGCTAGGTACGTTATTGGATTACACGTTTTCCTCGTCTGTATATAACATACGTTATGATGTGGAATGTTTGAATAAACACAAAATTTCAATTGATTTAACATCGCCGAGTATTGTTTGAGCGAGCGTGGAGGGCGATGAATTTGTTTTGAAAATAAATTATTCTGTATGAATAAAATATTATTTCTGCGGCGGGTGCGCACATTGTTTAGTGCGAATAACCACAAACATCGATGTCAATGTGCCGTATTCTTAAGCTTGTAGGGTTGCCAAGTTTTTTTTTTTCAATCTTACCAATATTAGGTATAAATGCGATTGTTACTATTAGTAAATATAATATTTACTGTAATTCATTTATTCTGTAGACAACACTTTCGTTGTGAATATTTTAATGCATGTAGTGATGTTTAAATATTGTATACTGAATTTATATAGTGAAATAAAAACTTTAGTTGCTTTGAAATAAGAGAAACAACATTTTACTTTATATCCTTTACACTCGTTGTTACATGGACGTTTTATTATTTTGTTATTATTATCACATAAATTAAATATGAAATGAAACATGTACAGGGATAAAATATAAACAAATTACGTGTTATAATTGAAATAAAGTAATGATAACTATAAATAAGTATAATAACCATCATTTCCCGTTGAAATTGTAGCGTAAAACGTCAGGCGTTATTTCATCGTCGGCGCGTGATGCTGCGCGCTAAAATCTGTCCTTGGCCGTGCCCCGTCATTATTATCTTACGTTTGTCCGTAGGTGTAGTTTGTTATTATTTTTGTTTATTTAACTTAACGCTTGCATGTACTTGTGTTATGTACGATATATTTGTCGCTCGACGGTTCAATGTATTTAGATTTCTTGAAATAGATCCAATTCATATATTGTTTAATCATATTACCCAAATATCCATTACATTTTTAATATAACAGGGTAATCGCGATACGTGGTTGTAACTTCTTTGCTACCGATATGTCCGATATTTATAGTGAATACCTTTATATGTAAAAATGTATCAATTCTGCAATAAATTCTAATACTTCTTAAATCATAAATATTAAATAATTCAATTTAGCTCAAATCTAAGTACCTAATCAAAAGTCACACTTTTTAGATGTAAAGTAAATGCTGTAGGCAGTAATTAAATAATCAATTTACACGTGATAGTAACCGATACCTTAAGTTTATGCTTGTTACAGCCGATGAAATTGTATTCGCTCCGACGTTAAACGGTGTTAATATCGATGGCGATAAGGCGATAACACAATCAAATGCACTCGATGTGCAATCTCTATATATAGATAAATCGATTGGTTAGTTACTTTCTGACTTCCTCATGGAACATTCCCTTCAAAGAAAAAAAAGAATGTGCAACTCAAAAATAATTCATTCTTTATGAAAATCATAACTGTTTATTTGAAATTTATTTCGGGTCATGGAATTTTTTTTACAAAATAATACTTGAGAGTTATTTTAATGACAGGCATCCCTAATGGTTTTTGGCGGGTCATTCGCTCGGGCCAGCAAAACAATTGTACGCCCATACTGAAAGTATCCGGTACCTTGGCACATAACATTCGCTACACATGGCACAACATGTGCTGATTTTAACAAGTAAATCGAAGGGAAAGCGCTCCATAACCCATGAATTTCTTGTTTAAAATAAAACCTTTAATTTTTTGTAATGGCTGCCGCGGGACTCCTTTAGACTATAAGAACTTATTTTATAATCATAAAAGTGTTTGGTAACCCATTTTATATGCCATCATTGGGGACGGGTGTCGCCCCACAACTGGGAAAGATTGGGACATACTCTGCAAACTGAATTTTGTTTTCAATTTTGGTGAAATTAAATATGAAGTGGTTTTCATAACGATTTCCGCTTTTCTTATCACTCCTTTAAGTAAACCTCTTTATAATATGCTACCAGGTAATTCAATGGAACATACTATTAGTGTACAATATCGTAAGACAAAAGGAAAATCCTCTTATCGCAACGCTTTGTCTTATCAGGTTTAATTTGTTGCACTTTAATATGGATATTATTAACTATTACATACCCCACATTAAAATGGTACATGGGCTCAAAAATTGTACATAAAAAATTCCCAAAAAAATACGACGATTCTCAATCAGTCTCTTACATTTTTTTACAAATAAAAATTCTAATACTAACCGAGAAAATGTCACAGTTGTGACTGTTGAGTATATCCTGGTGATACATAAAATCTCCAAAAGTGTAAAAGCCCTAAATGACTAACGCTTTAACGTACGCACTGATTTCATTCCATCGGTTCAGTGTCCCTTACGACTCACGATACGATAATTTAGTACACGTTACATATACGACATCCACATGTATAGATGTTCGCAATTAGCACGTGTGTCGTGCGGTACAATTGGCGATACGACGGGCTTGTTCGGCGCCGTAGGAAATGTGTAGGTTGAAGACGTCCGTCCCTTGTTATACACACATTTCGGCATAAAGAGTTATGTTTTTGAAACTTAGAAAAGAACGTGGTTTATGGTCTCTAAGTGACAATCTCGTGCTAGAAATGGACAAACATAAACTTTCCGTCTCTTTAATACCCGCGTGCTTTAAGGTACTGTCCAAAATATGAACACAATTTTATTATTTCCATAATATGCTATATAAATAAGAATTACAGACACTCTAATTAGTAGAATGATGATATGATATTACTATAAATATTGAGTAAGCCAAGTAAAATTTGTAATATATGTATCCTTTGAATCTCATCGTTTGGACTACTGTGAATACATGAATTGACGAAAGAGGAGTTAGAGTTAAGTTCTTTGAAACAATATTCTGTCTCTGACCAACATTAGACATTCTTTTTAAAGTTTCACGGTAGAAGGTATCGGGAGGATGAATGGACACGGTATCCCTGATTGACCTTAGACAAAAATAGCACTTTTTAAGGTTTGGTCTTCAAATGATGCTTCATCCAATGAACAATCCTTAAAAGTCATTTTACAAGAGATTAATCCATGGTTTGAATTTCCTGATACACATATATACATAGCATTGATTTTATCCGTCTGGCTTCCCTAGCCGATTCCCGATTCGCGAACCTAAGTACCGTGTATGTGATTGTCCGCAATTAGCGCGGTTTAGTGTTACAATTTTCTGTTTAATTGCTCGTTGCGCCCACGACCAAGAGGTCGTTCTTAAGCACAAGAGCACTTAAGAATATTGTATGCGTTCTTCGTTAACGTAACATATACTAGTAGTAAGGTTGAGGTCACACTGTTGTCCAAACTAGCACTATATGCTAAATATGGTAAAGTGTATATGTCGACAGAATAATTCTGTCCAAAGTTATTCAATTATATTAATGCAAGGAACGTTTGTGTCAAAGATACTTAACAAACTGTTACTTAACAATATCAGCACCGATAATATTTAATGTGCCCGGCGATGTACGGAAGTGAACATAGTTTTATTACTACTTGTTTCTTATATTTTCTTCACGCGTCAATTTCCATAACGATGCCAAGTAGTCATAAACTACAGCCATATAGGTGCTGTGCACATGTAGCGCTGTGGGTGTCCTGAATATTTTACAGCTGATTTAATTTTCCGAAACATTTTCGCTGATACTGAAAGAGCAGTCCTTGAAAGTAGACGCATTAGTTATGAGCTATAACTTTGTTTACTTCTTATTCTATAAAAATGCGTTCGTAAACAAAGAGTGGTAATAAATCCTCCAATATATACAGTCTAGGATTATGTCTTGGACAGCATCCAAAGGACGAATAAGGTCGATTACTATAGTAAAGTTACGACGACCTTCATGTCAAAGTTAATGGTAAATTATGTTGTTTACCAATTTTGGTATGAACATTTGATATACGACAATGTTTGTACGTGCCGGATTCGGGGAACATAGTAATGAAATTATTTTTATTTTTATGGTGTCAATTAACCATAAGAATAGTCAAGTTGACTATGTTAAATATATGAATCGTGCTATGACGTCGACCTCATCCATGGTACCAGAATACAGCACCAAGTGTCTTCACTGTTATAAGACAAATAGTTGTAATGTTGGTACCATCGGAGTCGAATTACGAAGAGATCGACCACCTTTGATATATAAGCGATATGAGATAATAAGGCTGTAATAATAATAAGCCTGTAAAACTCTCTCAATGTAACATTCCTCGCCAATGAATATACTCATTCATTAGTCATTTGCAAAGGCTAAATCATTGAAAATAAAAAGCCTAAATATATTTCGATGAGTAATAAATTTGCTTATTGAACAGTGCAAGCATAACACCGATTAAAGCGTTGTTGCGTGTCTGTTTGTACACTATGGCAGCGTACGCAGAATTTTATATAGGTCCGATGACTAAGGTACTTCGCTACTGTTGATTTTACAAGTATACTCACGAACAAAAAATGTAGGAGATTTTAAAGTTTTTATTCTTAATTATTGTGTAGCATTTATTAAATGGTTGTATGTTGTGTATGATATTAAATAATGCATAAAAATGTTACAAACGTCATCATCGTTATCATCCATCGGCCTTTTTAGATCCGCTGATGGACATAGGCCTTTCCTAGAGGAGATCCCCAATAGTCATTGCCCCCGGCATGCATGTTGGATTACACAGAAAAACACTGTTGCCTCTCTTGGATTTCGTCCCTTAGTCGCCTCCTAAGACATACACGGGAGTGGTCTTTTTAAGTTCGAGACCACACGGCACATTTTAATTCACATATTTACAAAAGAAAAAATAAAAAAAAATGAATTTAATAAAAAATTAATTGTTTCGGTTTAAAGTGTTCTTAATTATTTTGATGTCAAGCCTGTAACGTACAAATGTAGCATAATTTAGTATACTAAATGTTGCTGTCTGTACTTGATATGTAGCAGGTGACTGTCCCCGCGTCGATGATTCAATCGACGTTGCGTTAGTCGTTTTGGTGAAATGTGCGTAATAGCGGTTTCGGTTTTTGATACGGTTAGGTTAGCAACAACTACTTGAAATATGTTCGAACTAGTTAATTTATAAGGTTACAATTATACTGTTTTCCAATTCTTATATATTTATACTTATTAATACACGGATACAAAGCGATTAACATACACAATAATGGTAATCCTTTTTATATCCTAATCCTGGGCAAACTGGATGTCCCTTCCGTTGTTCTGTCATGCTTTTGTATGGGTTGGTGGTTTATGGTACGGGTTAGTGACAAAGCCGTGTCGGGTGTTTTCTAACCAACCGTTCGGCCTTCCAGACCCTTAAGGTTTAACGACTAATATCCAGTGATGACAAACGGAACTAATAACATAGGGCAAATAACTAAATCTATCATCAATATATTTTTTATTGTATTATTAGGCTTTACTAATCATTAACAGAGTCATAATAATATATGAATCTCATTAGTTTTAACGTGTGTTTAGTCTTAAAAAATTTCGTAAAGTACGATTTTGAAATGTTAACGAAAGACTTAATTTCTCTTGCATGACGAATTTTTAAAGGCTTTAGGGGAAAGCCGCGGTGTCGTCGGGGCGCGTGAGTCACAGTGTTGCATCTCGAGGAATGCTAAACGGTGCGTGGTCAAGTGACTCAGTGTCAGCTTCCGGACTTGATGATAAAACTTTATTTTTATGAAGTTTATGACGTCTTTCTACGTCTTTCTTTTATTACGCAATCTACCGTCAAACATTTGTATCTAGGTGTATATTACAAAAGTAGTAAACGAACGTGTAGTCTATCCGACGGTAGGCGATTCCTGCCGACCATGGACGTCTTTAATTGACCCTGGATAAGTAATACATGTACACACATTAACGCATTGATCGTAATTTAAATCATTAGTCACACAGTCTTTCAACCCATTATTGTTCCTCTTCTTTGCATGAGACTTTTCGGGGAAAGGTTTAGTTCATAGTCCACCATATTCGCTAAGCACCGATAGGTAGACCGTAGGCTGTATGTTTTTTAAATATGGTTTCTATGTAATAGTTACTTTCTAACAATATAACGTTAAAAGTGTGGTGTTTAATATGACGGCGATTCATTCTATAACAGTAAAAGATCTTAGGTTATTTTTCCACGCTTTTGTAATGCTTGAATACCTTAGGATGCCTTGAGACCCTTCCTCATTACTTCTAATAGGGTAAGTTTTCTCGGATAATACGATGCTTTCAATTGTGCTTCAGCAATCACGATCGAAGAATAGCATTAATAGAGAAAGGGTCAAATATCAATTGCCTGGTCAATTCCCGAGTGTGTGGTCTTCCTGGTACTGAATGATGTTATCTTGGTGATTCTATTGCCTTTTATCGCTCGAACCAAACGGTGTTGAATTACAAACAGGGTTATTGCTTTCTGTTCTATGTTCGTTTGCAGTGAATAGTTTGTAGATTTTTGTAGATCGAATCCAATTTAGAACCTGAAGTCAAATGGTCACCGTCATGCATGAACTTCTGGTAACTAAATATACATTATTAAAGTTTGCAGATAATACACCTATTTCTAGCGTCTAGCAATTCTTGCGTTTCGCTGGAAGGGCGTAGTTGCCGTGTTAATCTTATATGAGGCGACCATCCTAGCCCTCGGGAGTGGCAACGCATCTGATTGACTTTAGATAAAATGCTTTTTCTATATGAAGTTGCTTACAGATATCCATATGCAGCGGTGACTACTTACTAGGGCGAACAGCTTGCACGTTTTCTACTTCAATATAATAAAAAAAATTAAATTTTTAAGTATCGTTCCTCTCAGTTTAAATATAATCATTTTATGAAAGGAACGGAAGTAATGCTGTTATTAGAGTTAAAGATTGGCTCGGAATTTAGGTCAGCGTGCTGGAGTTGACTAAGGAATGCATTGTTTTGTAATTAATCTGAATAGTTGTGGGCGGGATAAGCTGACAACTGCCACAGAATGATTCTGAAATGGCTTATACATAAGATAAAGCTGTAAATTATGTATAATGTAAGAATCCTTCGTTGGTTGACTGTCAAGACACAACCGCGCCACCTATTACTGCGTAACAATAAAACTGATAAGCGCTACTATGTTTTAGTTTGTAGGATGTTTTCCACATCCTAAATACTTATACGATGCGGTCCATCTTGGTTCTCAGGGGTAGCAATTAACCGCGTCTGACCTCCGGTAAGACTCAACTTTTATCTGGGGTCGATCTGTTTGTCCAAAGGCCTCAGAGGCCAATTACTATGAGATCGATGCAGTCCAGTTTTCTGCTCCTATATATACCTTAAAAAAAGAGAAACAAGAGAAATACTCTGTCTTATGCTACTTAAACTATATTATTACGTATCAGTCCGTATACGTGCGTTGTTCAAGCATAGTATTTAGGTATTACCATGTATGTACCAACCACCATCAGCGTCCATTTTTTTCACCAATCAGCATTAAAGTAATCTGTTACAAAATACGTAAAGAAGCTGTGGCACGTAATTTCCACGCTAGCCACCAACGATGCACGGATACTTTTATTCGAATCGATACACAGGATGCAAGGTGCACCTTATATCATGCATTTATCTTTATTAAAATTATTTACAATATTAGTTTAAGAAGCACGTGATGGCAGCCACCGGCTTCAATATAAATGCATTCTAATAATGCAATTTGGACTATCGTTAACGGGTTCATTATTAATATAATTATTTTATTTTTAATTAAGTTTCGGGTCGTTATATATGTTTATCATGGTATTTATTACGGTTGTAATGATATTATTATATCATTATTTTGTAGTTACTATTTCTTTACTAGTTGAGTATTACCACTAGCGTCAAATGTGGGGAACGTAATGGTTTACTAATTAAACTAAACTCGTATTGATAATAATTTAGTTAATTATGAAGGCATTACAAAACGAAATTGGTAATTTCTTTCATATAAATAAATAATGAAAATTTCGTGTGTTGCAAAAAAGATAGTTTGGAAGACTGAGAATAAGTAATAATAGAAAATTTCTATAATTAAAACCTATCTGTCTGTGTACGCTTAAAACCAAAAGTACTCAATTTTATGTAAAGAAATCTCCAGGACTCATTTAATTGTATGCTTCGAAATGCGCATAAAATGTTTAAGACAATAAATTAATTTAAAACAATAATTTTGTTTTGATTTGGCGGAGAAATATATTTGTCTAGTACATTTCACATGTTGCTACCAGACCTCGCGGATGTCATGTGATACGCAACATCGTAATGAGTACAAACGGTAAAACAGATGCTTTTGCATCGACATTTTTGTACTTATTTCTTGTTGTTTGTTACGAGTTTCAGTAACTTTATAAATATATCGGGATTTACAGCTAATTTAATATCACAAATATCTTTTTAATTTACGCTTTCTACGCTCATACACCGTACATACATACGTTGTCCTAGAAATGTATCGTCCCTGTATCGTATATTGTCCCTGTATCGTAGGTGCCATGGATCTAACACAGCAAAACACCCAGATCAATAATATAAAACAAAAATTAATCATTTAGATGTTTGAAGTCGAATCGAACCTGGAACCTCCTTAGTGTCGGACCGCTGTGGTGACTGCTCCGTAATACGGGCGTCAAAATATTGCAATATCATGACCGGAAGTCATTTAGATACACATTCGATTGTGGTATCTATCTAGGGGTGACGCATCGTGCACGCCTGCCACTAGACGCGGTTCACTTAGAGAATGCCGCTTCGTTTCGAGCTGTGAATGGGGTTGATTCCATATGTATGATGTGAGTCAGACTTACCATGCATAAAATATTTTCAACTTCCGTATGAAAAAATTAGATAGAATTATAATGTTTGCTGGTAAAAACCTAATACGTATGTTCGGCAAAGGTCGCCTAACAGTGTTCAAATATCGACATTAAAGTTTTTTATATCTTTCAAAATGAAGTATTATTATATTAAATCAGTATTTAATAGATTAAAGTGTGTGTAGATGTTGTAGTACACTCAATGAATATGACTGGTTTTTGTCTTTCCACTCATCCAGCTATTCGGCTGCAGTTTATGTGCCACTACAGGACTTGAGTTTCTACATACATCCAAAGGACCTGTAAAATATACTCCACCACGCTGCACTGATGCTAACTTGTGTCATCAATTGCGTTATCAAAGTCTAGTATACCTAAACTATCTCAGATGGTACCGACAGTAGAGGGTGAAGGTCGGGAGGGCAGTCGCAGGTGCGGCAACAGACCGTTAAATTGGACGCTGCGTCGACGCTGGCGAGACGGAATTCAATTAAGAGATTATGTTCTACTTGTGCGAGTTGATTATGAGCTAAATATGTATGACCGGATAAGTTCTGATTCGGAGATTTTTTTTTAAGATTTTGTATTTTTGTTGTACATACATATATACTCGTATGTGTGCCGTGCTGTGTCGATGACGTGGATGTTGCACGAGGCGATTCAGGGACAAATACTGGAAGATGGGCGGCAACATCTTCTGGTTTAAAATCAATACACACTGCGGTCACCAATACGCATTCAGGCATGGTGACTGAGGATTTTTTTCTTCATATATAACAGAAGAATATCTATCTGAAGTCAGTCATAGATGCATTGATTATGATTAATGTTCGCCTCATATCAAAGAGCCGGCGACCACGACCTTCGAAAGGAAATAGACGTGGCGGTGGCACTTCTACTGTGGCATCTCTTTACGTAAAAATCCACATTATGGAAAGATTATGTTCAACAGTCCACCATAAATAGCTGAAAGATGGATATATGTGTAGAATAGCAGTTAACGCATACCTTAAACATTTTATATAACTTAGTTAAACACTAATGCTTAGTGCTTGACTAAGCAAGAATGTACTCAATCATAATAAACTAAACGAAGAGCACATTTACAGAAAACATATATTTTCATTTAAAAAAATCCTTCAACAACAGTATCTATAGTAATTTTTGCAATATGTCTACGAGTATGTTCCTCTTACAATTGAAAAAACCAAACATACGCGGCGAACCGAGCAGCTTTTACAGTTTTTTTTTCTAAATAAGTAAATGTTCCAAAATCGGTCCCCGTTCGAGCGTTCCCCGCCAGCCGACAGGTGTTTGACCCGCACGCCCCAGCAGGTGCACCAGGCCTCCACTCTCGCCCTCTTGAAGGACGTACCTTATTTAAAATAAGAGGATATTTTTCGATAACTTTATATCTTACTCAAAATCGTCTTGAAGGAATAATATTTTATTGAATCCTCATAATAATTGAATGATTCAGGTTGGGAATCATAAAACATGACATGTAATGTAGATTTTTATTTTTGTGTTTGGGAATTATAAATACATGAGACGCGTCTTTTTATTTTGGCGTCTGGGTGTCCGACTGTTTCGCAAAAACATTTGGAATTTTGAACCTGCTATGAACAGAGCCATATATTCTTACTCATCCCCTATAAAACTACTTATAAATATAATTAATAACAAAGTTAGTATAAAACATGTATACTATGTTAGAAGGGTAAAAATATAGATAATATAACTTCAAAAATACGATATTCAAATAGTATAGAGAGTAACCTCGGAACTACAGAAACAACTGCCGCAGATGATGTCATACCTAAACCCATCACGCAGTACAAGTTCCCTATGTACTCTGTACTGGTCGAACGTGATCTGGCTTGCGTCATCAGCCGCCCAAATTAATCTCTTCAGCTGGGATTACAGTTGCTCGGTGTTAATCTGGTTAGGCAACAGACCTCCGGTTCCGTTTGGATGATACTGAAACCTCTGACAGAATATATACAAGTTTTATGCGTCGTCATAGGGTTATAGTAATTGCTGAGTTAGGGAGCAGTCTTTTTAAGGATCAAATGGCCCATAGAAACGGACGGAAGGATAAAGACAAAAGATATCATGACTACTTATTCTATCATATGTACAGTGTTGCCGAAACTATAGTAAGATCAATCAGGTTATCTCTTCTACTTCCGGAGCGCCCATATGGCGACTCATAAAGCAATGAATTCAGCACTTGTAAAGAAGTCATAAAATATACAGGTCCTAAATAAAGTATCAAAAGTGATTTGATATTCTACGGACCAAAATAAATAGCCACATATTAGTAAACACTTTATTAAAATCAAATCGTCGTTAGTAACGCACTGGAACCACAAATAGACCAATTAATTTTTTGAAGCTTTTGTTGAATTATATAATATCTGTACCTTTATTAAGAGTACTCTTAAAAATCATACCTTTAAAGCATAGATAGCAACACAAAGATTGCTGATACAGTCGAGACCGATACCATTGTTACCGCGTCCGTTGAAATAAACTTGCAAACATAAAATATAATTTTCCGTGCGAGTAAAATAAAACCAGGTCATATAACCTAATCGTGTTGTACGCAACCCTGAGCCAGCGACGATGTTAATGAGTCAGATCAGATTTATCGCCATAAAATGATGTACGAGAATAAAAATGTGCATGTAAAAAGCGATAACGGATCCGATTAAATAGTCCAATATTTACAAATCACAGACAGAAAAATCTGTTGACTCGTTTTTAACTGTAAATAAATCTACCACTCCGAAGCCGTACGAATGGAGTCGTGACACCCAAAGTTTAATCAGTGATTCACCCGAAATTCAATTATTCAATACGAATTATGTACGTCTGCAGCCTCAGCGGTAATTGAAAAATGTGCTGCGTTTATTAAATTCGTATTTGCATTCCTGGTTTTGGTCCAGGTCATTGGCAATTTCAATGCCTTTGATAAACAATGCTGATTATTGTTAGTTTTCACGGTACTATATGTACTATGCACACGAGTTTCATTTTTAAAAATTTTGATGTTTGTTAAGGTTATTATTGATCTAAAATAAATTGTAGTCTCAGTTTTCGATCAATTCCAATCCACATTTTTTTCTAGGTATGAAGACAAAAAGGTAAAATCTAAGAAAGATGCTTAAGCTACATACAATATATGGTACCCGTACTGGATGTATTTCGCAACTAGTTTCATACGATTTGAAGTTATTATAGACGCAGTTGAGAATTTAGTCAATCTAATCAATTCTACAACAGTTTCCGTATAATTCTCTACTTTTAATGTAACTATCGCTACGAACGTTTCTGTATCAGCGGATACGCAACTCGGGCCCGCCTGTATCCTGCAGCCGCCGCGGTGGTTGAACGACCCATGCCCAGCCACCCGATAATAACAACGGTTAATTGTTACTCGAGTTTTTGGAAAATCATGCGTTCGACTAACAATGTGACTGAGAACGGAGTTGAGTGGAATTTGTTGAGATGGTTTATAGTCATGAATATAATATAGATAATATAAATAGATTCGAAATTCCTCTTGTTCATCGCATATTTGCAAATAGATAGTTCTGAGAACATAATAAGCAATAATTCTATAGTTTTAACAATTTTTGTCTGTGTATTTGAAATTGCATCAAATCAATATGATTGAAATTAATTTAAGATTGAAAAATACGTATTGTTCGTATCATAAGGTAACATTGAATCTTTATTTCACTTAACTTCTTATACTCTCTCAACAGATTATTATAAAGTTATATTACCTTTTTTAGCGCGGGTGAAACCACGACACAAGATCTAGTTGAAAATAAGCGATAAATAACTCTATATCCATAATACATAACTTCGAAAAATCTTCACATAATATCACTAATTTTGTTTCGTATATATAAATTTACAAGAAATCATAAATTTAAACACAAATACAAACGTAAATTCAACTTCCAGCATAAATGTAAAATTTAATCGTAAGCCTTGACTAACAAAACTTTTGTAAATTATATAGAGGTGAATAAAGGTAAGGTCTGTATTTACATGAACTTGGCGCACCCGCTCGCGGGGCGCTGCCGCGCCCTGCTCGCTTAGTTTTATGTTTTCTATTACGTTCCAACCTAACCTAATCCATCCAATATAAATTAGGCTTGTAGTGCCCTGCATCATCAGCTTTGAGCAATTGAAGGTCAAAATTTTCATTTTATATCTCCATAGTAATCTTACTCCATATATGTACGTAGGCACCAAGTGGCCTACTTCTATGGTCTAGGTTCGAAGTACCCCTGCTTTATCAGGGTTGAGGAGTTGAAGGTCAAATTTTATCAAACAGAAAAAAAATACAATCGAATTGATAACCTCCTCCTTTTTTGAAGTCGGTTAAAAAGTGCAAGTCATGCCCTACACATGCAAAAAAATAACCAATCAAATGTGAATTATATACGTGGACAGTTAGCAATGTGATCTATCGATAACTAGATACATTCTGTCACATCTGTCACTTTACAGATGTTCTTGTAACCACGGAGCGACTTAGCATTATGTAAACCGCGAGGACAAATGACCAAATATGGTTAACTACACTCGAGTATTCACTTTGTACACCATCCATAAAGGTGGTACTGAGTCACGCTCACGTGTTCACGACAATATAAACTTTAACACTTTTGTTATAAAACTGTTCGTTCTTTGTTTGGGTTTTAACATGTAGGCGATAGATAAGGGTACTACCGTCGTCGTTTGTTGTGGAAATGTATTTTTTTAGTGATGCAACCATTGCCGTCTCGCGTTGATAGGCGGTGATAACGGCGCATTGGAAGGAAGCAGTGAATAATGTATGTGTACGAACGCACGCCGTATGTAGATTGTTCGGTGTAAACAATGGCTGATGAGCGCATTAATTTGGGCGCGATAGCTAAAAAGGAAAAGATGTTTAAGAATCATTTAGGTGCAAATGGGGCTTGACGTTACGTAAACTGTAGGTTTTCAAGTTTGTTAACGATCGAAATCATTATTACAGTAATTAAGAGGCATTGCTTATTTATCGTTGACTTTTATATCGAAATTAACAACTTGACGACATTAACGAAAAGGCTTTGTATCTATGCAATTATTTTTGCCCCTGCGTTATGCAAAACGTTAAATGTAAATCGATCCTTTATGTTAATCGTGAACCCACTTTTAATTTTCGTTTTTTAATAAAATTATACGATGCTTTTAATTTTGAGGTACCTTACCATTGCTATTAGCCATTGCTATAGAACTAACTAAGAATTAATCGTGAGCTTGTTCATCTTCCTACTCACTTAATCAATACTCAAGATTTATTTACAGAAAACCTCTTCACGATCAAATACGGCTGAAATTAAATGCTTCATGAATAACTAAGCCACTTAACACAGCTCTGTTAGAACGTGTTGCACGTGACAACAATATTTTAATAAACGAAATAACTAGGCAGTCGTTTTAATACCAGTTAATTGTGCAACGACCTTGCGGGTCGCGCCGCGGTTTGCGCAGATGTGCTCGCGTAGGTATTTCACGCATGGAAACTATATATTTTTAATAATTAAAAATAATGTCACTAATTTGTCACCATATTATGTATAAATTCGTTAACCTATGTTAAAAACTGCGTAGTCAGAACCACACCTATAAGACCTATTAAATACATGTATAAGTGGAAGATGTCCAATGTCCATGGGGCAGCTATGTCCTAAGTTAGCGCTAGTTTTTTTTATCTGCATTTCTTGCAGACTTGCGTGCGTGTACCCGCGCACATTTTACCCTACCCGGCTACACGCCTAACATCAGATGAACTGCATATCCGTAATTACTACATACTCGTACTTAAATTTCAAAACATAAGTAAAAAAAATAGTTATTCTTTTGAAGCAATTAACATCACACTGGTTATATATATACTACATATTGGGTTTCTTAATAATAATATATAAGGGAAATAAATTTTCAAAATCGCCTTCTTGACATTAACATTATTATTCAGTATCGAATTTAAGTCTTACGATCGAAGTATATAGAACGCAATATATCGCAACGGTAATCTTTATTTCGCGCTCCACTTTCCCTTAAAGGTCGGCGACAGATACAATTAAATAAATTACTATAAAAAACAGCTCGGATTTGACCCTTTTACAATCAGGTTTTAATAAGTGCCAAAATGTGACCATAATACACTTAACAAGTGTGCAACGTTACTCGGCTAAGGCCACGACAAAATGAACATTCTGTCCTGTCAATAAAGCTGTCAGTATGAGCTAAAGTGTTGCCATATACGAGATATTTATCGGCGATCGTATAAAAAGTGTAATTATAATCGTACCGTATAATTATTGTCTGTAGCTCGTACCTACCATATGTGATTCATTAAGCAGTAACCCAATATCAATCGGGATTACTAGCTCTAATATGTCCTACCTATATTAGGAGAGTATAATTGTCAGATGAGATACGCTAAGGTGAGTTTTAAATACTTTTATTAATGCTTTTTACATATTAATTGGTCTATCATCAAGTTAGACTTATACATCTAGTTTCAAAGGTCTTAAGTCTATTACTAATGAGGTTTTTAACACATTGTGTACGTCAGCCTCGTAATGGCGTACAATATTTATTAAATCTTTTATTAACCTTAATAGGAATTCATTCAGAAGCTAGTTAGTTGTAGAAATACAAACGACTTTTTAATAGATACTATTAAATTGATCGGATTGAATATTCTATAGAAAAAAATCAAGCCGTTTATACTTTATAGATAACTTCTTAAAAAAATATGGGACGAAAAGTCTTTCTTAAATATCTTTCCTTTATTTTAGTAGTAGGTATCAAATAATAGAAAGAGTTTTGAATGGTACTTCCTATCTTCTTGAATAAATACAGTCAATACGTATAACCCCATAAATCCACAAAGTTTGTATAAGAAAGATTTAGTAAAAGTGGAAAAATAATATACATCTAGTTAGTACAGAAACGGATGCGTTACATATACGGATTTTGTTGTTCAAAGAGAACTCAGATTATTCACATAAGTTACTAGCTCTTGCCCGTGGCGCTGACCGCATGGGCCGTTTATAGCAATAAAGTTATAGTATCCTATGTATTAATACAAGGCACCGACTATGCGTATACCAAATATCATTCAAATCCGTTTAGCTGTGTCAGCGTGTAAGAGTAACAATCCATCCTGACAAATTTTCGTACTTGTCATATCGAAAAGCGCTGTAGTGGTGGTATAGTGGCGATGTAATAGTATCTATTTTCGCGAAACATTGCTTGTTTATATCCGGCAACAACTGGCTTCGAAACTGCTCTTTTCTCTAGCGAAGGCTTCATCTCTACCTTCCAGCTCATAGTCTTCATGTCCCGGCTGACCCTCAGGCTCGCGACCAAAACCGAGTGAAGTTGTAATGGCCATTAGGGCCAACGGTATCTACATATTTCGAAAAAGAAAAGTGTGTATGGTTTACGACATGGTCGACATTGGACAGATTCTAATTTGGACATCATGGTCTAATATGTTATAGTATTTTTATTATATTTTATTTTATTATATTTTTTTTATTATATTTTATTATACATCTGTTCATTATAGAAACCGTTTGTATCACCCTAAGTTATCCAAGGAGTTCGTTATGTTACTAAAACAAAGTTTTTCACGTGTGCACTTCACACATGAGCATTTAATTTTCCAAGGCCGTCGACGATCACGACTGGTGGTTCTTGTTTGTTCAGAGTACGGAGTTTGTTAGGAAAGCCTCTGACTCATACGTGGGCTATGTTTTGTCTTATTTGTAAAGTTTAGGTGCGGCATAGGAAACGAATATGGTAATGACATTCGATATACGTAAAGTTATACATTTAAGCATACAGGGCGTAAGAGTACGATACTAAAAGAAAAGAACACTTTACAACAACATTAATTGATTTATTCTCAATTCATTTTCTTACATATATACTATGTGAATATTTAATCACTGTACTGGCTAGTTTTAACTTAGTAAAAATTCTCAAAATGACTTAAACAACAACTACACATAAAGTGGGAGGATCATATATATGGATAAAATAGTTTGTTTTTATTTTAAACGAATTTCCTAAGGTCAATAGAGAGATAGAGAGAATGAGTGTTAATATAAAATTTAATAAGAATTTCGAGCAAAACCCCACAGTACCGCACAACCGTACATAAATTCCGTGACGTTCGGCGAATGTCGAATTCTCATCTCCTGAGTCACACCCACACACGACGTGACGATGCGCCATACTTTCCTTTGTGAGCGTGTACTGTCCACCCAGCTGATTACACAATATACATAATATAATACATCGTTGGACATATTACTTTATATGATACNNNNAAACAAACAAACTCTTCAGCTTTATATATTAGTATAGATTAATACTGAGCTTCCGTATGTTTGTGTCCGCAAAACTCGAATTGACTTGATTTTTTTAAACAATTTGGCATTTCTGTATTAAACTTTTACGCATATTTTAAATCGAAGCTTCCGAGGACATAGAATAAATATTCTAAGCGTTTTGCGATGTTTAAATAAAAACAAAATGAGCCTATGTATCATTTTTTTTTTTAATTTTTATTTTAAGCCTAGTAACTCAATCAAGACAGCCACAGTGAAGCATGGTCGCGTTTAGGTAGTTCAACACACATTTCTTATAACTGAACAAAGATATTTCCCAATCCACTTGTCGTAGGCTTGAACGTCTGTCGCGTGACCGATGTCATGTCACGTACTTTGTGTTTCGTTAAGTTTCTCGAATGATATAATAATGGAGGAAATATTGCCCAGCGCTGTTTGTTAAAACCCTACAAACTCGCGAAAGTCCTAAAAATGGTATTTAATAAGATTCAAGTAGCAATGATCATGCAATCCACCAGATTGTAAGTGGTCACTGTCGCCCATGGACATCTGCAATCAACTTCATATAGAACAGGAGATCTATCTAAAGTCAATCACAGGTACATCTAACTACAGGTACTACTCGTAAGGACTGAGATGGTCGCCTCATGAAAAATTAAGACGGCCTGCCTTCCACCGAAGCGTAAGAACTGCTTCACGCTAGAAATAGGTGAGGCACTGTTACTTCCCCGGTCGTATCATACTCGTTCCACTTTGCTATATTTAAATTTTAAGTTTATGATTAATCATATTATTCTATGTCTACTATTTAATTCTCTACGACATTCAATTTCTTCAAACGTAGTAGATGTATCGGCCTATAAAATGGTAATATAGCTAGATTTGCAAGTAAAATTCGCCTGGAGTTGTGTCTAAACATTTAAACTCGGTCCTACTTATAATTTTATTAGAAATAATGAAAGGACACGTCAAGGTCTAACGTTCCTTTGTTATTTTCAAAGTTACCTGTCGACTCGATTCTAACCTATAAAAAGTTTATGGATATTTTATGAATGAATAAGATGATATTACTAACCAATTAAATTAAATTCAATTTAAACTAAATTTAGACCATATAATAGTATATCAATATGCGTGTATATAGGAGATACGTTTTATAAAGTTATAGTATTATGGTATAAATAATATTATATATAATAAAGTTCACATTGTAGAAATAAAGTAGTGGTAACTATTAAAAGTTGTAAAAAAATACAGTCGAATTGAGATCCTCCTACTACCTACCAACCTTTTATGGAAGTCGGTTAAAAAAAAACAATATTTTGCTTATTGTAAAGTAATAACAGCAGTGTTATGCGCTGCTGCATTCTGGCCTGAAGGGTGTAGTAAGGGAGACATACTTATCCGAGGCATTTCATCTTAGTCCTCAGGGGTAGCAACGCATCTGTGGCTAACCTTAGGTGAGACTTTGATCTTACCTAGAGTTGATAACAGATGTCCATGGGCGGTAGTAGCCAGTTACCATCAGGTGAGCTGCATGCTCGTTTGCTACTTCCATACTATAAAGAAAAAAATTAAATCGATTGTCATAAGTACTGAATCAGTTGTCAACGTGCATGTGATGAACTTATTATCCTACGAAACCTTAACTTTATCCCTTAATTTATACATGACGTATGTGTCAGAGCCTCTTAGCCTCATCTCTCTCAAACTCGTGGCAGAGCGAAGCCAGCTGTGATTCTAAGGTCAAGCGGCCAAATTAGGAGCGTGCCTCGTGGAAACTGTGTCGCCAATGTTATCGACTCTCCCGCAGCTGGCCGGCTTGCTCGGCCATCGGTAATTAGACAACTGTGTTTTGTAGGGAATGATCTGGGCATCTGGATGCATGAAAAGCGGAAAGCTTTCATTGTTTGTCATCATTTACGTAGTAAGTGGACATCGAATCTAATATTACATTCACAATGAAATGTTTGCCTCAAACATAAATATGTATTTGAACTATGAAGTTGCTTAGCAGCGAAATTGTTGATACGCATGATGATTTAAAATGGCTTTACAATTAAATTTGAAATTATAATTCAAATCGCATTATAATTGTATCAATTCAAATTGAATCCATACTATTTTGACTTTCCATTAGTACCTATACCATGTTTATTTCACTTTTGCATTTAATTTTACTTTACTAATGTTATAAGGGCAAAAGTTTCAGAGCACGGCAAGGAGGAGGGCGACAGTTAGCTACTCTTTTACGCAAATCTACTGGTCAGCTTCCGCTGAAATTTGACACACAGACAATTTATAACCTCGAATAACACATAGGATACTCAATACAGTAGTAAAAGTTGCGAAACGGGCGGAGCTGCGGGAATAAGCTAGTCTTTATATGTTTTATGATACGGAATTATTAATATTATAGTATTTTACGGAAAGTCGTCCGCCGTTGTAGAAAATTTTTTCGTCATGTAATACTTAATTTGGGCGTTTTCAAGGGCAATCTTCTTTTTCTTAAAAGAACACACGCTTTCACGCTTTCAACACTCATAACCCCACACAAGGATTTTCTCCTGTGTCGTGGGTGCCATGGACACACAAAGACAAACACACAAACACCCAGACCCAGAACAGACACCTAAACTCATCATTCAGATGTCTGTCTGGCCGGGGATCGAACCCGGGACCCAATGCGTGTCAGACCGGTATGATGTCAGACCCAATGCGTGTCAGACCGCTCCGCTACGCGGGTCGTCGTGTTAAAAGAAGGACAACAATGGTGAATTAAATGCTTAGTAATATTCTCTACTGAAATCAAACCATATTAAGACGTAAAATATATGGTTAGTGCAACATTATTGAAAGTCTTTTTCTATTTATGTATTTTTGGATTGAGTCATTTAAGTAGTTATTGAAATCTTGGATTGACCCATTAACTGCGCCGGTCAAGGTTTACATTCGTGACTCATTTGATTATGACAACAATGTCGCTTTTTCCAGTTAAATACTATAATGATGAATCATCGCGTAACAATTAATTTCAATTTTCATTTTGCTGAATTTAGGTCATTGTCTTACGTTTGTTTGCTTTTACGAGATGATCGATATTGTTCATTGACACAGCCTTTTGTTGCCCAACGTGGTAATCAACCTTTTCCATTAAATTAATAGCCATTAAGGACATATGCGATCAAGGAGAATAATTATTTCGTGTCTTTTAATATAAAGCCATATATAAAAAGACTTAATCGATAATGAAGTATATTAATGATAAACACGCATTCACGATACTACATCTTGTTACCAAACTTAAGACGTAAGAATGATCTGCCTTTGATTGGTGGGTATGATAGTATATTATCACAGAGATCCAACGTTTTCATGTTCTGAAAATTGTACACTGAAAATAGGAATTGGGGATGTTATCGCAATAATTTCATTAAAGTTATGCCCATTATAAGTTTAATGAAATTATATCGATATTCCCGATCACGAGCTCCCCATGTGATGAAATAAAAAGTATTTCTTTTACAGGCTTACCTCAGTTACAAAATGTCAGTTACAATATATTCGTCAACTACAACTGTTATCGGACTTGAGCACGATCTCGGCTCAGGAATTTCGACAAGAAACTTAAAGTTTCTCTCTTGTATGATCATTGATTTTTCATTATCATTACATAGAAATCTAGCAGCTGTTGAATGGAGCAGGATGACTTCATCTATTTACATACTCAGCGCCCTCTAAACCGCGGGTCAAGTCGCAAATTGATTCTGGGCAGCTATTGCCCTTATCTCTCGCGATAAGAGGATTGATATCAAGCGTCGTGGCTTTGAAGTCGCCGATAATGGCACGAGATTTCTTGATTTGCCTAATCTTGGAAATGTTAATGTTAAGATAGCGTTCTGTCTGATATTCTATTCAAATTATCAACATTTTAACAAAATATACTGTATCTAGAATATAAGCTTGTAAACAAAATGTAGGAATGTAGACTTGTCTTAATTTTTATTCCGAAATATGCATTCTATGTTAATATTCTCAGCCTGCATGCCCTTTACCTATTATCGCGTATTTTCATGTCGTAATCATTATGATGCTGACTTGTCGTAAAGATGACACAAGACAGACAACAACCAACTGTTCTTTCGAGAATTTCATATTGTACTAGTATTTTTATAATAATTTCGCTGGTACCAGTTTTAATAAATTAAATTACACATTATTTTATTAGTAAAAATACTTCTTCTTGATTTAATTTTTATACAAATTTGATTATCATTTAAACTTAATTGATGACCCTTGTGGCGGAGCGATCATCGTACCGGGTCACATATTCCGGGTTCGCTACTCGACCAGAAAGACATCTGAATGATTAATTTAGATTCTGTTCTGGGTCTGGGTGTTTGTGTATACGTTGTTGTGTATCCATGTACCCACGACGCAGAAGAAAATTCTAGTGTTGGGATAGCCCCATACGCTCATAGAGCGTAGAAAGCGAATTTACAAAAACCTTTATTTAAAAATCTTCTAGAATTAATATTACATACTGTTAAATTCACATATAACATTATATTGTAAAGTGATCTATTGAATTAAGTGGATTTATTTCACATCTATGTATTTTATCGTACGTATCTAATAAAGCTATTGCTATCAGTTTACAAGTATCCGACTGTGTCAATTAACTTATATTACCTCTGTTAATTGGTTGTTTGCGATATTCTGTACAGAGTATTGAAACATTACTTTATGGACCTTAAGAGCGGATCACTCTAGTAAGCCTAAGTTAGCGCATATTTTTTTTTTACCGTTTTTATGGATTAGGCCGATTGTTACCCAATAAATGACTAATTTATTGTTTAAATTTAAGTTATCTTCTTCCATAAATTAATATAAGGCATGTCGATAGCTTGGTGAGTTCATACAAACAATGACATTCCAAAAATGGACACGGTGGGGACGGACACCTTTTAATTGTAACACACAAATATTTCCGGGTTCCATTTCAACTAGGCCCATATGTAAATTATGTAGATTTCTGTTCTGGGTGTGGGTATGTGTAGCGACACCGGAAATCCTCGTGCGACTATTATTGCAGAAACCAATTTTCAAATTACAGATTAATTCTGTTGTTATGAAAATAAATTTTCCATGAAGAGCTTTTAATATATATACATTTTGAAGTACTTAAAAGCCCTTGAGCCCGCATAGCCTACTCTGCTTATATCAGTTCGCCGAACAATCGATACATTACCGTCGCCACCATGTCGGTTATTAGCCATGAAATATTGAGCGTGGCCAATAAATAATTAAACTCTTCATATTTACGGTAACTTATAGTAGGCGTTGGTAAGAATTGAAGCAAAACTAAAGATAATGGCTATTTTTAATATTTTATAGCACAGGGCGCCACAGTACTAGGTACCGCTGCTAAATACCGTCATTTTAAGAAGATATTTTCTTAATACTTCATGTTTTACTATCATGTGACAGTTGATATGCGTTTTCTCGTAGCTTTAAGTAGACCCACAACAACAAATACTTTCTTACTTAGTCTGTAAGACACTTCGTACTATTAGAGGTGGTAGAGCTGTTTGTGGTTCGACTCCGCAAACACAACCGCCACACCTATTTCTGCCTAATAACAGCAGTCTTGTGAGCTGTTGTGTTCTAGTTTGAAGGGTGTGGTAAGGGAGACATACTTTTCCGAGGCATTCCATCTTAGTCCTCAGGGGTAGCAACGCATCTGTGGCCAATCTTAGGTGAGACTTTGATCTTACCTAAAGTTGATTATGTCACCAGATGTCCATAGGCGGCAGAAGCCACTTGCCATTAGGTGGCCTGCATGCTCGTTTGTTACTATATATATCCATACTATAAAAAAAAGCTAAGATTGCTTGGAGGATGCTTATTACTATGGATACACGAGTAAATAGAGTTCCTAAATTATGTATAGATATCATACAGCAGGGTAGACCCAGCCGGGTCAAATTTAGGTATTTGTGCGTAGCAAATCGGCATGATAACAAAACTCAAGTGTTCTGTGACAGTAGGGCTACTAGGCGCTAACTAAACTTAGCGACTACTAGGCGCTAACTAAACTTAGCGTTTGATTTCATGTAGAACCAGAACGGGCTGCAGCAACCACATATCAGGTGGACTGCATGCTTGATTACTACTTCAATCTTATAAATAGGCACACGAACTAGGATTAAATGGTATAACTAAATAGATTTGAACAACCTTTGAATAAAGGTGTAGCCTATCGAAAGTTGCAATTTAATCCAAATATCATCATGAAGCTGACATTTGAAGGTAATTCCATCAATCGATATCCATGCACACTGTCTTAGGCGGCAGGTTACTCTAAAAGTAATTCATTGTGTAACGTGCAATGTATGATAAAATAAAAGTTCTTCAATTTATTAAATTATGCCCCTAGTATAATTTAAGATATCAACATGTACAATAGTACAAAACTGAAACTAGTGTTAACTAATCATGGGTTGGCGACGAATAATAATAATGGACCCTTAAAATATAATTTAAGTATCAATCAATTCTTCTATTATTCTTCTTAACAGTTTGAGATGCTATACCGTATTTCCCATATTTTAACCGTCTTTTTATCTTGCAGACATACTCGGGGCTCTTCTGCGTGGTGGTGAACCCGTACAAGAAGCTGCCGATATACACGGAGAAGATCATGGAGCGGTACAAGGGGATCAAAAGGCACGAGGTGCCACCTCACGTGTTCGCCATCACCGACACCGCGTACCGTTCTATGCTGCAAGGTAAACTTTATACATTTTATTTTTCCACCAGACCAAGCCGATGCACAAGCGTTTTGAACAAAAGGAAACAACTGTGTTTGGTAAAACGTAAAAAGAACAAAACACAGTACAGTCGTAAAGACTTGATGGATTCGAATGATAGGCTACACGTTACCTCAAGATATGGACAATATATTATAAAAAATATTTCAATTAAACTTATTAGTTTTGTTTTGCAAACACAAACAAACAGACTAGAGAGGTGTAACATATAAAATAAAATCAGATAAGCTAGGAGCAAATAAAAATTCAAAGAAAATCAGAACAATGCGCACGGAATTAGGTAAGAATAGGAAATGAGTAGGTAATAATTTATTTTTTATAGAACAATCTTCTTATGTATGGAGGCTTATGTATGTTTTGAATAATTACTCAATACAATTGCATGCTATGTGCCAGTGTGTTCAGTTAACCCAGATTCAGAAACCAGCGGCTTAGCGACTTACAAAGCATCGAGGATTGGCTTGTCAAATACTAATTACCTGCTTTAAGATGTTGATGCAAGAAAATAATCATGATCGCGCCGACACTAAAGTATTGATTAATGGACAGAAAGCCAGTGCTACTTAAGTCAAACAATGAGAAATTAGTTTTAGTAAGATACACCCTGTTTATGTTTCTACGGAATCTATAGAAGTATTTGTAGATTGTAAATCTGTAGATTGTTAGAATTTTATTTTATAGTTGAATTTATCCTTTTTGTGGTTCGACTCGGGAAGCACCGCGGTCAAAACTGTTTCTGCCTAATAACAGCAATGTTACGTGCTGCTGTGTTCTGGTCTAAAGGGTGCGGTATGGTTCCATACTTTTCCGAGGCATTCCATCTTAGTCCTCAGGGGTAGCATCGCATCTGTGACTAACCTTAGGTGAGACTTAGATCTTACCTAGGGTTGATTACAGATGTCCATGGGCGGCAGTAGCCAGGTGGGCTGCATGCTCGTTTGCTACTTTCATATTATAGAAAAAAATAATAATGAGGTAACAGTCGTCGAAGCTTGTCGAAGATCTTATGGATGGTTAGGAAACTACCAACACTGATTAGAAACGCGTGATGCAGTGAACCTTGAGCCTGTGACACTCATGTCCAACTATGTAATTGAAAATGTAATTCTCAAAATTATGTAACCAAAACATTCCCGTTGTCGACATAAAAGGGTGCAGTCGTTGTTACGCGGAAAGTTGTTCGTTCATAAAATGAGTATCTTGTAGGTAATGTCGCAAACGATAGTGCCGCGTCGCGCGACACAGGTGTGGCTTGCAGTACTTAATGGACAATTAGGCAAATGGTCGGACCAAACTTGCATGCTATGTAAATAGTGCGCCCGAGGTGGGGCGGGTGTGTCCATAAGGGACCTAACGAGGCAAACTAAGTGTTTAAGTAAATAAACATTGCGATTTCTTACATTAAAGTTTTTGCTACTTATTTAAATTAAGTGGGTATAATACTATTCGATATTTCTTGTATAATAATAAAATAAAAAGCAAAAATCTTAGAGATAAAGCTGTATAATTATGTGAATAGTTTGACGAATTGTTCTGTACTATGTCGACTGCTTACCGAAAGATATTTACCATCTACCCCAAATAGGTACGGAATAGGCCTAAATAACCTAACTTTACTACAGTCTTCAGAATACTAGGGCAAGATTTAAAAGGAGATTGTATCATCTACTTTTTAAATTGTTCTAATTTATCCCGACTATCAAGGCCATAGAATATACTCTATTCTCATCTCATGACGCAGAATCTTAAGTTAGCAGTCTATTAGAAAACTTTCAACGTTATCTTCGAATGTCAGTGGAGACGCGCGCCAATCAGAATGTTAATAGAATTCGGCGAAATATCCGGACCACCAGGTATTTCATCTGCAGCAGAGAATTAATCGCCCCACCTAGGCGCCGGGTTTGTGCCGATGACACACATATTATATATAAGCGTTCGGATAAATAAACATGAAGTAACGAGAGCCGATAAATAAAACATGGCGGGATAATGTATGCGCGGGAGGACATGTACCGGGCGGTCCCGACCGTGGATGAGTTACAATTAACTATTTAGCTAATATGGACATTTTTGTGCGAGTAGCTGTTTCATTGAATTGAGATTGATTGCCTTGTTGGAAATGTTTGTTGTGAAGGAATTCTTGTATGACAAATAATTCTTTTGAATTGATTTAGCTGTCTTTCATAAAGGAAGCTTAATAGTAACCATAAGTCAACGTTAATTGTCAACGTTTCGTTAAATTAGTTCGTTAATCAAGGGATAGTGTAATTAAACAGTATTTTACTCATTTTTATCCTTACCAATTGACTTTTTTAGTATACAGCAGCTCATATTAATACATATTTTGGAAAACTGTTTTAGTTTAAATGCGGAAAATTCGAACGATGTGTTGTCATTAGCTCAATATCCAAAGTGGATCGTTTTCATCAAAGACAGCGACCTTATCTACAATTCTACACACTAACGCACCCTCGTGACATTTATATGTTTATTAATCTCAACTATCAATTAGCGGATGTAACTTTGTATAAATTAAAATAAAGTAAACATAAATATTTTAATTTATTCAAATTAAGTTTACTATTAATAGCGTATTTTTTACTGACTGGCGTAATAAACACAATGCGAGCTTCTGCCGAAGGCAGCGCCCACGTTCGCCCTGATGTCTGCGATTTGCGACTGAAGAATACAAATATATGGTGTTGTGATTATAGTATTAATAATGTTTAATGATTTGTTTATGGTATGTCGATAATGTATTAACATTATCGCTCATTTTCATTCGATTCGTTATCTTTAAATAAAGGATCTTCAAATAGAATCCTTGCGTTCTAAACTAGAACATGTTGTGCATTCTATATGTTATATTTATACAGTGCAGGTCGAACGACTAACAACAAATAATTTTATTATGACATATAGGCTTAGAGATTGTCAAAAAATAAGAAAATTTGATGAAGAAAAATTTTTAGATAAATATCTGCAATTTTGAAAAGATTATATAGCATTTCAGTTAATGGACTAAAAAAAATAAAGTGTTTTTCACATTTATCCACCGTCGCACGACTCTTGGACGCTCGTTGTTGACAGTCGCCCGCGACGCCCACGCCGCGTCTCTCCGCGCGTCTGTTTGCGATTCGCGACGGACATTAGTAAACAAACGGAATGACGGGGATGCTAATGGACTTTCCGGGAGTTCGTTACACCGGCTACGTTTCAGGGTAGGAAGCTAAGTGGAGTTTAGGCATACAGTGGTATGACAATATTTTGCGTAGTGATTCAAATCGGGCGTAAGGAAGTTTACTTATATGGCTGTGAAGCTTGTAAGTTCTTCTGTAATGATGATACTATCGGAAGGAAAATCAGAGTGAATAAAGTATGTCTGTGACACTAAAAAATAAATACCCTTTAGACGGATGTTAATTGATATGCATTTGGTCAGTGTATATAAACATGTTTTTTCTGACTATTTAGTAATCGAATCACTTCAAAAACGAATACAGTGGCCTAACTAAAGGTGGTAGTACCACCACCGGTGGGGTGGTGAAAAGTTTTGTAGCTCTGGTGGGACCACCGCTACACCTTTTTGTCCCTAACGAGAGCTGTGACCGCTGCTGTGCTCTGACCTTGATATGGTAACGGAGAGACACTTATCCGACGCGTTCCAAATCAGCTTTCAGGGGTAGCAACGTGTCTGGCCAACTTCAAATAATGTTCTTATTAGAGATTCATTATATGTGTCTATGTGCGACAGTGGCCACTTACCATGAGGTAAGTCATCCTACTATAAAGGCAAAAAAATATTTAGTACTGGATTTTTTATGCAGGTTCAATCCCATCATAAATTAGGTATAAACTTTTATTTTGGATAAACCAGTGGGCGAGTATGAGGTTGGTCGGTACAGTTGATAACCCTGTAAACGCGCTAATTCGCTATTCATCGATAGACGCTATGCCCCCCGTATATGGTTGTTTGCCGATAACTATCGCAATTTGCGCCTGTCGGGTCCCGAGGTGATGTAAATGGACCTAAGTAGGTATACCTATTCTAAAATGTTTAACTGACACGGTACTAATGTACACAATTAATAAAACAATTTGTAAATAAAAAATAGGGTCACCTAAAAAGGATTCATTAGTTGAAATTATTTTTTAGTTAATTACAAAATTTGTAGCGAGTTTTAGTGAAATATGAAGGCGCGGTTTTTAATTAAATCGCCTTACGGGTGAAGTTTGTTTTCACGGAATTGGTTGTAATACATTTTAGGGCGTCGTAGTCGCATATTTAGTTTAAATTAGTTTAGTTTAAAGTAGTCGCATATTAAGTCTCTGAGTATCAGTTTTACATTTTTAGGATCAGAATGTTTAAAGCCTACGAGGATTAGTATGTTTAAATTTTCGAATATCTGTTTAATTTTGCCAGGAGAAATGTGTTTGAAACCTTCGGATGTGTCTTCCAGACCGCGAGGACCAGTCGATCCTGTGCACGGGCGAGTCCGGCGCCGGTAAGACCGAGAACACGAAGAAGGTGATCCAATACTTGGCGTATGTCGCCGCCTCAAAGCCCAAGGGGAGCGGAGCGGTAAGATTTTCAAACTTTTTTAAACACCATTACGTATAAAAAAAGTGTTCAAAACGTAAAATTACCTTATTTAAAACGGGTTACAAATTAGTTGTTACTTTGAAAATTTAATAATAAAATTGTCATATTGCTACTCGTGACGATATCTGAAATGGAAAGGTATAGAAATTCAATTGTGAATTTTTGTTATTCATCCATAAAAAAATACATTTAATTTTTTTACATTTGTATAGACCTGAAATAATGTGGATACCTTGAAAATATAAGAATGCGAAACTCTAATAAAACTCTATGAATTAATTGGAGTTTAAGCATATTGCATCTGGATTTGGATAGTAGAAAAACTATACAAATAAGGTTATAGGTAGATCTAGTATTTACCATAAACTTTTTATATTTGTTTTCTTTTTCTTTCATATTATATCAGAAATGATTTGTGAATATCCGTATAAACAATAAGTTTTGTTGTGAAGCGCGTGCTCGGCTTCTGGTTCGACTATCGCGTGCGGGTAAGGTTCTACATTGTAATACGGCTAGTTTTTGCCCTAAATTACCCTTCAACTTTTATATTATACTTCCCCGCTAAATGTGTACCTTAAACCCTTTACACATAGCCGATTACAGGTTTTGTGGGGGTAATGGTGCACATTATATTGTATATTTAGTCTAATAGTATTTGAAGTAATCATTAAGATGTCTCTCTGGCTGTCAGTCGACCCCCTGCATTATGCGTCACTGTGGTGACAAATTAATAATTATGACAATGAACAAAGCAAAGGTTTTCACCAGCATTGTGACTGCATCTAGAATTACACTCCTTACACAATCAAATCAACTATCTATCGATATTCAACATTAATTTAAAATTATGTAAATGATTACAAATTAATTAGTTAATTTCAAATGAGATTAATAATACTGCATAGGTTTATGAGGAATTCCTATTAGTATTAGTAAATGCGTCATAGAATATTACATGATTAATTCATATACTGAAATATCTTATCTTACCTTATATGAGCTCAAGATTTAGTATTACAAATTGTTACACTAGGCTATATTGTATGTTTGCATATCTCTTGCTTGGATAGGTACACATTAGTCGCGTAAGATAGGCTATTCTTTGCATTAATAGACAAAGCTTTGTACATTTCCTTTAATATTAAAAATAACATATAAGTATAAAATAGTTGATGCGTTATATTTATATATTTCAAAGTTGTTCACAACTGTACATTCGTTGTTAAACAGTTAGCGGTAGTACCTTTAACGCCAGCCCCTTTAAGCCTTGTCATTGTTTGACGCCAGAAGAGCGTGCAATTTAATATTTTAATGCATATTCTTTAACATTTCTTCTCTTTTTAACGCAACTACACAAGGGAGTGCGCTACAACGCAGCCGAAGTGAGTGCGGAGTTTCGTACGACGCACGTTTTGCACGTACGCACAACGCGCACTTTGACACACGTACGGACTACGCGTATATGAATATATATACGTATTATATTTATATATGTTGAGCTAAAATTTTAATGGCTCGACGTTTGGATAAAATATGTTGAGCTAGAAATGTAAATGGCTCGATGTTTGGATAAAACTTGTGCTATAATTAATGATGTAGGCACTCGAGATTTAGTAATATGGGTAAATTCAATTTATCTTAATTTTTAATCTTTACCTTGTTGGTACTAGTCACTCATTTTGGGAACTTAATATGGAACTCTTAGCGATGTGGGACAGCTAATAGCGATAACTATAAAATTACTCTATTGCGCATTTATGAGGGGAAATACTACCAAGGATTACTTAAGAAAGCTCGGATTTTAACTAGAATCTTCAGCATATACAAGTAGGCCTGGCTCTTACTATATTTGCATATTACAAGTGCTCATAATAAGGGATATCTTATTTGTTATATTTAATATATTTATATGTAATATTTAAATATAGTATGGTGAAACAATAGTTATGGCAAAAGCATAGTTATGTTAAAACAATAAAAATAGAGTTTTATTTTTTTTCAATATCATTTGTAACTAAGTGCACTTAGTGAACTCTAGTAAATATGCCACAGTCTGCTGAACTTGAATAGTTCCCATCTGATATATGGAGCGTGGATTTTATCTCCTTATGTACATTGAACGGCCAAAGTAAATGCTGAATGTTTCTAAACACGAATGAAAACGTTACATATACGAGTGACTATAAATATTTAATTTAATCCACTAATCAGAATAATGCAAATATAAATGAGTATACATATATTTGTGATGTATATTGCATAATGTTTCTTGATGTATAGAAGTGGATGGTATCTTTTTTGTTGTAACTTGCGCCTAGATGACGCTACTGCATACTAATTCGAAGACAATACAATATCATATACAATTTGTATGTATAATTAGGATAAATCCCCATAGCAGGGAATATAACACACACAGGCAGGACTCCTGATTCTGGTAGTATAACTTTACATCCAGTAATATTTGTATAAACCGGCTACTAGCATAATTGTGTATAGTACTTATAATTTTAAGCTATAAGTATAAATAATAGTAACAATTGTACGCACCCGCACGGTAAACGGTGGAATGAGTGTTTAATTGTCCATGCGCTAGTCTGAAGCGTTCAACATAGTACTATATCTCACTATATAACATATTTAATTATTCAAAAGGAGTTCTACTAAAATTGGAATTTATAGCAGTCTGAAGAATATTCTTACCACTCCGAATTACATGGAAGGACAGTAGAATATAGAAATGGCCGCAGCCAATTTAAAAGCGACGAATTTGATAATACTTGTTCAGTTGATACACGTTTTAAACTATTTGTTGTCAAATACATTTACATAACAAATATAAATAAACAAATGTTTACGAAGATGTTCATGCTAGATATAGTTTATTAGTATGGTTTCTAGATAAATATTTTGAATTCAATAGCGCATTGGTACAGGATATATTTTTGTAAATTGCAACTCTTGTTAAATTTATATTAATTATGCTTAGAAGTAACCAGTTTTTAGGTAAACTTAATAAACTATATGGTGTCTAGTTTGTGAGATACAGTACTACGAGACCAACCTTTCTCTACCACCCTCTAAGTTCTGATTCACGTGTAATATATATATATCTATCTTTTTTTATTCCCTCTCCCTTCGGACCCGCCTTCGCCGCCCAGGGACCCTCGCCGCAGTTGATCATAGTAAGTCTAGAGGAATTATGAACTAACCAGTCATCATTGTGTGCTACTAATCCGTTAACAATAATAATAATGTTATGCTTTGTGTGTGTATTAGTGTTGTGTCCTAGGAATATGGTATCAATTTAAATAGTATTATTTAGTTATTACTTTTTTTTTTAAATTAGCTGTTAAAAATATTACAAAGTTTTGGTTATTTTGAAGTCAGTTTTTTCTTTAATGATAAAATTGTAATTTATTTTAGTACAGTTTATTATTGTTTTGAAAAAAAAAGAAAAGAATAATGAAGTAATCCATGTTCTAGACTTATAAATTATACCGTTAAATTGTGTTACGTTAAGCCGTATTTAGGCTGACATGAAAATGAAAATCAACTTCCTCGTTTATTTCCTCTAAGCATGTGTTTTTTTACTAACCAATTTTATCTTTCATTTGTATTTGGAGTCATTGGATTGGGTCATCATCGATATCACTCATGTTTAGTGTAATGATGCCATTTCACAACATACTGGGATTTTCCAGTGCTAAATACTGGAAACTATCTAATAGTGTTACCAAATTTATAACGGCAAAGTTATTAGTTATAAATATATATATCACAATAAATATTGATATTCCTTATGTTTTGATGAAATATTAAAATGATTACTTGCTGTTACATATATTTGCATATCGTTACATCATTTTAATGCTTTAGTCTACTGAAAACTACAGTAGTAAATTGTACAGGATCATTCTGGTTTGCTAAATTCAATAGAGATATATAAATTAATCTAATGATATTGCATCTAATCTAAATCTAACCTCATAACCATTCAAATTCATTTCACGCTGCCACCTACTATAGAGTAATGGACCTACATTCGAGGTAACTATCGCTTGTATCCATTGAAAAGCTTTTGTGAATGCCTAATCATTAAGTCTAACAGAATGTTCATGTTTTATCGTCTTTGTCGATAAAATTTGCTTGAGGTTTATATTATATGAGATGACACGAGTAACAAGATACGTGTTATAGGGAGAGTTGGAGCAGCAACTACTGCAAGCGAACCCGATCTTGGAAGCGTTTGGTAACGCCAAAACAGTGAAGAACGACAACTCATCGAGATTCGTATGTATATTTGAATTTAAATTGAAGAACGACAAAATACATACTTTGATATAATGTTCTTACCTTTCAATTACTATTTTTAGGGCAAATTCATCAGAATTAACTTCGACGCGTCAGGTTTCATAGCTGGCGCGAACATCGAGACGTACTTACTTGAGAAATCCAGAGCGATACGACAAGCGAAGGACGAAAGAACGTTCCACATCTTCTACCAGCTCCTGGCTGGAGCAACAACACAGCAGAAGGCCGAGTACATTCTAGAAGATCCTAAGAGCTACCCGTTCCTATCAAATGCCGCGTTGCCTGTACCAGGCATTGATGATGCTGCGGAGTTCCAAGCGACGATCAAATCAATGAACATCATGGGCATGAACATCGAAGACTTCAACTCGATATTCAGAATAGTATCTGCAGTCCTTCTGTTTGGTTCTATGCAGTTCAAGCAAGAGAGGAACTCAGACCAGGCGACGTTGCCCGACAATACAGTCGCGCAAAAAATCGCGCATTTACTCGGTAATTAATCAAAACATTTAAAAATTTCCGTTACTATAATTACTGTTATTACAATGAGTACAGTTCTTAATAATAAATTTATTTTTTCAGGCCTTTCGGTGACGGAAATGACAAAAGCGTTCCTTAAACCTAGGATCAAAGTAGGCCGTGATTTCGTAACAAAAGCACAGACCAAGGAACAAGTCGAGTTCTCTGTAGA
Organism: Cecropterus lyciades; assembly: GCA_002930495.1. Lineage (NCBI taxonomy): Eukaryota > Metazoa > Arthropoda > Insecta > Lepidoptera > Hesperiidae > Cecropterus > Cecropterus lyciades. The sequence goes on from MOOZ01002936.1 coordinate 299,680, forward strand.
GGCGATTGGAAAGGCTTGCTATGAACGGCTCTTCAGGTGGCTTGTAAACAGAATCAACAGATCGTTGGACAGAACTAAACGACAAGGTGCTTCCTTCATTGGAATCCTTGATATGGCTGGTTTCGAAATCTTCGACCTGAACTCCTTCGAGCAGCTCTGTATTAACTACACCAACGAGAAGCTGCAACAACTGTTCAATCACACTATGTTCATATTGGAACAGGAAGAGTACCAGAGAGAAGGAATCGAATGGAAATTCATCGATTTTGGTTTAGATTTACAGCCCACAATCGATCTTATCGACAAGCCTATGGGTATCATGGCCCTCCTAGACGAGGAGTGCTGGTTCCCGAAAGCAACGGACAAAACGTTCGTGGAGAAGCTTGTATCAGCTCATTCGGTGCATCCTAAATTCATGAAGACAGATTTCAGGGGTATTGCCGATTTCGCCATCATACATTACGCTGGCAAAGTCGATTATTCAGCTGCACAGTGGTTGATGAAGAACATGGATCCATTGAACGAGAACGTTGTCTCCCTCCTTCAGTCATCGCAGGATCCATTCGTCTGCCACATCTGGAAGGATGCTGAAATCGTCGGCATGGCGCAGCAAGCCATGACTGACACGCAATTCGGTGCTAGGACGAGAAAGGGTATGTTCCGAACTGTTTCACAGTTGTACAAGGAACAACTGACGAAACTCATGGCGACGCTGAGAAATACGAACCCCAACTTCGTAAGGTGCATCATACCCAATCACGAAAAGAAGGCTGGCAAAATCGAGGCGCCCCTAGTGCTTGATCAGCTTCGCTGCAATGGTGTGCTGGAGGGTATCAGGATTTGCAGACAGGGCTTCCCGAACAGGATACCGTTCCAGGAGTTCAGACAACGATACGAATTGCTGACACCGAATATTATTCCGAAAGGTTTCATGGATGGAAAGAAGGCATGCGAACAGATGATTGACGCCCTAGAGCTCGATCATAACCTGTACCGAGTCGGTCAGTCCAAAATCTTCTTCAGGGCTGGTGTGCTGGCCCACTTGGAGGAGGAGCGAGATTACAAGATCACGGACTTGATCGTCAATTTCCAGGCGTTCTGCCGCGGATATCTGGCAAGAAGGAACTACCAGAAGAGACTGCAGCAGTTAAATGCTATAAGAATAATCCAGAGGAACTGTGCTGCGTACTTGAAGCTGAGAAATTGGCAATGGTGGAGGTTGTATATCAAGGTAAGTTGTGTATAATTTTCGTTTTGTCTTCTGTTAGTTAGAATATTTCCCACTCAGCGGAATAATAATAATTATTATTACGCTTCGTGCTTATACAAACATTACCAATGTTTTGAAAATAACTTAGCCCTTCGTTATGCAGAAGTTATTATGTAAATAACATGTGAGTGTTAAGTAATATATTATATTCACACACATGAAAATGTCGTAATGTCATTTGTGGCGAAGACCATTGTTTGCTAAGCTAGTTCAATATTTAAGCGCAGTTCAATTATGGTACTTCAAGTTTTTATTTTTTATATTTTTCTCTTCAGTATTTTATAGAATACCAATTGATAAATATTGCTTCATTACACAATTGAAGAAATCTGATTTGATCCTCTCCATATAATTTGAACTCTCTACCTTTACAATATTTTGTTATAAAAAGTTTCATTTTTCTGGAACTATGCTGCAGTTTCAAATATTTGCCCTTTTTGGAACGCTACCATAAGTAATCTAAATATACTTTTGACTTATATTTTTACAGCATTCCATGAGAAATATGTTGCTTTAGTCATATTATTAAAGTTTATTATTCTTATGTCGTCTTTTGACCGATTAATAAAATTTAAATGACTCTTACGGTACCGGAAAATTATAAATGAAACTTTTTAGATTATTTTCAATAAATATTATATTAAAGTAAAATACGTGTAATGATTAATTCCAGGTGAAACCACTTCTGGAGGTGACTAAGCAGGAGGAGAAGCTGACGCAGAAGGAAGACGAGCTGCGTCAGATCCGCGACCGACTGGACATGCAGCTGAAGCGCTGCCAGGAGTACGAGGCCAAGTACCAGCAGGCCAGCGCCGAGAAGACGCAGCTCGCCGAGCAGTTGCAGGTCGGTTACGTTGCTTCACTTGTTCTGTTGGACAAATGTTTTTGATTTATATTTAACTAAAATAGATTATTTTGCATTTTAATAATGAGATAAGAATTTACTTTGTGGTATCAAATTAACATTAATATTAGCTTAAAAAAGATAAAAAGAAGTCAATATTGTTAATAATTCTTGTTAATAATTATCGCTTTAAAAAACTCATTGTTTGACGACGGGGCTAACTTAAATATTTACATTCTTCTTTATTACATTGCTTAAATTCGTTGTATGATTGGAATAATAGTTCATCTAAATAAAACTTATACTGGACCATCAAGTTATATTGTAAAAACTTTATTCAGTCTTTAATAGAAAATCTTTTATGAGTTCCACTTAATCCGTATTTTGATCAGAATACAAATATATACTAGTATGACGCCTGTGAATAGTTTTTTTTTACATTGGTATGCATGTTCACATATTTTTACGTCGTACATGCTATCCCCAGGCGGAGCTGGAGCTGTGCGCGGAGGCGGAGGAGAGCCGCGCGCGGGCGGCGGCGCGCAAGCAGGAGCTGGAGGAGCTGCTGCACGACCTGGAGGGCCGCATCGAGGAGGAGGAGGAGCGCTGCGGCGCGCTGCAGCAGGAGAAGAAGCGGCTGCAGCTCAACATACAGGTCACATACATATTGCTACTTCAATTTGGTTGAATTCTGCGATGTTTTGCACATTTTTACCGTAGCCGTTGCTGTAGGATGCAATGTGCTTCGGGATGTAGTAAAGCAAATTGGCCTTTTCGAGACGTTCTGTGTTATTGTTCCTATATTGCCAAGAGCAAAATATATGCTGTCGACTTCAGGTAGTTTGCTCTGTTTGGAGTTTATCATATAAGTCGAATGGCAAGGAAGATTATAAAAGTGTATTTCATTCAAATTAGTTACGTATAAACTTAGCTAGCTATATATTTAGCTCTAAATAAATATAAAACACCTTTAATATTTTTAATTTCTTCACACAGGACTTGGAAGAGCAATTGGAAGAGGAGGAGGCCGCTCGACAGAAATTGCAATTGGAGCGTGTGCAATGTGACTCCAAGATCAAGAAGCTCGAAGAAGACCTCGCCCTCAGTGAGGACACCAATCAAAAACTTGTCAAGGAGAAGAAGGTATGCAAACACTAAATTAATATAATGGTACTGGTATTTATTTCCACCAATTTCTGCTAGGAGTCTAAAAAACTTCTAATAACATTTAGTCAAAATGTGTGGGTCCTGTAAAGTTTTTGAAAAAAAAAATGAATTCATAGGTGTATATAAAATGGAAGTATAAAGAAAAAGAGTCGATAAGAGGAAATGTTGTTGAAATGACAACTCATGCGTCATACTATCATAGTCAAACGAAGTATCACACACCTACTACTAAACATATGACATTCTACAAACTTCTAAAATATTGATAAAATTGCCGTTCTGAGTATGAGTGCTTGTATATTCGTCTTTTGGTGTCTCTGACACACAATATTTGAGTGTGGAGCTGAAATTGTAGAAAGGGGCAAAGCGTCATATTCATAATGTAAATCACTTTTGTTATGTGACAGATTCTGGAGGAGCGTGCCAACGACTTGTCGCAAGCGCTGGCGGAGGAGGAGGAGAAGGCGAAGCACCTCAGCAAGTTGAAGGCCAAGCAGGAGTCTGCCATCGCCGAGCTCGAGGAGAAACTGCTTAAGGTAACTTTGTTGTCTAGGTCTGTTTTTGTTATGTTTTTTTTTTTTTGTAATAATTAAGCGAAAAACAGAAGGTATTGAGTAGCCCTTGGTTAAAATTCAATCCAACATGCATGCCAAATGCGACCCTCGAATATTTATTTATACATACATTTGGATGAACGAATTCTTTAAAATTTTTACTAAATTTGTCTTCCTCAGGATCACCAACTTCGTCAAGAAGTAGACAGAGCGAAAAGGAAGGTAGAGACAGAACTACAAGATGTCAAGGAACAACTCTCGGAGAGGAGAGCTCAACTCGAGGAGCTTCAAATTGTACTTAGTAAGTTATGGATATAACCGTATGTCCGTAATAAAATTAAATGTTCGTATGTGATAAAAAAGGAAGAACAATTTATAAGCACTTATTTAAATTAACATCTATTATTTTCGTTATAGTTATTAGGATTATTAAGGACCTCCACTTGTATATAGTTGTATCAGAGTTACCATTGAGATGGAGTCAGCATACGGTAATAACGTGCATTGTGTTTACAGCGAAGCGTGAGGAGGAGTTAGCGGCGGCGGTGGCGCGTGCGGACGAGGAGGGCGCGTTACGTGCGGCCGCGCAAAAGGCCGCGCGCGAGGCTGAGGCGGCTCTCGGCGAGGCGCACGAGGACCTCGACGCCGAGCGCGCCGCGCGCACCAAGGCCGAGAAGCTGCGCCGAGACCTCAACGAGGAGCTCGAGGCGCTCAAGAGTGAGCTTCTCGACTCGCTCGATACTACTGCTGGTGAGTTATGCGCCTATGTGGAGTTACAGCCTTGACTAATGTTGATCCTTCAGTAGATAATATAGATTGAGGTTTAAAGAAATATTAATTTTACTTGATTTTCGATAAAGAATAGTGTCGCAACGGTAAATAAAAACATACAAATATTACCATACTTATGCAATATAGTTATGCAAAATAGCGGGTTCATCGTCGCAACTGCGGTGCCACTTACGATGCTACGTCTCATGATATCGTTTTTATATCTGGAAGCCTTTAAGTGCGATCCCCTGTCAGATGTCTCAATCTGAATTTAGACTTTTGGTCTGTATGTCTCTACCGTTCATTGCTCATACTCTATCGAAACATTGATACAATCCAACGCATCTAAAACTCGTCCAGAGTGTCAAGCTTCAGAATAACATAAAACGAAATAGTTATCAATTATAAAAAAAAATCCAGTGGCAACATTGTTTAACTGACATATTCGAATTACACTAAGACCTCCAGTTTACCCCTTGCCAATTTAATCATACTAAGATTTGTAATTAACTTTGTTTCGTTATTCTTTTAGCGCAACAAGAGCTGCGTTCGAAGCGCGAGCAGGAGGTGGCGGTGCTGAAGCGCAGCCTCGAGGAGGAGGCGGCGGCGCACGAGGCCGCGCTGCAGGAGCAGCGGCACAAGCACTCGCAGGAGCTGCAGCTGCTCAACGAGCAGCACGACCAGATCAAGAAGACCAAGGCTGGTACGTTGGCGAATTTTATTTTTGTTACGTATAACTGTTTTTACGTGCAATCTATACGTTTATGAGCAACACGACCAGATCAAGGAGACCAAGGCTGGTATGTGAATTTGATGTTTGTTACGTATGCCAGATTTTGGGGTCGACCCACATGATATATATAGGTTTTGTTGGACCTAACAAAATAGGAAAAAACATTGGAATATAGAATTTTAAAACAACACTAAAGACGGTTTATTGCTAATCTGCGATTTCTAATTTAACTATAAGGTTGTTTGAAAGAAATCGCTGACTAATGACATGGTGAGTAATAAACCGTCTATTGTAGTAAATAAAATTAACTTTTTGGAATTATGTATGTTATCGAAAATTGAATGTACTTTATTGTCATTGAGCACTATTCATTCACAAAAATATGAAGTAAAGTTTTTGTTTGGTTTTAATTACGGTCTAAATTTAACCACTGCGACGGGCCGTCAATTCAAACAATGCTCTTTTAGGACATAGATTAGAACGTAAATAAATAGATTTCTTTAATCATTACTTTTATCTTTGTTAAACGTGTATAGTAACATTCGTAATTACACTGTGTAAATATCAACGAACGGACTCGTTCGTATGACATGGTCCTCTATTTAAAACACATAAAGAACTGCATCATCCACAACCAACACTGGTAGACGAGAGTGAGTACATTCTTAATTCAAAAATAATAAAAAAAAGCATAACGACAATGTCAACACAGTAACGTTGTCACAAACTGAAGTTTTTTTGCGTGCGTTTTACATGAAAATTTCGGATGTAATTATATTTATTTGTAATTGTAACGTATACAACGTGATGTCGAGTGCGCAATGGCCAACGTGAAGGAGCGTAGGCAGAAGAACGTGAAATTCGGCTACATGTCTAAAGACGATAACTACGAGGTGGAGAACATGTCGCTGCCCCTGGAGGAGGGCAGCGCGTTCAACTCCGCGCGGGACTACTGGCAGCACATGTGCAAGAGTCCGCACTCGCCGGACGCGAAGCACGATATAGCGTCGCATTGCAGATGTTAGTTGTATAGACAGAACTATGCAATGGTTGATTTAGTTTGACGCGTGAAAGTTTACGGGTTCGATGCTTATCATAATTAGTTAAAGAAGCACTTTGTGTAATTAAACCTTCAATGTGGTATGAAGTCGAACATGTGTTAGAAATTATTTATTGCTTCCTTTAACGGTGAAAAAAACGTCTCGAGGAGAACTAAAGTGTTCCATATAGTTTAGAAGTCTTTTGATCAGCATGGTTTCAACCTAAAACGAATTGATTTTACTCTTTGATTTTGTATCATATGATAAAGTTAACCTACGCAACATAATGGTTATTATGTATCTAAGAAGACTCTGAATATATCTTCTTTAGAGGAATAGATTTTTGATATACTAAAAATATGCAATGGGCTACCTTTATTTGGTAGTGATCTGTTGCGTGGTGTGTTCCTTATATAAATCATATTTTGTTGTCTGTATGCTCCGAAGATGTTATAGTAATTATATGTGCAGTATAGTATAGTATTGAATAGTATAGTATGTGCTTAATTTATTTCATTTTGTAAAAAAAAAAACATGTGACGTACCACAGCCCTGGAGAAGGCGAAGCAGGCGCTGGAAGCTGAGAACGCGGACCTGGCGACGGAGCTGAAGAGCGCGAGCGCGGCGCGCGCGGACGGCGAGCGGCGCCGCAAGCAGGCCGAGGCGCAGCTGCAGGAGCTGGCCGCCAAGCTGCAGGAGGTGGAGCGCGCCAGGTACGTGTCGGGGTGCTCCGGCCGAGGCGGGGAACGCGGACCAGGTGACGGAGCTGAAGGGTTTACTTTGCGACAACTTAAAAATGTAAACGGTGATCGTTTTCAAGAATAATAAATTCAAACTGACGGCACTGAGCCGGCCCCGGTCCATGGAGGGCGACTCTTTTAGCATAACGTAACGTACGTACGTACGTACGATACGTAGTACGATAAGGCCGCTACGTCGCAAAGTTAAATCGGGATTGCTGCACAATAACATTTAAGGCGTCCGATATCGCTACGTCAACACACTGATATTTTTTGACGATTTTGGCTTAATATTAAAAATGATGATTGCCTGTCCAGGTCGGAGGTGGCGGACAAGGTGGTGCGGCTGCAGAGCGAGGCGGAGCAGGCGCTGCAGCAGCTGGAGCAGGCCGAGCTGAAGGCCTCCGCCGCCAGCAAGCTGGCCGCCACCGCCTCCGCGCAGCACGCTGAGGCGCAGGTGAGATGATACACACTACCGTAACTGAAGTATACTGCTGGATGTTTAGCCAGTCTTTAAAGTCAGGCCTCTGCTCAATTAGGCCTAGGCTTAGGCATGGAGCTTCGAGGTTATCGTGCTTGGTTGAATGCTTGTCACCGCACTTGTCGAGTAATTGCCTTTTTTTTCATTAGATTTCAACGACAGCCGTTGGTGTCGTGACCAATGTTACTCAATAATGGTTCCCTTTTAGAACCATTATTGAGTGTAAAGACTAAAAAAATGTAAATTGTACACAGAGTGGCGAAGCAAGAAGTAAAATTACTCGTAAAATCTTTATATGTTATTATCAAAATTATCAAGTAGAACATGGAAAAGTAATAAAAATATGAGTATTACTATGTGAAAACGAAGACCTTCCCGCAAGCCTGAATTAATTTTCAATAACTGGAAACGCAAATTAAAAGACGCTTTAGACACTTAATGTATTTAACTTTACCTATAGTAAGTTAAGTTCCATAAATTAAAGTAATTAGTTTAAGTTCTAAATTAAATTAAAATATTTTTTTAATAATTACAACATAAAATCGACCTTCAGCAAATTCAAATTACCCGTATTCATAAAAATTGTTTTTGATTCCAGGCGCTTCTAGAGGAGGAGACGAAACAGAAGCTGTCGTTGCAGACGCGCCTCCGCAACGTGGAGCAGCAGCTGGAGCAGGCGCGCGACCAGCTCGAGGAGGAGGAGGAGGCTAAGAAGAACCTCGAGAAACAGGTATAGTAGCGAACAGCCATTAACCTTTTAATTTCACCGGTTTCTTAAATGGAGTAATATTTTGAATTGGTTGTTTATTGGGTATGGCATTATTTGGTTATACAATAGCGTCAATAAGTTTTGTTGATGAATGAATGAACGATTGAATGAATGAATGCACGACTTTTTAATGTTTGTCACTCAAGAAATAATAGCTTATTCAGTTATTACCCTAGAAATTGTTAGGTTTTTAGGTTAAACGT
>MOOZ01002936.1:308501-342500 GCA_002930495.1 Cecropterus lyciades
CAAACGGAACGCATAATAGCTTATTCAGTTATTACACTAGAAATTGTTAGGTTTTTAGGTTAAACGTAATGTAATGTTATTAAAGAGCGAAATAAAATGATTAAATGAAATAATTATGTATGTGAGAGATAATTGTCGTATTTAGAATAGGTTATTTAAGAATGTCAATGAATAAGCAACTATTAATTTTAATATATATGAACAATTGGAATGTGTCTCTTATGTAATAAATGTAATAAAAAACTAAATTAAATACATACTTATTAGTCAGTTTTATAAGTTGTTAAGTAACAGTAGCAAAAAATATATATATATCACTAAATTTATTTTAAAAAATATAATAATGTTATCATAATTAAATCAATATCAATCACGATTTAATCTCTTCCAAAATTACATCAACCGTACACCCAGCTAAATACATTCCCGAAGCTAATACGAGAACCCTGTTCTCGCCACCAGGTGACAGCGCTGAGCCAGCAAGTGGCGGACGCGAAGAAGAAGGCGGAGGAGGAGGCGGAGGCGGCGGCGGCGCTGGAGGAGCAGCGCAAGAAACTCGCCAAGGACGTGGAGGCGCTGCACCGCCAGCTCGACGAGCTGCGCCAGGCCAACGACAAGCTCGACAAGAGTGAGTACACTCTTATGGCACAAGAGGATATATGTGTATGTATGTGTGTGAGAGACGTTAGAAATGTGCCGAATCGTTAAAAAAAAGATCTGCGGATACGGATCTTTGGTTTCGTACAAATTTTCTTACTTGATGCGCGTGTCCTTGAAGCGACAGTTACTTTCTTGTTGCGTCGACCTGTGCCCTAAGTACGAGTTTATAACGTTATCGTTACATATAATGTTAAGATAATTGGTATTTGCAATATAAATGTGCTAAATATGTGATATTATATTATTAGATATATGGAATTTAATACAATTTCATTGCTACCTAATCGCCTGTGTACATTCGGAATTTTATATATGACGAATTTATAAATAATATGAATTTGATGAAATGCATAAAAGGATATTTGAGATCTGCCTAAAAAGTAACGGATACGGATGCGGATCTTTTTCAGGCCTCGGATATCCGCGGATACGGATCTCCGGCACATTACTAATATATACATACCATAATAATGGTATAAATATTCCTATAGTCTGAAGTATAATTCGAGATCAAAAATGTAGACATGGCAACACGCCATGCAAACTCCTCCCACGCCCTTAAACACTACCAATTAATCCGCGCAGAACGTAGTACCCCTTCGCATAAATTTATTAATTTATACCACGTTCATTTCTTAATTTAAGGCAAAAAGAAAATCCAAGCGGAGTTGGAAGACACAAACATCGAGCTGGAGGCGCAGCGAGCTAAGGTGCTCGAACTGGAGAAGAAACAGAAGAGCTTCGACAAGGTACGATTTATAAATAATTATCGCAAATTACTTTTCGCTTGCATTTTATTTCAGGTGTTGTTATTAAAAGCATAAAAGGTGTGTGCATGGAAAACATCGTCTTCGTATTGACTTTCGTTTTGACAGTCTATGTTCGATCACAGCATAATTCATCATAATGCCAGAAAGTTTTTGATACCTATTCTGGTCACAACATGAATGTAGAATACATTCGTAGGTCCAACAAAACGATTCACTGTTATGTTATCTACGTGTAAAATAAAAAGAAAAATTCTGTGTGTCTGTACATCATTAGATATATTATAAAATAAAATAGTATTAAATTGTTTTGAGGACTTAAAGTAAATAAAAATTCTAAATTTCTGTATCTTTTACATTTTTTGTCTGTTCGATTATCTGCGTGTTTGAAGTGGTATCAAATCAATTAATGTCCACTACATTAATGTCCACTACATCGATATAATTATACTTATATTTCATATCTCGAGGTAAAATTTAATATTTACTTCATTAAAATCCATCTACACTATCAAGAGCTATTACAATTTAATGTTATGTTAGATTTTCTTAAAACACGGATGAACTTTAAGGCACAACTAGCACATATAGTATCTAGTACATACATAATTTCGCGTACGTTTAACATGTTCCAACTCGCAGGTGGTGTCGGAGGAGCGCGCGGTGGCGGAGCGGTACGCGGCGGAGCGCGACGCGGCCGAGCGCGACGCGCGCGACAAGGAGACGCGCGTGCTCAGCCTCACCAGGGAGCTCGACGACGCCGCCGAGAAGGTACTCACTCACCACCTTTACATCGGTACAAATAAAACGCCTCTAGAAATTGTCGTTGGTTAAGAGCGTAAATCTAGTTACCTAAATCAAATGGCTTCTTTTGGTCGAAGTTGACATTGATATGTATTTCGTTCTTAAAAGTTTTATACTTGTTTTAGAAATGTATATGCATTGTCGTATGAGATGTATGTGTGTAAGTTTCATCAAACCACTTTCAAAAGTGACTACTGTATAATGAGTAACTGACTTTACTCATAGATCAGTACAAATTACTTTGATAACGTATATAGTACACACAGTCTACTCTATATATTTTTGAGAAATACGTTTTAGTTCATCTCCGCCGCCTACTATTTAAATAGCGGGTAAATATATTACAAGTGTTACATTGACGTTCCTTTATCAACCGCCAGATCGAAGAGCTGGAGCGTTCGAAACGCCTGCTCCAATCGGAACTAGACGAGCTGGCGAACACGCAAGGCACCGCCGACAAGAACGTGCACGAGCTGGAGAAAGCGAAGCGCGCGCTCGAGTCGCAGCTCGCGGAGCTGAAGGCGCAGAACGAGGAGATCGAGGACGACCTCCAGCTCACCGAGGACGCTAAGCTCAGGCTGGAAGTTAATATGCAGGCGATGCGCGCTCAGTTCGAGCGGGACTTGCAGGTTGGTGCATTGGAGTATTTGTTTAAAAATCGAGGGAGGTTTTAAAATAATAAAGTAATAAAATGACTATATGTGATGATAGTTAACTGCAATGTTTATTAAAGCTACATAGGACTAGGTATAATTAACTGAGAAATAACTTTATAAACTGTTAATTTTCTATAGTGGTTATATTTTTTAAATAGTTATTAATAAAGCTATGAATAAAATGTAGTTTTCTGTAGATAGAACAAGCGAAGAATAGTTTATTTTTTCATACATTGAATATAGTACGTGGATAGGTGTATTCATAAAAACCTATTTTAATATAAAAGACTAACAAAAGCATAAATTGTTCTTGAAGTAGCGATATTTCTTAGCGCTATAATGATTACAGGTTTGTACAAGTTAATCTGGATTTAACGTATGTGATAAGCGAAGAAATGATGGTCTGTTGGTAGTTTTTCTAAAGAAATTTTAGTCCTGGAAACAATAATTACTATTTAAATTTTTAGACGTTACCGACAAATTGTTTGCAGTATTTAAGTAATATAAAATAATAAGTAACGTCGTGCGTGTGTGCCTGCAGGCCAAGGAGGAGCAGGGCGAGGAGAAGCGGCGCGGCATCGTGAAGCAGCTGCGCGACCTGGAGGCCGAGCTGGAGGAGGAGCGCAAGCAGCGCGCCGCCGCGCTCGCGCACCGCAAGAAGCTCGAGGCCGACCTCAAGGACGCGGAGCAGGCGCTGCACCTCGCCAACAAGGTGAGCGCGGGGCCAGAGGAGGAGTCTGTACCATCATAGTTGAGATGAGAAAAATAGTTTGTGTTTTGCACCATAATACAAAATACCTTCAGTATTTTTCAATAACTTAACGAATTGTTATTTTGCTGTTGTTACTTTGCCAATTCATTTATTACTAAAAAATATGGACGAAAATATACTTTCCGTGTCTAGAATTACTTTCGGTATTCTGAAAAATTGATCATTACACTTTTACTTTATTAAAGGTTTATTAAAAAAAAGTTCATGCTTCGATATAATTTTTATATCAGTTACTAATTAATAGATTTTTTAAATTAATTCACCATTAAGAAAATTAATTGCCAAATTCATTCAACGTGCATATTGCCCACTGTTGATGTTATGTAGGTACGTTTCAATTTGAAAGTTAAATAATATATATACTTACAAACGATTCCCATATTAATCTGTTCCAGGTGAAGGAGGACGCGGTGAAGCAGGCCAAGAAGCTGACCGTGCAGCTTAAGGAGGCGGTCCGCGAGGCGGAGGAGGCGCGCGCGGGCCGCGAGGAGGCGGCAGGCGCGGCGCGCGAGGCGGAGCGCCGCGTGAAGGCGCTCGAGGCGGAGGCGATGCAGCACGCGGAGGAGCTGGCCGCCGCGGAGCGTGCGCGCAGGCATGCGGAGGCCGAGCGTGACGATAGAGATGACGAGCTCACCGCGTCCGCTGCGAAGGTAATGCACTGACGACGCTTCTGCCTCACGCCTAAATTTAATGCAGCTTCTGAATTATATTACAAGTTGCATTTAATTTTTATAAAAAACGTACGTTACACGTTGCGTTACATAAAAATGTGCACGACAAGAATTTAAATGAAAACTTTGAATCGAATTTTAATTCAAATTGTTTGGAATTCTTGATGATTTATCTTTACTAAGTAAAAAAACAACATTTTTTGCAAAAGGTTCATTATCATTTACGCCAAGGTTCAACCATATTCAAATATATTTCAAACAAAATTAGAAAACTCAACAAATGATATTTATAACATTTTAGTCCTAAAATGAACTAAATGTTTCTATGTAAAATTTTAATAATAAGAACACACCATAAAAACACGATTCAATCAGAAGAGTCAATAATTGCAGTATTTTGCAATGATAGAAATGAATAAAAATCGTTATATTTCTAACTGTAAAAATACAAAATTACATTATAATAAAATCTCTGTTTACATCCATTCAGGTGACACTTCTGGTGGATGAGAAGAAACGGCTGGAAGCACGGATAGCGGCATTGGAAGAGGACCTGGACGAGGAACAATCCAACAACGAGATTCTCAACGACAGACTCAGGAAATCACAGGTATTTCGATGTATATCCTTAATGTATAAATTACCCATTACTTTTAAAATGAATTTTGTTAAAATGAGGGATAATTTTCATAGTTTAATAGCGACGTAGCTATGTAATCTTCTGTCCTGTGAAGGCAATAAATAATATGAAGAAATAAATAATTACATGAGTCTTCCTTGTCTTCAGAAATGGCAGTGTTACACATGGTTATGAGTGTGAATTAATGTCAGCTGTGAATCTGTAACCGTGAACTGTAACATTTATATATTTGTATCCTGTGTTACAGAACCAAGTGGAACAGCTGACGATGGAGCTGAGCACTGAGAAAGCGGGCTCGCAGAAGCTGGAGAGCGGCAAGCTGGTGCTGGAGCGACAGAACAAGGAGCTGAAGGCCAAGCTCGCGGACCTGGAGACCGCTGGCCGCGCCAAGACCAAGGTATGGGAATGCATTTGAATAATTAGTGTTAGGCTTTGTTTTGACAGTGTTGTTGTTATTAATTGTTATAATTAGCACTGTTAGAAGTACAAAAGTGACTTATTGCGTAGTTTCAAGTATTTGCTGAAATTTTGGATTTGATCCCTTTAGCTCTCACTGTGCGATATGTGGGCTTTTATTGGAGATGTGTTATCCTTTAAGTATACCTTTCTCATCAGATGTATCACTCATTTCTCGTTAGCACACTTGTACAGGTTTCAACCTTTTGATACCAAATTTCCTTACGACGTTTTGGGAAACGTATGGGTACTTACGCTATCGTACCATCCGTCATTCCAGGGTGTGATAACGTCCCTGGAACTGAAGGTGTCGAACTTGGAGGAGCAGCTGGAGGCGGAGTCGCGCGAGCGGCTCGCACAGCAGAAGGCGGGCCGCAAACTCGACAAGAAGATGAAGGAGCTCGCGCTGCAGCTGGACGAGGAGAGGCGCCACGCGGATCAGTACAAGGAGCACATCGAGAAGGTTGGATAGATAATAATTGATGTCGGATTTTCAATAAGCAGAAAATTAAATTGGGATATGTGATCAATGCATTAAATTATTTTTTTAAAGAGGATAGCCTTAATGTGATAATTCATTGTGCATTCGTGCGTGCTGTTTAGCTGTGAATTTGCTCCCAATAATTAATCATAGACTATATTCAGTTAAAGAATCCAAAAGTTACGATATAAGCTTTATTCTGAAGTATTCCAGAAGCATTACGATACAGGTTTCTTTAAGGAAGATACAAAAAGCAACGGTAACTGTTCTACATATAACTGTATAAAAAATAATGCAAGAATAGCTCTCTGTTGGCGTCTCCTTTTATATAGAAATGTGTTATCGGTGATGATGGTCACCTTTTTTTTAATAAAATTTAACTTTTTAAATCTTATTTTAATTGCATCGTTAGCTTTCTAAGGTGCGTCAAATCTGAGGTCGCTCTATGCCTAAAATGCAAAACTAAGCAACGCTTTCCGTACGTAACAGATGAACGGTCGCGTGAAGGCGCTGAAGCGGCAGCTGGACGAGGCGGAGGAGGAGGTGCAGCGCGAGAAGGTCGGCAAGCGGAAGGCGCAGCGCGAGCTCGAGGACCTGCTCGAGGCGCACGAGACGCTCGCGCGCGACGCCGCCAACCTCAGGAACAAGCTGCGGTAACGCACATATGTATTATACATACACACACACACACACATATACCATGTACCTGCCTATGTCCACATATGCAGAATCACGATATACACGCACACTTTCTAAGGATCTTTGTGTGTACGTCTATACTATAAAGAAAAAAATTTAAACGGTGAGGTCGTAAGGAAACGCCTTTCAGCTCAGTAAAAAACACACACCGTACGTACATTGACCGATTTGTCAGGAAAATCGCGTTAACAGTGAACGCTGTACTTTTTAATAAAATAGTCTTCTACGATTAAATCAATATAAATAAACGTAAAATAAGATAAACCAAAATAAATTGGTTTTCCATGTATGAAATCACATTTATGATTATTTGAGCGAAAATATGGTTTATAATTTATATAATATCCGATTGAAACTATTCAGCGCAAATACAATTTCACATTATCCTATGAACAAATTAATTTAATACATAAACTTAAATTTTATTAATTATTTAATTGCTTATATTTGTTACATTTATATTTAACATAAAATTAAAATACATACCATTGTTATGTTCTTATTATTACACAAGATTAATGTACATTCATATACAAATCCACAAAAAAAATCCCTTATAATAAAATTTCCGATATTTATGAAAATATACGTATGTCTCCTTCACGTTCTTTCTTTATGTTTTCTTATATTTCAAAATGTGCATATCTGTGTACATCATTAACACTTTATTCTGTGATTAACAACTACTATTTATTACCTTCAATATCCTTGTTTTAAATCTGTGTGTGGTTCCATAGGCCGTCGTTGTCTGAGGATAATAGTGACTAGTTGCGGAGGATCCGAGAGGTAAACGGTGGTAACTGGTGATTGGTAACTGGTCTGAGGTAGCAACTCGAACCGTTAACAGATGACCACCATATAGACACATTTTAATTCAACGCAATCATTAATCGATATAACAGACAGAGCTAGCGATCGTCGGATTTTAGGTAGTGAATCGTGCAAAATATTGTGCAATATGTAATAGGTAAGGCTAATTTAATGGGCGTATTAGGGGTTAAGAAGTAAACTTGAGTAACTTTTTAAGTTCAGAGACTATTAAGGTCCGTTTCGATCTTTTATGCCGTCGACTTTGATTACTTCACTGCTTAGGCCCTCCCAGAAAAATCTATTTCTTATAGTTTCTAGTTAATCATCGAGATGCGTGCAAGAGAAGAGTGCTCACAACAAAAGAATATTATCGTCACAGATTTGCTAAAGTTTAATTCATTATTAGGGTTAAAATTGGTTAAACACTTTTCGCAGGGTATAACATCCGGAAGGCCACATGAAGGATTTTAAATGATCCTGAGAAAATATCGTATGTACTCAAAAAATACTATTTGAAGCACGCGAGTTTTATAAATGTTATATCATCAAGGTCGCTAGCTCTTAACCTCAAATTAGACCGAGGATTGGATATACTTAAACCTTTTGCATGTTTTTTACTAATTTTATATTGAAGCATAACTCATAATTAAAAATCATAACTCGTCATGTTATGTTCCCAGCTAATTACGCATTACGTAGGTGAATTGCGGAATTTGATAAATTGAAAAGAATATAAATTACATACATAAAATTCTCCTGTACTGAGCATTCCTCGAGTTTTTTTTCCTTTCATTATTTTTGCAGATCTTTGTTCATATTTATAGTTTTTTTCTTATTATTTATAGTTCATATTTATATTATAGTAGTTCATAGTTTTTTCAAAAATCATTAACTTTTATTATTTAGCGTAAATATCTTCAGTTATATTTAACACTGGCTATATGCCTTTTATGTATCACACTGAAGAAATGTCTGGTTTAATAATTTGCAATATTTGAAATGTTATCCTTCACTGATCCTTCTTACCACGTGTATAATTTAGTTGGTTTGAGTCTCTCCATGCCTCGGCAATAGAACATGATTTGATTATGCGTATACATATCGGAAATTAACAGTATATCTCATATTGTGTCATCATTTAACAAAATTAACTAGATTGCGTTCGTTAAATTGTAATGTATTGTTGTAATTTTTTAACGGATTCGAATCTGTCGCTTAGGTCTTTATAACGTTTTGTTGCTTGTCGTTCGTGCTTCTGTGAGTTTTGTAATGAAATCTGGAAATAATGTTCATTTTCATCATTTTCTGTTTAGGTTATAGTTTTAGACGTTGTTAAACATTTGGGTGTCATTGAGGGATGTTTTGTTCTACTGGATATACAAAAACATGTTTCGTTTAATGGTTGACACAGGATGTCTTATTGAAAATATGATAAGTCATAATTAAGTATAAAATATTCATTAATAATGAATTATTCAGTCAAAGCACACGGCTTTCGGCCTTGAATATCACATTTTGCTGTTCTCGTGGCCGTCGTATAAGGCGGCCGGATAAATCCAGGAGATGGATAGTAGCAACTTTATGTCGGGCGCAGGGACACATAAAACCCCCATTACGGGCGGCCTATGTCCAGCAGTAGACCTCAAAGGGCTGATCTATGGATGAAAGATAATTTATAATCATTTTCTTATAAATTTCGATGTAAACTGTCGTATTTTAAAGTTATTTAATATTTTTATTTAAACTGAAAAGAATAAACACCTGAAAAGTAGAAGAGTCTTGAAGCCGCTACTTTCAGACTCTTCTACTGTTTAGTTGCATCATTTAGTACGAACTATGCATTCGATCGTATTCTCACCTGTATCGTGTTCAAACTACTGTTTTTACCGAGCTCGTTTCATGTGGGACATTAACATGTTTGTTATTAACATTTGGTGTCTAATTATAAGAATTATAATTCATAATTTATCTTTTTAAATCATTTTATAATCTATCAGATTAATTCTACATTTCGTATATTGTTTCCTTATTATACCGATTTATCCGCAATATTATTATAATTAAGTAGTAGATTAAAATGGAATTTTAATATATACGTAATTAACTTATTATTAATATTTATATATTTAAGCACACAAATGCAGCTGATCTGTGTATTTTTGAATAAAATAGCCGGAAATATTTTTATTTCTATAATCTCATTAATTTTCAGTTTATTTAACTATTTGACGGTTTCAATAACCTTAACGTGTGTTACAGGCGGCAGGGCGGCGCGATCGGCCTCTCGGGCGCTTCGTCGTCGTCCCGCATGAAGCGCTCGTCGCTGGCGCCGGGCGCGGGCTCGGGCGACGAGTCCTTCGACGACGTCAACGACACCACCAACAGCGTCGAGTGAGGCCCCCGCGGGCCCCGCTGACGCCGCTGTGCTGTTTGACACGGGCAGGGGCCCAACGAACGTATTTGAGGCCCCTATTGGACATCTAAACGCCATATTGTTGTACATTGTAATAGATAGGGCCCCTTGGTATTACAATGTTATTTATCGAACAAAGTACACATCACTACAGCAAAATAGCAATATAAATATTACTAAATATATACTTTTATTAAAGAAGTAGACGAAACGAAAAAATAATGTTTGGAATCACTATCATTGAATCAATATATAAAAATTATAAAGGTCTTCTCCATTTACGTTTGTTAAAATTATATGACTAATTTTTCAGATAATTCTTTTGGATGAACAGGGGCCCCACAAATGAGGGACTTTATCGCTAAAATACCGCTCATCTCTAGTACTATTTGTACCCGGAAAATTATAAACAGATTTCACCTAGGTTTCCCTATACACAGCGGCATAGTATATCATAGAGTCCATGTATCCCTTGTGTGTCGGCAGTGCAGCAGGTCACGTGAGCCACGCCGCAACTCGAAAGGCTTTGTAAATTGTACTTGGATTAGCGATTTGTATATGTGTATATTTTTTTTATTATTTTTCTCGTTCATATATAACTGATTATTGCCTATCTACTTGAAAATCTTTTTAGTTAATTTTTGTTCTTTTTTTTTAACAATTTGACCCGCTTGATCAACAAAAAAGTTTTATATGTGACATTTCAATCCTATATCACTGCCAATACAAATCGCTGTTTCAAATTCATAAAAGCAGTAAAGCTACATGATATTGTAGAGTGTACAATATTTATCGCCTTAAAAATATTTTTATTGCTTGATTTTGGTACGTTATACCCAAAGTAAAAATTCAAAGTTTACTTTTATTGAATGCTACAATATCATGTGTGCGTATTTAAAATTAATGTAAGTAAAACTGTCGTTTTAAATATGTATGGAAAATTATAATATATTGCTTCACATTTTTTTGTCAAGATTAATTTTGATGTAACTGTCAGGGAGAGTTCATAGGAACAGATGCGACATTACTTGCCCGATTTGAATGTAAATGGAGACAGTTGTGTTGCCGGCTGGCTTGCGACGACGCAATGTTGTCATCGTCCCAATGTTCTGAATTGTTTCTATGAACGTCGGTGGTTATTGTTTTTTTTATTATTTCAAAAAAGGAGGTTATTGTTACTGTTCGCTGATTATTTAAAAAGTAAATGTTATTTCAATAAAATTTGCAATATAAGTAATTCTGCATACATATTTAAACCGCTTTTTAAATTTAAAACAAGTAATACGAGTGGAGAATATGAAACGCATCGGCTTTGTAACTTATGTATACTTTGTATGTCGATATTATGTATGAATATATGTCATAGCGGCCCCCGAAATTAAATTTCTTGATACATTTAATAAGCTGGGTGCTCAATATTATTGTATTTATGCTATTTCACTGCGAGCCGGCATCGTACGCCGACGCCGCACGGCCGTAAAGGACGTATTTTTAATCTGTTGTTTTTTTGTTGAAATTCCATTATTGTTGAGATGAAATTTGATTGCTACATGAAATAATTGTTACTTGTTATTTTCATTTTATCGATAACATAAATAACCCTAGTAATAGAATCGATATACGAGTAAATATGATACGTTCGACAGTCGTCGCGGTGCGACCGCCGCCCCCGCCGCGGCGACCCGACATCGATAACACTGAAATATATGAATCCGTAACGATTGGAAGCATTTCCCCAACCAGTATTAAACAACGAGACATTCCTAAGCAATCGAGTTTCAATTTTACCTAGACTTAGTCGAGCGGGTAGCATGTAAAATTTTACTCATTGGGTGATATTGTGATGAAATTTGATAAAAAAATAAAACTTAAAGGGAAGTAATTAATTAAAGTATTATAATCTGTGGCAAAAGTAAATGATAAATTCGGATTTTTTTGCATTTATCGCGACTGAGGAAGAAAGACTGGTGTTGCGACAATATACACTTTTTATACCCCCCTTTAGCGTGAGCCGGTTTCAATATTTCGCCCCGGGTTTTCGGTCGAGATCGCTTTATCTGATCGTGCTCGCATATGTCCATGCTCAACAAATCATTCGAACTATTCAAACGGCAGAGCGTATTTTAATGCCGCGAATATTCGAGTATGGTCAGTAAAGCTCTCCCATCATACATACATCATACATCATGTAAATAATATCAGTGTGGTCCACTGAGCGCTTAGTTGCCATAAAATTTTTAATCCTAGATTAAGTAAGGACTAGCTTTCGGTGTGAGGGACGTATCGCATTTTGATATTAATCTTCATTTAAATGTAACGCGTGTACTTATTTAAAATCTAGTGAAGTAAATACAAGTGAGAATATTTTTTGAGAATAGTTTTGTAACATCTTACTATGTTATATCTATTGCTATGTCGTATCAGTACAAAGACTATTCGAACATCGAACACGGCCGATACGTCCCGCGTAGGTTGTTGTATAACGGATTCTTTTTTTATACTTTTCTCCAAACTGTACGGCGAACGTCGTCGACGGAATGTAAATATGCGTCGACGGCGGTCGTCATGTAAATTGTTTACACACGAATGTGGTATTATCATGTTGCGATGGTACGCGCTAGAACACGGCTTGCTTTATTCTAGACTTAGGTAAGACTTAGTAATAAATCGTGGCCTTAGGTTTTTCACTGTGGGACGCGTGTAACGACATGTTCCGTTAACGGCGGACGCCTCTACACCACTGTTTGATAAAGTATCTTTGTATCTTGCGAACATTTTATACGACTATATAACGAAGTCTTAATTATTGTAATGACCTCCTTTTTATTATATAGTTTTTTTCTGAATAATAATATAAAATTAAATGTAAGTAAACCATTGAAGCATAAACATATTTTACATAAATATTATATTTAATTATTAACAATATTGATAATTGTAAAATTGGCCATAGGTTGTAACAAGTTATCAGTTGGTATGCCAATTAAACAATTTTTCATAATTTTTAATATCATTTGTTTTATTTATTTCGCCCCTTAATTTATCAAAATATCCAGCCCGTAAATCCCTCGGATTGGTAGTTACGTGATATCGTAGCGTATTGTAAAAGTTTTCGTGTCTATAACACTTAGTATTTTACACTTTTGAGTTTTTCATTTTTGTAAATAACAAAGTGAAAAAAGATTTAGTAGCTTCTCTTAGACATACATACTCTACACGGAAACTAGCGATCAAGCCTTTCGTTTATATTACATTTGTAATAAATGGAGTATCTATTTTCTATATCTTATCATTTTGACCGCATGTGAATTAGACCGTCTTGATTTGAATAGCGGTTTCTTGCCGCAAAAGATTAGATATTCCATTCCAAAAGATATTCCACGCAGTAATTTAATTCTTGACGTCGATGTTAACTTTTAATTACATTTCTGAAAACTAGTATAAATATGGAGATTATATAATAGGATAGTAGGCCTAGACTTGCTAATAAAAAAGAGAAACTCTTTTTTTTAATTTACCTGCTAATAAATATATATAATAATATATAAAATTTTATGGTTACGAGCTGGGGCATTATTTTCTGTCTCTCACATACAAGATTCATTGTAATCCTTGTTGATAACATACCGCGCCAAACTTAAAAAAATGCTAATTTTGGCGCGTTTACACGTTAGGCCGATCACGTAATGCGTTGCCCGCGTTCGATTTAACCTGATTCAGATGATACTTATCTATTAAATATTGAAGATCTTTCGTTGCTTGGTGTAGGAAGAATGGGGTTTTAGAAATCGTCGTTTAAGCTCTATTACCACGTAAGTCAACTTCGGCATTATAAGCATCGTAAGTCATTTTCGGTAACTTTTTAGGAGAGACAAAAATCCGATAAATTGTATAAAGACACAAGTAAAGTTCTATTTTGTAGTTTTAATTTTCTGCAATTCAAAAGTTATTATTGGTCGTACCTTGATTCTGATTGGACAAAACGACGCAAATTATATATATTTAAATGACGTCGATTTTGAAAATGTCAAATCCGCCAAAAAATGAGTTACGTAGTGATAGAACTTAAACGACGAAATGCTATGAAATCTTTTTCTGTGCGTTTTGTGTTGTTACCAATTTGGCGTTGGTTCCAGGGTCAGTTTTTGTCCAAAAGCATTTATTGTAAACTATGGAAAACCAATGAGTTCTAGTTTTTAAATAACCTCTCTTCTATATTATTTTGCATTAAGAAATGTATCTATAATACTCGTTTAAAAGTATCTGGAACTTAAGAACTTTTATTTTTGTATTCTGTTGGAAAATGCTAAATGAAAATGCGAAAAATTCTAATTTCATGGATGGTCCGTGATGAAATAATCACAATAATAACTTCGAGTATCAATGTTCCTAGCTTTCCGTGTCTGATATTAAAATATGTTATACGTCGTAGCAGCATCACATTCTATATTTCATTACCGATTGCAGTACTTGGCTGAATACTTAATTTTGTTGGTTACAAATCGACAAGAAATGTCTATATAACTACAGTGACACACTGTTTGTTTTGACAATTTCAGTTGACGTTTTGCCAGCTGCTCGCTCTATAGTGTAGTTGTGATTTTTTTTGATATTTTCGAAATTGATGTTTTTATAAGCTATTTTATCCGCAAACCGCGAAGAATCTTCACCGAAGATCGTTGTTAGTATATTTTACTCTAAACATCATTTATAATGTCTGACGCAATCGACGAATACTTCGAAGTCGCATTGGATCTAGTTAAAACTGCGGGAAACCTTATGAAAGAGCATATTGACGGCTTTGCTTCATTTGAGCTGAAGTCCTGCGATATTGATTTTGTCACTGAGATAGACAAGAAAGTCGAGAGCACTGTTATCAGCGGACTTTTAAAGAGGTTTCCTGATCACAAGTTTATAGGTGAGGAATCGGTGGCCGACGGTGCCAAATGCATCTTGACGGACGACCCTACTTGGATCATCGATCCGGTCGACGGGACCATGAACTTCGTTCACGGATTCCCGCATAGTTGCATTTCATTGGGTCTCGCGATTAACAAGGAAGTTGTCGCCGGTATAATTTACAATCCAATGATGAACCAGCTTTTTACTGCTAAGAAAGGTAAGGGGGCTTTTTTAAATGAGAAACAAATACATGTATCACAGGTTAAGGAGCTCCATAATGCACTGTTGTCGTACGAGTCAGGAACCAGTCGAGATCCAGAGAAGGTGAAGTGCGTTCTTGAAAACTTCAAGATGATCACATCCAAGGGTCACGGCGTACGTACCTTGGGGTCTGCGGCTCTAGACATGGCTATGGTTGCGCTTGGTGGGTCTGATGCATACTTCGAGTTTGGTATTCATGCATGGGATATTGCCGCTGGGGATGTTATTGTTCGGGAGGCTGGAGGGGTGTGCATAGATCCTGCTGGAGGGCCCTTTGATATACTTTCACGGAGAGTCCTCTGTGCTAGTACAATGGAGCTTGCTCAAGAGATGTCAAAAGAACTGTACCAATACTACCCTGAGAGGGACTAGATGGATGATATATGTATATCATAAATGCCACTATATATATATATATGTGACTTTGATCAGAAGTGTCAAATATGTATAGAAGTAATAGCAAAGGCTGGCTACATATTCATTCCTACTTCTAAGACTAAATTAGCATTCGGAAAGCAGGCAATCAATTTAGGAATTATAAATCATGACGTAAGAGACCAACGTCTTATAAATTTAGTTATGGTGAATATTTTGCCATTTTAGTGGTCAACTGTCAATTTGATATATGTGTGAATATTGGTTTTTATACCAAAGTACTGGTATAGTAATAAAAGAATGTCAGTATTTCGATATTATTTAAAAAAAAACCTTATAGTGCAAAAAAATCAATATCATATATCATATTTGACTATCTATATTTATTTCAATGTGTATAACAAATATTTTAGACCCTTAGGCTAGGTGATAGCAGGCAAACTCATTAGTGTAAATAAGTGTAGTGTACATGAAGTGAATAACTTTAAATTATTGTTTATTTAAATAAAATAAAAATAAAAAAGTATTTATTTCAATATGCTTAAAACCTTTAACACCTACTTTAACTTTTATTGGAGAAACTATTATTAAACACAATGTTGTGCAAATCTCCAAGTTATGAGATTGTTGAATTGGGTAGTTGGTACCTATCTAAGGGACCTATCTGAAATATGTTATTATAACTTAACTTTTAATTTTATATTGATTGGTAATATTGAATTACTCATATTACCAAAATTGAAAACATTATACTGGTGAAATATGATTATAATAAATATCATGGTTTTAGTTTAATGTCACAAATTTTTGAAAAAGTTTATTTTGTGCATGAATATTGGAAAAGTGTAGAAATACAGTTGTAAATCAAATCACCATTTTCTAGTTGACTACATTTTTTTTTCTAAAATTATAATTACAGTCTTATCATATATCATATCGCATTATAGTATTGTACTACAAATAGTGATATCTTATCAGTATTAGACAGGTCAACACTACTTATTGTATGAATAAAATCCTTTAGTAATTAATGTTGAAATGTTATTTTCCTGTTGAGGTAATTATTGCTTTGTTTGTTCTTAATATTTGTTCATGTTACTATGTAATGTAATTAAAAGTTATGCAAATAATGGTGACAGATTAACAAAATAAATAATTTATTCTCATATAATTTAGAAGCCTATTTTAACAATAACATCTTTAACATTGAGCTAATCAAGTTTATGGTCATTAAATTGCAAAAAATCCAAATTATGTAAATAAAATTAGCATTATGATTGTGAAAGCCATAATTTGTGCACATGGGATTCTGCACAGTAATACACACTAGTCATAGAAATCTATGAACTAAGACTGATAAGTAAAGTTGCAGATTATTATCCATAATTTTAAGCCAAAGATTAAAAGGGAGATAAAGTAAAGAACATATAATTTTTTGCAATCATTTATTCACAGTTTATAAGTAAATGTATGTAAGTACTTAAATCTTTATAATAGTGAATAAATAATAAAAAGAGTTTACTGATATATAAGTATTTTGTTGGAACCTGTGTTATATATTTATGACATATAAATAATACTTTTCAAATGTAACTTAAAAATATGTACCTACCTACTTATTCAATCTACATTAAATGTTTTTTAAATTTGTAGTAGACATTCTAATTTTATATTATTAAGTATTCATCAGGTAATATATATAATCATGTCATGCGTGTGTTATCATATTAATGGGATATCTCAATGTTGTTATCTAAGTAATCTTACTGTATACTTAAAAATAAATTGTTGAAATAATTACTGTAGTTTCTGTTATCCAATTGTTTTAAATTTGAGCACCTATACATGTCAGCAATTACCATAAGAGTAGGTACTAGGTTCATTATGCACCATTTTGAACAAAGATAGGACAATAACATTATGGTATCTTAATATATTTCCTTATGTAATGTTCGGTGGTATGCTTCATTTATAATATTACATAGTAATGTGATTATCTTACATAACATGTAAATTTTTATGACATGTTACGTAAAACTGATCTAGAACTGAAAATATAAATGAGCCGTGTAAGACATACAGATAGTATTATGTAGATTAAAAAAATAAACATACAATCAACTATTTTAGATAAAATGTTTCCTCTGCTTAAAGTAAAAGCACTATTATTTAGTTTCTTAAAAATACTTATTAGAAGTTATACTTAGAAATGAATTATTGTCAAATTTAGTCATTAGTCATAGTCAATGTTAGTCACTTAATTAAATATCAAAATTATTATCTGATTATGGATTTAAATTTGAGTGTGTGATGTGAGTATATTATACTAGATATACATGTAAATACGTATGAAATATAAAATTAACTCAATATGTAGCATAATTTTAAGAATATTTCAGTCTTGTAAGTATTAAATTATTTTTAAAATATAAATTAAAATATGAGATACTACAGACTTATCAGATTTTATAAATTAACTTAAATATTTACCTTGGTAGTCTTAGTCAATTGTCAGTATTTCTAAGCAATAGTTGATAGTCAATAATAATTAATGTTTGTCACAAGTCAGTTTAGAAGTAAAAAATAACGTATGTACGTATTAATGTTTTCCGTTTTTTATAATTACTAAATTGAATGAATATCAAGAAAGTAGTCCTCAGATTTGTTATTTCTAGTGTCGTCTAGTGTATTAGTCATTTGTTATTCTTCGTCTTCCAGCGTATCGTCGGTCTGTAGATATTTGTCATAATTTCTTTTGTCATGAAATCTAGTTTCATTTAGTATGTTATATTGGCTAACGTTAAAATATGTGTAAGGACTTCGCCTGGGCCATTTTGTCAGTATTTAGGTTAATAAAGTCAGTCTAAAATCAGCCTAGTGAAATATATTTAGTCGATTATATAATAAAAGTTTAACGTCCATCTATTGTATTCACGTAAAGAAATTTGGTATTAAAGTTGTCAAGCGTTTGCTTAATTAGTCAGTCATTGGGTCAGTCAAAGTCAGCAGTTAGTCAAGTTGTCTCGACACAGAAATATCAGTTGAAGAATAAGTCGTGTTTACTTGTCGTGTTATGTATACCAATTATGCGAGTCCCAAGTGAAAGTGTTCTATGTCCAGTTAGGCATAATAGTCCAACTAGGTCTTTTCCAGTCATTTTTAGTATTTAGTCCAGTGTATTGGTCAAGTTATGTCATTTTGTAAATATTTTTCTATATTTTCATACCTTCTAATTATCAAAAGTTTCCGTTACAATTAGTTTCATGCTTACTAAATATATTTTTTGTTTTAACTAACTTAGAATACTTTAATTGTATTAATTTTTTCCTATGTGTATGTTTTGTATTAAAATATATTGTTTAAGCTCTTCCTGGTCGTCGTCTAATGGAGTTGAGGTTCATGGGTCTTGGGACTTCCCTCAAAGCGTAAGGATCCACGTTGAGGATTGGCATTTTATGTGGCAAGCTGTCTGGCAGATCCTCCTTCTCGTCATATACCGCCCATTGAGTTGGACTGGAAAAAAATGAAAGTAAAATAAAATTCTACAAAAAGCCAGTATGTTTTTGTAATATGCCCACAAAGAGATCCTTTTTTTCTTATATTAACATTTAAAAACAAAAATGTTAAAACGTCAAACAGGTGTGGTCTTTGGAAAAAACAAAATGTCCTTAAAAGCAATAAGTCTACAATTAATTCGCATCATCGACTTGAGAATTTTAAAGTAATAATTAGTTGGTCATGAATTGATTTTTTTGTAACGATGCACTGATTATAAAAAAGTAATATATTTATCGCCTGAGAACTTGAAATTGTTGATATGCAGCGATAAAATATCTTTTAATTATTGATTTTACGTAAGTAACTATATACCGTAACTAGCACATAATTTTGAACTTACTATGATCTAAACGTGTAGAGATTTTTACTTGCCTGTTTTCACTGGGAATTATTTGGAATGCCACGGATGGAGTTTTTGCTGGTCCAGAAGGTTTCTTGACTTTTCCTTTTATTTGATCTGTTGATTTTGGCTCTATGTCATCAAATGGCTCCATTTTGTCAGATACTGATCGCTCTTGTAAGTTCTCCTCAGTCATTCCGAGAATAGATGTGTTTTTCTTTAAAATATGTTCTTTCTTTTCATTTAAATCCATTTTAGTCATGTCAGAGTCATTGTCTGGGTATTTGTGTAAAACGTTGCCTAAGTAGTAATATTTATTAGTCTTTAAGGTTGTTTGGTCGTCGTGTCTTCGTCTAATGTTGTATGGCTTCGTTACAGTGTCATATAAGATGAAAGTAGAGAGTTTCCCAGTATTACTTGTGTCAGTCATGTCGTCTTTTTCAGTAACGTCTGTTTTTTTAGTATCGTAAGTATTAAAATCTTTGCTAATACTGCCACGGTCAGAGTCGGTTTTAGTCAATGAGTCAGATTTTAGTTTGCTGTCAGTCATGTCGCCTCTGTACGTTCCTATGTATCCGAAAGTCACAAGTTTGTATAAGTTTTCCGTAGTCGAAGTAATTTTGTTTATCTCAGTAGTCTGTTGGGTCTTTGTCGTGGAGGCAGCTTCGTCGTTAGATCTAGATTCAAAGTCAGTCAATTGAGTCGGTCTGCTATTTCGGGAGTCAACATCTTCATTGTCATATTCATGTCTGTTATAGTAAGGTCTGTTAGGTCGTCTGTAAGTGTTGTCATAGTTTTGATAAGTCACTTTAACCACGTCTCTGTCATAGTTCCGTTTAGTCGTTTGTCGCCATGATTGTGTCGGTCGAGGTACGTAGTTAATAAGATAAGTGTATTTGTCAATGTTCTCAGTCACTGTTAAGTATGGTCTGCTGTACGGTCGCTTATTCTGTAAGTTGTTAACAACAACGGATTGAACACTCTGTACGTCGTCTTCGTAGTCATTGTATTGAGCTGGTCTACTGTATCTTCTGTCGTTCTCAAAGTCGTAACGTCTACTTTTGTTTTTAAAGTCTAATTTGTCATCAATGGGTTGTGTTACGTTAGGTTTCGTCACGTTAGAATTAGTCGAGTCAGTCTTTGTGTCAGACTTATTAGTATTTGTAGAATTTTTGTCAGTCACAGTCGTATCAGTTTTGTTAATTTTGTTATGATTCATAGTTTTAGTCGAGTTAGAGTCAGTAGATGTTTTCTTTTGTACGAGTTTGTGTGATTGCATCCCTCCTTTCGGAGGCTTTTTTGTCGTGGGTCTAACAGTTGTAGTGGATTTAGGTCGTATGGGTTTTTCTGTTATAGGTGCATCGTCGTCAGATTTCTTAATGTTATTAAAGTCAGTGTCAGAATTTATCTCAACCCAAGGAGATAAGTCAAAGTTGTTTAGAAGTCCGTTTAGGCAGGAAATTCTGTCATTGTCAGGGTTGTTCGGAGAAAGGAAGACGAATGGTTGGACGCTGTCGATTGTGTCAAGGGTTTTACATAGAACTTGCGCTAAAGTTATACGACGGATTTGTTGCAATTGCGCTGGTGTAAACGACGACTCAAAACCTCCATTCTCGTACCTGAAAAATATTTTATTTTGGTCAGTTCCGTATGATATTAAAAGTGACAATTCTAAGTTCACAGTTAGATTGTTAATCAGAGGTATAACGAAAAACTTACCAAAACCTATCCCCTTTACGCAGATTGGAGAACTGCTGCGCGATGATGCAAGCAAAGGTGGGTCCAACCAAGCCGCCCACAACGGGTCGCTCGGCCATGCCCCCCGTAAATAGGTCTATGTCTTCTACATGTCTGAAAAAATTATAATTTATCACTCAAAACGACGCCCATTTCTAGAATCGTCAGAATAGTCAGAATGTTTGCTGTAGTTGCTTTTAAATTACCAGATGAGGCCCTTGGTGCTAATAAGTGTTACCATGCAAATATTAACTATTATGAAATTTACAGGAAGTATGAAAAATCATGAGATGATTTAAAGAAGTCAAGTGTTTGGACTCAAATTACCTGTACAGAACTTTCAGTTTTCTCACAACCCGCATCGGCATTACTCGCATCAGATCATCAAAGTCCACAATCGCGCTTAAACCACAAGGTTCTCTCCACGCCGTGTAAGGTCCCACCCCGTGGTCTCTGCCTCTCTGGATGTTGATAGCAGCAAGGTCCATACCGAAATCAAAGTGTGGAGTTTGGAAGAGGTGATTGGTGAGCTCTTGGGTAATGAACTCGTCTCGTCTTTGGGCTGGTTGGTTCAGCATCCCCAAAAGTAATCTGTCCACGGCACCCATACTCCAGATGTTTGACGGGTTAGTCAGCTCGTCATGGAGGGAAACGTCTGGAGATAGAAAAGATATGACATTTTATTGTGGTTACAATGATGGAAGTAGTAACCGAGCATGCAGTCTATCTGATGGTAAGTGGCTTCTGCCGCTCGTGGACATATCTACTTAATGTACCTGATATAAAATTAGAGGTTAACTGAGGTCGGCCATAGGTGCGTTGCTGCCCATGAGGACGCAGTAGGGTGGCCTCGGGGTATGTCCCCTTACCACACCCTTCAAATCAGAACACAGCAGCGCTTAACTTTTGTTATTAGGTAGACATAGGTATGACGGCACCACCTTTGAAATCGGACCACAAAGTTTTCTACTTTCTTCAATGATATCGTTGGATGAGACAAGTAGTACTGCATTTTGGACTCAAACGTTCTACAGTTTTGATTGTTACGGGAAATGCATTTAAGAATTCATCACGCTCACTATGTTCATACGTGTGAACATTTGAGGTAATCTAACATGTCTTTTTTAACATCACGAGATTCTTAGACTTTATTTCTGACTTACTATTACTGAGTGGTCGATGAAATCTGTCAAATCGGACCATGGACGCTTGGACGAGGCTGTGGCCGAAACGGAAGGCGGCGGACCCGAAGGAGCTGGCTGGACTGGGGTTGATCTTGGGGTTATAGTCCTTGTAGTACCCTTTCTTAAGGGGTTCTAACTCGAAGAGAGTCATTACTTCAGTACCTAGAGGGAAGACAATAAAGAAATGTTATTATTATTGGGATAGTTTCTTTTAGTTTAATTAGATTTATGGTAATTTCAATTGAATTTGATTTAAATATTTTCTGAGCATTTGTGAGGAGATACTCGTGATACTCCAACAGTGAGATGAGGTTCAAATATGTGGGATCAGGTATGTTATCGTCACATTTAATCAAAATAGCGAATAATTACAACGATGAAGTTATTTAAGCTTTGAGCTATTTCTATTGCTGTGTTTCGATATGTTATAGGTACTACATTGACAAAAATCTTCGTAAATGAAATGAACCACCAATTTTTTACATTGTGCATTTTCTCACAGGATAAACTGTATTATACTGATATGAAAATCCTGTTGAAGCAATGCCTTGAAAGCTACTGATTAAATAAACCGTCCATTATATCAAGTTTGCTGCACGAATCCTCACCGAGCACGATGGGCAGGAACTCCCTATACGTTATATGTTGCAGCATGGCGCCCACGATTTTGCGCGTCTCCTGGTAGATCTTCTCGTCGCTCCAGTGCGGGTTCAGGTGCGCCAACTCTTGCGCCATCCTAGACATAATTTTACTTATAATTTTCTGAGAAGAAACATATTTCTTGCGTTTTATCTTTACTGTGCGTTTGACTGAACTTTAACAAAATATAGAATAGGAAGCGACACGTTTATATTGAACTGCAGGTTGTATTTGTCTTACATGTGATATGTAGATTAATTTATATAATTATTTGATGTCTAGAGGTGGAAACAAGTAATTCTTTCATCAATCATATGTGCCTGAGGATCATGATGGATGAAAAGTTGCTGTATCCTTACGATCTCATGCATGATTCATCCACCCAACAACTTTTTGAGGTTCACAGCTGGACGAGTTCACAAATGAGGGTTTCTGCCAATTTTTATATTCGCTTGGCGTAACTGTTGGTGACCGAAAGTGGTTATGTTACACGCAAGACGCTGCTGCCCATTTCCTTGATTTTGTCCCTTAGTAGCATCTTACGATATTCAAGTCTATTCACCTGTTGTTCGTTTATGTTTTTCTACCTGTTATGTTGCCGTAACCACACGATATGTGCCGCGACCAGACCAGGGTGTTCGTTGACCCTGCCGTCTCCGGACTTGAAGCAGTCGGTGGAGACGGCGCCCCCGCGGCACAGCTCGTCGCGGTGCTCGCGCGGCAGCAGCGGCCGGCGTTGCTGTACCCGCCCGTATTGGAGCATACCTGATAAATACATAAATTTACATTATGAAACCCATGAAATAATTCATGTAAGAAGGTCTAAAATTAAAAGCTTAAAATAAGGTAAATTATGTAAATGTAAAATATGCCTACATATCGACTAAACCTCGACATATGGACTCGACTAGACTAAACATATGTATGTACCTTTGTACATACATATGTAGGTGGGTTTAGTTTTGAAGTTTAGAAGGTACCGTTTAAATATAGCGCTAAATCTTGTAGTGAATACTACAAATTAAAATATATATATAACTGTATTTTCGCTAGATCTCAGTTATACGAAATATTTTATCTTTTTTCATTTTTTGGCTGGTTTTTACTGTCTTCTTAATTCTGAGTTGTGAGATATTTTTAGTATGATGCTAACAAAAAATTTTTAAGAAATGAAAAATCAATAGAGACGAGATTCAATATTAACTGGCTTACCATTCCTAAAAAGCCTGAGCTTATCAGACTGTCTAGCTGAGCTGGCGTACAACGGAGACCCATCAATATACGCGGACACTTGGTTCATCTGCTCACGCCAGCCCAGCGCGCAATCATCGCGAGGACCTGGAGACGACCTGATGAAGTCCAGGCACCTGACTCCACGAGGGCCATAGAATGGGTCAGATTGAGGAACTGGTATTGGCATGCATTCCGGGTGCTATGGGAAATAAATGGTTCATTACTCTTCAGTGAAAATTACAATAAATAGAAATGTAATTAAGAGTGATTTTTAGGGTGATACTTACAAGGAACTCTTTAGGAATGAAGTCCCTGCCGCCATCCTTACAGCATCTTGGTACGGTACCGTTGAAGCCTCGGGATTGGGATGATGACGTCACATCATGATCCAGAAACTGTCCCCACTGCATCAGAAGATGGGTGATACCGGGATTTTCTATATTATGGTCTTCGTGAATGAGGGCACTGATTTCTCTTGCGGATGGAAGTGAGGAACCGAAAACGGACCTTCGGGGAGCTTGTATGCCGTCGGAGTAAACTGGGGGGAGAAAGCGTTGCACAGGGGTCATTGTTGAACCCCATCGGAGACGGCTGAGGTTATTGCAAGTCCCATCGTGGGTACGATATCTGTAGAAGAATACAAAAGTAAAATAACATTTTTCTTCAGTGGACTAAAACGTACATAGAATTTTAATTATGTATTTCACAAGAAATATATTTAGTTTAATATTTCACATTAGGCTATAATGACTAAGTAGAAAATACATATGCTTTGTCCATTAAACCTTTTAGAAGCTGGTGGGCATTTCGGCGGACCCTTTAGAGGACATTCGTCGAGAAGAGGCGACTGCCGCAGAGCGGTGGCGGCGGGTAACACCGCCTCCTCCGTGCGACTCTCCAGGCCATCCTCATTTTCAGCGCTGAAAAAAAAACACCAAATGGTTATTTTTTTTTTATAGTGATTTAGAGAAAAGTCAAAAATATTTTAAAAATGTTTAATGATGAAAAACGCTCCGTGTCGGTCGTAAACCACACGCCAATATAAACAGATTACTTGATACTCTTGAATCTCTAGAATAAGATTCAATCTTCAAGGGATTGTAAAGTTTTTGTAAGTTTCTTCAGGTTATAATTGAACAGAGTTGTTAATTAGAACAAAATATGAGTCTATTGTTTTGCAGAAATACTTTACTAAAATGGAAATCGACCGAATTATAATTTTATTTTTACTCGTAATACAAACTTATTTACTTTCACTATATTATTAATTTAAGCAACTGTTCTTTTAGACTTTTCGACATTTGTTCAAACTAGGTACCACAAAAAGATCAAACAAATTACATAATGTGAGGCTTAAAAGTAGATTCATCATTCTGATTTAGTATAGGTATGTACGTAGGTATCTGGCAAAACAATTCTCCATTTAATTCCTGTTCAATTAGACACAGCAATTAAAGACTATTTGAAGCCGCTAGTAAATATTTAGCTTTCTCTTTAAACACATGGGATTGAGTCGTAAAATAATAATCTTGATGCTAATACTGGTTGATGTGATCACAATAAGATTGAGAGTTTGGCGAAAGTTGTTACGTAAATCAAGCGTTATTGGAATAGAATTTCACTGAAGATAATGGTGAAAGTCATCCTTGTTACATCATGCGTTATAACTTATAGTTGTATTTAGGAGCGGAGGTAATTAGCATTTTATAACTTGCGACACGATATAGATCCGTAATGACTCATTAAAGAGGCCATCCTGATTGCGTTGGATACTAATGTTGCAATAATATCGATGCATTTACAAGGTTGTTCGAGATAATCAATAAATCATAAGACATATTAAAATTTATAGTAAGATGACGGCGTCATATTTCAAATGTCATTTTGCATAATTATTATTGCGAATTATTGTTTACTAGCGGCGCCTCGCAGTCTTACTCGCGTTTGAAAATTAACAAATTTACATTGTATTTATTTGTATTATTACATTTGTATTACATTGTAATAACTAAATGTTACCTCAAGATATGAAATATAAATATAAGCAATGCCTTCAATTTTGTTAAATAGTTTTGGTTTAATGCGAATTAAAACACAAGGACAAACAGACAAAAATTCTAAGTCATAAAAATTTTATTACTTATTGTCAGTCTTCCAAACTATTTTTGAAAATATATGAGGGTGTGTAAATACGCGAAATTTTCATTTCGAAACTTTCATTTCTATTATATTATATGTACAAAAGTAAAATAAATAGTAAGTATTCGTTTTTAGATACGGTCAAAATGAAATATTATGAACAAGATAAAGGTTGAGTCGGTAATATTCATATATTTTATATTCTTAGATCGAATACGACAATATTAGCATTAAATCCTTTGTTCCCTTTAACCTAACAATTTAATTCATTTTATAAAAATGTAGTATTCTGATATGCTCGTATTTTTACTTCAATAATTAGCCATCGTCCAGTTATAATGATAAGACAGCAAGCTATAAAAATATTGTGAAGGAATTAGTAATGAATAATTCTTATCAATACTTTCCTTCTAAAAACCATTTATTGATATTAATATCATTCAAATATAACTTAAACAAGTAACCGTAGAGTTTATATTCGTAACAAATACTCATATTATTTGTACCCAATTATAAAGTTTTACATCTACAAATATATTATACATTATTACCTTCTATAATGAGTAAAGTAATTAAGTAAAAGATCATATATTATACAAAAATTAAAATTAATTCACTACGCTTTGAGCAGACAAATTTTGTTACGATTATGACATGTAATATTCATATGTTTCTTTGTTTGTATTTACTAACAGACTATCTCCAGAAGGTAACTAGTATTACGTAAGAGTGCTGTCAAATACTTTCACACATAACTATTACCGAGTGTTATGATTATATTCGTTATGAATAACGAGACGGTCTCGGTGAAAGTGTCAGTTATTTTATTGCTTCGCCATAGTAGGTATGATAAATAATTCCGCGCCACATTTTGTCTACCGGTAAGAATTGAAAGCAGAAAGCTTCATTGATGAGAAATTGATTTTTAAATGCAACAGTCTAAAAAGTGGGTTTATGTTTTTGTTTGGAGAGTTTTGAGAAATAAACTATTTATGTTATTTACACGCTTTCTAAGTTTATAGTCGCGTACCTAAATTACCTGTTATGGCCTACAGACAAAGACTTTTTCATATATAAAAGGAACAGACATTTATATTTGGCGACAAATGTCAGCACGCGACCTTATCACTCACGTATTTGAATATGAAAAATCAAGTTTTTCTAGTATCCAGGAAGAGAGACTTAACAATCTATTTTATCATTAGCAAAAGTATGGAGATTTAGTGCATGAATGCGCTAATAGCTGCTAATGCATCAAGTAATGCGTAGCGTACGAGGATGTGATAATTTAAGCTACTGTTGACCTGCGGGGAAAGTGAAAAGAACTTTCGCTTGGTGGAACGGGGAAATACGAAGTTATTTGTAAACATTGATTAAACATTTCTTTATCGGTTTGTGTTTGTACTACGAAATAGTTTATTAAAGAATTATTAAATATCGCTATTTTATTGAAATCGATATAAGTAATACCTTTTTATACTTACTTCATGTTTTTAAATTTTTTGTCAATTTTTGAATAGAGAAACAGGAAAATAATATAGGTAAAATAAATAAAGAGTTTTAAATTTTTATGAAATAATTGACGTTATGATAGTTGTATGGCTACATTTCTTTTTTTATTGGTCACATACGACCTTCACTAAAGTAATAGTAATTATATTAAAAGTATTTTTGCTACACAAAGTTCATGTGTGGATATGAGAATGTTAGCGTGTTATTGCCACTTATGGCGTTTTTAACCGATTGTCAGAAGGAGCATAAAATTTTACGTGAGGGTATGTATGTACCTACTTATGTGTGTCAATTTAAAATTAAAACTAGTATGAAAAAAATCGCGTGTATCACTGGTAATATATTATTATGTCTATTTTAGTTTAATAAATTACATTGTTAAATATCATTTCTCAGTAAGTGATTAGTAATTTTTTCAGTAATAAAGAATGTTAAACCATACATTACTGTTGTACTTGTTTATTATCCTTTCCATTTTAAGTAGTCGACTTTTTTTGTAATAAGTAATTTCAATAATTCGAAATGTTTGTCTCTCAGATGTGTTTCTACTCTGTAGGGTTAAACAAGTTGAAACCTCTTATATAATTAGGTCATAAATAAGATTTCCTTATTAACAAAGGAAAAAGTTAACTAAATTTTTCGAAATAAACTTTAAAGTTAATTATCTCGAAGCGAATTACAAAACCTAACAATGTTTTTGATTCGTTACAAAAATTACACCGAATCCAACGTGACAAAATAATTCAATGTAAAGGATTGTTAAATTCTGATTCAATTTAACATTTTGAGGCAAAAGCAATTTAGAGGTTACTGAACTGCTTTTTGCACACTCAACTTATTTTCTGTAACTATTATGGTCCATACAACGAATTAATTTATTTTCAAACGTGAGTCGTGGGATGGTACGAGCCGATAATACACGCTTTATACTACAGATTAAGCAAAAAATTAAAGAGCTGAGATATATCTAAGTATTTAAAAATGACCAATTCAATGGAACCTGTATAAGATTTTTTATGACGAAACTAATTGGTGATCTAGTGGTTAATGCTGGTATGCAAGTTATTTTTTATCGTATATATACAGTTATATAAATACATACATAGTATGCCTACCATAGTTTAATTTTAAGAGTAAATTGTGACGTCATGCATGTCTCGTAACGTTATTGGAATACATCTTGCAGGTATTTAAGATAACTTTGTTTTGAAGGCTTTATTATTAACTCTTTTATATATTTTTGGAAACTAATTGTGTCTCGATAATATTACTGTGAAGCTGTGTGCTTATTATTTTTGTAGTAGGTAGGTTTTATTAACGTATTTTATGTCAAATTTTGGTGGTTCCATTAATATTCTTCGTCAATATTAAAAAATATATACTTATATTTGAAAATAAGAAAAATATAGCTATACTGACCTTTACACACGAGCCAGGAGTCATTGTCAAGTCCGGTCGCTAGTCAGTCAATCCAAAAGTCAAGTCAGTCACTGTCACAACACGTCAGTCAAATAAGTCATTGGTCAAACGGTTCAGTCTTGTAAAAAAGAATTGACTAGTATTTAAATTTGGCGCGCAACGCCAGTGCGCGTCGGGCCGCCATCGCGACCGCGCGGAACTGTCGTGGGGGGAGATCCACATTCGCTCATATACTTCCACTTCTACCCGTCGAGGTTTCGTAAGAGAGTTGACAAATATTGCATCGACTGCGTACATCTATCAAGCGAACTTTAATCGGCGGAATTAATTAACGCGATTCCCGTTGAGTCGATCTTTCACGGCGATTTCTCTAAAGTTTGCGTTTAGTATAAGTTCTGTCTATGTTTTGTGAAATTACTCCTTGGTGAACAATTTTTAGTACAATATTTCCAATCATTTACTGACCTTGCATTGTGCACTGGTAATGTAAGCTATAGCTTAGTTAGTTATTATTATGTATCTTCTAAAGGGTAGAACATTGGGTAGTATTATTTCAGTACACGACCATGCGTACTACTCAATGTCCATCACGTCGATTGTACTAAAAATTGTTCATAATCTACGTTAAACAACACACACAAAAATAAAAAATAAAAAACAATTCATTAAATTTTATATGTAAAATTATTAAGACAGTTCACATAGCGCACGTTCAAAAGACTTTAACGCGTTTCACAACTATACGCTTGATGCGTAATGCTTAAATCAAATGATAACGTCCGTAATAATTCGATTTATTTGAATAGGGAGTTAAAAATGCTTTATTTCAATTATCAATTAATTTTATAAGTAAATTGCAATGCAGGTTTTTCGTTTTATGTCTATAAAAAGTTATTATTTGTTTAAGCGAAAGACAATGAAACCTTCAACTTGAAATTGAGAAATGTCAAACTATTTTGTATCCAATATGTCCCATATGGGAAAATCTTACCTTTCAATATGGTAATTTGTAGATATTTTATAATAGTAGTCATAGGAGCCTTATTTAATTGTGGTTTATGAATGCAGCGAACAAGCATTTATTCCATCTTTGCTTTCGTACATTTCTGTATAATTCATATTAATACTTTCATATACTAATGTACTAAGGGTTGCTTATTTTTGTATCTTTGATAAATAAATCTATTGACATTGTAATGTTATTGCTTATTATTTAAATAATAGGAAAGTTAGAATATTTTATGGTTGAATGATGTGCTCTCAGATCCAGAACCGGACACTAGAATTGCTTAAATCAACCTGTTAATTCATACCAAAAGGTATTAGCAAGACTTATTGGACAATGACCTCATTATAATAGATGAATATTTCATAGAAAATTTCACAATTTTGCAGAAATACTTAATCCCTTTAGCAATTATTTATTAATTGAACAATGCCCTTAATATTACACCAATATTGAGCCATATTGGTGTTATATAATAGATTTTTTGTGTGTTCGTTTCTATTGATTTCACGCTATAGTGCTAAAACGATTAATTGGCAAGTTTCTCTATCACAGCGTTTCCCAAACTATAACTATTGTGCCGTGGCCCGGTCATGATCTGATCTCCTCTTTATGACCAAGGAAAACGGTAAATCATATTTTTAAGATGATAAAAACAGATTCCAATTTTCACAAAATTTAACTATATTAAAATAAAAAAAATCAAAAACTCAAAATGTGTTTAAACCTTAATGTTTTTATAGCAAACTGTATACAAAAAAAAACTATGTGCTGCTACCCGGTACTTTATTTTCGTTGGTACCGGGTCGCGTCCCACCATATGATATGGTAAATATGGCTGGTCTATTAAGTTGCTTGACGTGGGAATTTTTGTAATATGTTTTATTGCTGATATAAATATTGTTTATACATTATAGTGGTATAAACATGTATTCCAAATATTTTCTAAAAGCCGTAATAAACATAAAGTAATAAGTAGGTTTACTCCGATGGCGTCACCGCTACGTCTATTTCTTCCCTATTTCCTTATCCGGGAGGCCATGGAACATTTGCTTGACGTTGCAAGCGTCAGGTTTAAGAGAATTTTAACAAATGCTTTAAACTAACATCTTCTTTGAAGGTGGTAGAACTCTTTGTGGTTCGACGCCGGAGGCACCACCGCTGCGCCTACTTTTTCTTATAATAGTAGCGTTCAGCGTTGCTGTGCTCTGCTCTGAAGGGTGTGGTGAGGGAGATATACTTATCGAAGGCGTTCCAACTTAGTCACCAGGGGTAGCAATGCATCAGTGGCCGACCTCAAATGACTGATCTTGTCTGGGGTTGATTAAAGATGTACATGGGCGGCAGTGGCATCTTGCAATCAGGTGGTCTGCATGCTCGTTTACTACTTATACATTATAAAAAAACTTGCAGAGATTTTATGAATTTATATGATTGCACACAAACACTTGTTTTTAACACTCAAAGCTGCAGTGCTTGCAGATGAACTGTAATTACAGTAGATATACTGTATCATTAACTTTTTTACTGTATACTATAATTATACAAATAAAGTGTAAAATAAAAGTAGAGTTTTATTTGCTTCAAATACTTTATTCTGAAATTCGATCGATGACGATCTTTTTTGGACTACAAAATGTAGATACACAGATTAGAAATTTTTCGAAGTAGATGACCTTTTTTGCTTTTTTCGTCGGAGTTAATTCCCTTTTCCATCCTAAAATTCAAGTAAATGGGCCACTGATCACAATTTACATATAAATAATCTTATTAAATACGTAAAAAAGTTTACTGTATTTTCTACTAGTACACAAAATATCATTTACTGTAATTTTTAACTGTATATTTTTCAGTTTGGAACACTGTAATTTTATTAACACGATCTAGAAATACTATAAAGTTGCAAGCGAATGAAACTTGAAGCGAATGGTAAGTGATTCTCGGATTATTCTTCAGTTTAGTTGCCGATGTGTTCTGGTTTGATAATATCTACTTCGGAAGGATGCAAAAGGTCTCTTGCATAACCTTTTACATCCTTTTCGTAGTTCACGGACTCTAATTGTATTTTACGTCTAACCAGTAGTTCTTGGAGCGTCTTATGATTAACACCTGCTTACCATCTTAGCCTCCGTTTATTACATAATCAGCATATATAATTATCACATAAGTAGATGTAAATGCAAAACGCGTTTTACTAACATGAAAATTCATGACTACACATGTTTGATCCATGACTATACAAATGAATAAAAAAAACAAAGTTATGCAAAGAAAGACAAACCCGCTAAATTTTTTGCTGGATCTTCTCAGTTAAAGTCGTGTTCTGATCCGCTGGTAGTGTATGGTTGTAATTGACAATCTGCAAAATCCCCCGTAGGCCTATGTAATGTAAACATGTAAATAAAGACATTTCATTCCATGACGTGTTGTAGTCATTTCACAAAATTAAACGTCGATTCAACTATTGGACTGTGAACAATCAGCCCGTCTTTTTTCATTTCCTAACAGATTTTTAACAAATAGTTTCTACCGCAAAAAGATGATTTCGTAACGTAGCATGTTTAGCCGCGTGTTTTATTTGAGTTAGTGCTAAAATGGTAGTCCTTGCTTAATGTGACGCAAGTTCTGGCGAACAATGCAATCCTTGAAAAAATTGATAGACATCCGAAGGTTATTTTGAAAATCAAGGTGAGGTACATTGTAACAAGTGCTATTTATCAGACTTGGTTAATAGAAGATCTAATTTAGTCATTTTATTGCTGAATTAAACTCTACCATTCCGCGTTGAAACAGTAACGTGGTGTACTCAAGCTCCAATCTTGCCTAGATTATGGGAAAGACCCGTATCCATGGGTATAATATAGAAAAAGCGATTACCCAAAAAAATACTCTTTAATATGTTGCATTACACGCTGAGAACGGTATTTTACTTTAAATTTTGTTCAGTATATTTTTCAACCTCCAAAAGACATATCAAAAAAAATACAAAGTCTTCGTAAAGATCTTTAGTACTATAATGGACATTATTATATTACATATCAACATAAAAAGCGTTGAAAAACTAGATATTTTGTATATTTATATCCTTCAACTAGTATCGCTTGTGAGTGCCATATATACATGACGATATAAAACTCAAGTCCAGTATAGAAATCTTAGTTTCTAATTTCATCTAACTTGTGTTTACCTAATCTACGGTAAAATTTTGAACTCCACGCCAATGACGTGATACCACCGAACACGGAACTGTCTGCTCACTTGAAATCAACAATGTAATCATTGTGTCATTTTACCTTATTGAATTATAACGAAACCCATTTACCCTTTAATTCGGCAAAGTAAGGCGGGTTAAGCTATTTCCACGCGTTACGTGACGGCTAAGAAATGGTTATGTACATTAACTAAACTGTAATCGATGCAATGTTCCAAATAACTGCCGACCGCACGCCGATCAGTGTTGCGTTTTCGTGGTCATTGCGATATCTAATAAAGATTAGTAGTTTTGTAGTGAAATTCTTGTATCATTTTCTCTGCTAGGTCAGTTAAGATGACGTAAATGTTGTTGTACGAAGTCGAAGTAATAAATGAACACACAGTCGGCTGATGGTAACTGAGTCACTGTCGCCTACTCTAAAATACAAAAATATTTAACTAGTATAACACGATGTAAATCTTTTTTTTTTTTATAGTATGGAAGTAGCAAACGAGCATGCTGTCCACCTGATGATAAGTGGCTACTGCCGCCCATGGACATCTGCAACCAACCCTAGATAAGGTCAAAGTCTCACCTAAGGTTAGCCACAGATGCGTTGCTACCCCTGAGGACTAAGATGGAATGCCTCGGAAAAGTATGTCTCCCTTACCA
>MOOZ01002936.1:342566-352589 GCA_002930495.1 Cecropterus lyciades
GTGGTGCTTCCGGAGTCGAACCACAACGAGTTCTACCACCTTCAAAATTATTACATTATTACAAGTGGTCTCCTACCGAAGGTCGATTTTTGGCCGAAGTCGATATATTCGGTTATAGTCATAACCATCGGCCGAAGCCGAAGGTTAAAAGAACTGAAGAAATTTAGTTCTATAATGGCTAAAAGATTTTAACGATCTAAACAATTCTTGTATGTAAAGGTTAATGCTGATTGTATGGAAATATCTGGTATAGCTGATAAAAACTGATAAATGTGGATTCTAAAAACACCTGCCGACGCAAAACCACAAACCACAAACTTACCCCTAT
Organism: Cecropterus lyciades; assembly: GCA_002930495.1. Lineage (NCBI taxonomy): Eukaryota > Metazoa > Arthropoda > Insecta > Lepidoptera > Hesperiidae > Cecropterus > Cecropterus lyciades. Next base: position 342,895 of record MOOZ01002936.1, read on the forward strand.
TCTTCACCTTCTTCAACTCGGAGAAGTACATTCGTTACAGTTCGTTCAATTTTGCCGCCTAGTAAGTGTACACTGCCAGCCATGGGAATTTGTAATCAACCTCTAATTTATAGGATTTATAAATTTGGTATGGATTGATCGATTTATCTTATAACTCGTTCAAGTCGGAACATCACTTACCAATTCAATTGCAAAGCAGACCTAAGTATAAGCGAATTCACAGAATACGACCAGTAATTGAATATTATATACATTTGTAGGAGTGGCTATGTAGTTACTTTGCAAGTGACTACCAGTTAATTTAAGTAAAACCAGCAATAACTGCATGCGAATCAACTTTCATTTCAATGTTGGCATACGGGAAGCGGCGGCCGCCGCCGTCACGCGATGTACGACATGCGATATGTAGTGTTTATTTTTCACACGTGCGAAGTTTGGTTGAATATTTGGTGTTAACGTAAAGACTTAGGTGAACTAGAGATTCCTAGGTGAACTGCTGTAAGCTTCCCGAAATTGATGCAGGAAGGTTTCGGTGGAAGAATGTGATTATCGACCCACTTTCATATGAGGAGTAGCAAATCTATGATTGACTTCAGATATGATATGACACGTGTTCTATATAAAGTTGCTGACACATGTATATGGGTTTAAGTGACCATCCGCCATCACGAAGACTACAAGCTCGTTTGCTACTTGCACAGAAGAAAAAAGGCACGGTTTATTGTTGCAAAAGGTCTTTGAATGATATGATAATGATCAACCGGAACTGTAAAATACGGATAGGGAGAGTCAGAGGGGACCATATCTCGGGCGGCACGTCTTGGGGGAGCGGGTGTGTGTAAACCTTTTTTTACTGTATTATATCACCGGTATTTCTGATGTAGGAAAATCTTTGAAACTGAACTTACGCCCCCGGGCGGCAAGTTTAACGGGCGGTAGAATATTTAGACGACCTTTTTTTGGTCGCCAGACTATTTAGATTTCACCTTTTGAGTGGCAACGAACTCAACTTCGTCCCCGGGCGGCATGAAGCCACGCTACGCCACTGAAGCTTACTAAGCATTTAAATCATGAAAACGAGAATAAAATCCACCAGTAGTGCTCTAATGATCTGTCCTCTGGTCGCCTAATTAACTCCGTAATTCGATGTTACTCAACTTCAACGTATGATGAGAGTACAGTTAGTGTGAGTTGTCTAACATTTTGGAAGAAAACTTGCGAAAAATCAAGGTATTTGAAATAATACGTGGGATCAAACACGTTTCAAAATTCTATTTAAACGCACTGCTTCTTACGACATATTTTCTATATTCGACACAATAACATCAGATGTTGCACGCGATGTTACCGCGTCTGATGTAATTAATCTTATCGCCGACTTAATTAACTGTGGACTGATTTAGTATTATTGTCTTCTCTTCCTTCATAAGGCAGTTTTTCTTTTCGTAGAGTTGCGTATTTCATACTGTAATAGATACCATTACAGTGATTCCGGCTTTTCGAAACAAAATTAGAGAGGCAAACGTGGATGTACTGACACTTGATTATAAGTGGTCTCTGCCATCGTTGACTTCAATAAAGCTGAATAGGATTAGAGTTTTAGGTATCTGTGATGGGCGTAGCTATAATTATGTTAAGGAAGGTCCTAAAGCGGCGGTTGGTGAAATAAAAAATGGTGAAACTGTTTTAAGATTCTTTCTATTCTCGATTATGCTAAAGGGTTTCGGCACATAGACGTGTTATTACTTATGAGATATGTAGCAGGAATTCGTGTCAAGTATTATAGGCTTACTACATGTGATAGATTTTACGAAGACTTAATTTTTACAACTTTATATTAAAAGGATAGTAAAAATAAAAAGCAGAAAGCTGTTTTTTATGAGGTACATCTTGACTAATTTACAAAATATCTTCTATTATAATATAATCAATTCTCAATGAGGTAGATATCAAATTTACGAATTTGAAGGTGGTAGAACTCTTTGTGGTTCGATTCCGGAAGCACCACTGCCAGACCTATTTCTTCCTCATAACAGCAGTGCTATGCGCTGCTGTGTTCTGGTCTGAAGGGTGTGGTGGTAAGGGAGACATACTTTTCCGAGGCATTCAATCTCAGTTCTCAGGGGTAGCAACGCATCTGTGGCTAATCTTAGGTGAGACTTTGATCTTATCTAGGATTGATGTCCATGGGCGGCAGTAGCCACTTACCATAAGGTGGACTGCATGCTGGATTGCTACTCCCATACTATAAAAAAAACTCCAAAGGTTATTTGCGTATTTATGTTTGAGTATTTTCCTCACACCTAAATAGGGAAAATTCTAATGGCTGAATGTAGAAAGCGTATTAAGCGCTAATTTGTTTTCCTTTTTACTAAGTTAATAAATAAAACGGTATTAAACGTTTCTTTTCAACATTTTCTCTTTTATAATTAGTAAGATTAGGCGATGTCATAAATCTGGTGAAAACATTTACTTGCATATCTGTATAGTAAAGTGTTAAACTGCTAATTTAAATCTATCTATTTGTATCCATTTATTTTTAATGTACATTTTGTTTGTTACTAAACATTATCAGTTTGATTATCGGTTGAGAATTGATTGAGCCAATGGATTTCAATAATGGCTTTCGATATTGAGATATCGTTATAACATTTAAATTTAAATTTGAATTTGTATCACACTTATATTCTGACACAGAAAGTAAATCCCAATATTATCAACTTTTCATTATTTCTACAGGCTAATTTCCATGTCAATTTACGAGCTTTGGCGTCAAAATTACGAGGGTAAGTAACTAGAAATATCGTAAGGTTTTTGTATAAAGTCGAAAAAAATAATTGTAGGAACGTATCAGATCTGCGTACGTAAGATTGTTTATTTGATTATAAATATGTGTATTTATGACATGACTTAGATGCCAGACAGTTGGAGAAATTTCAACGTATTGTAGAAACCTCGAAAACCTGTCCATACCCGTTTATTGTGTGGACCCATACTTTAAAGAGAAAGTTAATCTCTAAAGTCCGAATATAACAAACAAATATTTGCATAAAACGGCGGAGATGAGCTTACGTAACTTGTATGTAAATGAGACGATTACCTATTTCGATATCATGACATTTTTCACCAACATTATCTCTTTGCTGCCCTTTCAAATCTTTATTAGCGTAGTTATTTGATTAAATAATTCCAATTAAATTTGGAAGCGTTTTTTTACGGACTGCTTTTTTATGTACCTTTGTTACGTGACAATAGTATGACATATATTTTTTTTAATTATTTATAAATTATATAATACTCATTAAATAGGTCAACCAAAACTCCAGCCTTTGGCATTGTGTCCAGTATGTTGAAAAATAAAAAAAAAATAACAATTGTTGTACTTTTTGTACTTGTAATTTTAATAAGTTTATATTTAGATTTTACTTTCCGTTTTCGTTTAGATCGTGCTTTATTTCATTTTATGGTTATCATATCATTTATTTAAGCCTTTCATTCATCCATTAATTTATTTATTAATCCTTTAATATCTCAGAACCCAGATTCAAAAAGTTTAATACCATAAGATACAATTAAACATAAAAAGTCTGTAAAATAGATATAAAAAGCATAATATATGCAAATATATCATCGTATAGTCAGCAAAAAGCGCTATCCGCCAGACGATTAATAGCGAAAGTTAAGGAAAGCTGAAAGTTGGATAATTGAGCGGATTGCAACCGAGCGAGAGTCTCCGAGCTTACGTGCTTTCTAGAGCTTTCCAACCTGATATTTCTGAAAGCATTTATCTTTTTTTAATTGCACCTGTTCGACTATTTATAGCTGGATTTCGCTGTTCAATGTTTTTTAGTATATTTTAGTTGTATTGCTTTTTGTGGAATTAAAGTAATATTGAAGTAGCAAATGAACATGCAGTACATCTGATGGTAGGTGGTCACTCATGGACGTCTGTTTCCAACCCCAGATAAGATCAGAATAGGTCGGCCACAGATGCGTCGCTAACCCTTAGTACTAAGTTGGTATGTTAGTATAAGTACGTCTCCCTTATCACACCTTTCAGACGAGAATACAGCAGCGCATAAATCAGGTCGTTAGGCAGAAATAGGTGTGTGTACCCATAGCCAGTAACATTATTACTTATATTATATTAAAAAAGTGTGTGTGTGAAATTCGAAGTAAAAAAAACGAGTAAGTAACCACTGCAGCCCATATTCGGACCATATGCTTTCGTTCGGACAAATGCTTTCGTTTCACCGAGATTGTATGATTCTAAAGAAGTTAGACTTCAAGAAAAAAGTTTGAATCGTATAAACTCGTTAAAAAAGTCTGAGCAACAACGTTTTCTACAACGGAAATATATTTAATATATAATCTGTTTAATTCTGAGACTCATAATGGATGAATTAAAACATAATTGTTTTGTTCGTACAACGGACATTATGTCACGAACAAAAGAATTAATTTCACTGTGATTTGTAGTATAAAATTAAGTTAAAATTGAATAATAAAAGATTGTATGATAGTATTTTCCATTAACAACAAAATATGTTTATTGTTTCTGCCTAATAACCGCAATGTTAAGTGCAGCTGTATTTTGGTTTGAAGGATGTGGTACGTGCGAAATACTTATTCGAGGTGTTCCAACTTAGTCCTCAGGAGATATAATGCGGCTGTAACCAACCTCAGGTAAGACTCTGTTCATATCTGGGGTTAACTACAGATGTTCATGGTCGGCAGTGGCCACGTACCATCAGGTGGACTGCATGCTCGTTTGCTACTATATAAAAATAAGTGTGTATCAGCTCCGACGCACGACTGGAGGTTACTCCTTAAGTACGATTGTCTAAAGAGGCACCATAAAATTTAATTTAAATAAGTTTTAATTGTTGTTAACAGCGCCATCTTTGCGACGGATCAAAAACTTGAAGTAAGTTTCAAATGTTGTAAACTGCGCCAACTATGCGACGGATGAGAAAACTTTAAGTAATATTCAATTGTTGTAAACAGCGCCATCTATGCGACAGGTGAAAAAGGGAATACGTTGCGCACCAAAAACGTAACTAGGTCATTCGATCACTAGATTTTACTCCTCATATTTTCTCATACCGGGCGCCTTATATGAAAATCGATTCTTAAACGAGTAAACTTCAAAAACAAAAAAAAAAATCAATGAAAGCATTATACGTTTGATATTTTCGGGTGATGCTTAAAATGTTTGATGTCTAAATTATCTTAATAATGATATATGTATATAGCTTCTCCAGACGACGATCTACTAAACGAATTCAAATGAGAATTTAATTGTCACCGTGTCGTATCTTAATGGTAATTTGTCAGACCCATTTACATAAAGTTTTACAAATGACTTTAACTTCTTTCTCTACCGAATATTTTTAAACAAAACAAATGACGCTGTTTCAAACCCACCGCTTTATATTAATGGTTTGTTACACAATTTTTCACCTTTTGTCAAACACAATAGTTAATTTACGTCAAGTAGGTACTTACAAAACAAACAAATATTAAGCGACCATTCATTTGAATGTGTAATTAATACTGGGCACATACAAAGTTACGTTATTCGGTTTTTGAAAAGTGCTGAATCTCAAAAACTGTCAACCGTATCTTGTTCGAACCAATTTTCGTTGAAAGTTTTCCTTATCTACGACATATGTTTTATCTGGATTTTTAATTTCTTAGTTTAAAAGTTAGAGGGGAGGGGGGGGGCACATTTTACTGTCTTTAATGGGTTTAATGGGTACTTTTAGAAAAAATGGTTTTAGAAACCTCAATGTCATTTTTGAAGATCCTTCTATAGACGCCCTGTGTACGTAACGTGTACGTAAGATGAATATATTTTTTTAATTTCAGTTCCATGTATAGGGAGATTGGGGAGTCCCCCCTAAATTTAACACAGAATTTACAGAATACACTTACGTACCAAGTTTCAACTCTGTAGTCTTAATGGTTTCCGAATAAAGTGGCTGTGACATACACACAGACAGATATGACAAATCTACAAGGGTTCCGACTTTTGCCATTTGGCTACGGAATCCTAAAAATGCAGGCCATCTGATGGTAAGTGGTTTCTACGGCTCATGGACATCTATGAGTAATTTAGAGTCTTACCTTACGTCTAATTTGGAATGCCTCGGATTAGCATGTTTCCGTTATGACATCCTTCAGCCCGAAACACAACAGTACTTAACCCTGCATTATTTGTCAGGAATAGATGTGGTTCCTTCGGAGTCGAACCACAAAGGGTTCTACCATTTTCAAAATTAATTACTTAATTAAAAGATGTACCTAATACCACTAGTAGCAATAGAAGTTGCAGTCTACGCCCAAAGCCACTATTCCAGCAAAATTATTCGTAATATACCCAACCTGTGTCCTTTTTTCGTCAACCCATTATTGTCATACCTACATTGCAAATTTACAATGATTGTTTTGAGAAAGCGTAATAAGTGATACTGTGCACAGATACAGCACAGGCACAGTACTCTTACTATGCCCAACAGCTCTAACAATACAATTACACACAACTCAAAATTTCAAACTCTTCTAAGTAACAATAGATTTCGACTAAAATTTTATCTTAATGATTTCTTTTACGTTTTCTTCATTACGTAAAGTTAACGGATCGTTAATTACTGTCAACGTTGCGTTAAATTATCTCACTTATGAAATAATGAGTTACACAGCGTAGAAGATATTATCTTTACAAATGTGAAATTTCGAAGCTTTGTGCAGTACAGTCGTCTATAGAAATCTGTATAAATGGGTGTTGAAGCATATTGAAGTCACTAATCCGAATTGAATTTATGACCGATAAAGTTCATAAACGAGATATTTTGGATACGTTCTAAATTATAGACCTTACGTGGAAAATATTTAAAAATTAATTTGTGATTATAAATATAATATTAAAGATGTGTAAATGTCACAATACAAGGTAACATATAAAACCGCTATTTTTAAATAGTTATTTAATCGACATAAAAAAGAGAAATACTTTTCAATTTGACGACCAACTTGCCATAATGATTGCTTTACGGTCCGCCTCGCTGATGGTACTGGATTCCATCCCCGGTAGACATATAAGATATATAAGATATTGGGTCTAGGTTAATGCAATCCTTTCGTTTGCTAACGGGTATGATAACAAAAGGAGTTAATACCAGTGTTTTATCTCCGGTCTGTACATATAAATCCCGTAAATGAAAATATTTCATCTTTAATTATTACCAACACAAAATTCCATAAATTATACATTTACAATTAAGAAATTGAAAAAGTACTTACTTTTGGAATTTCATCTTATTTAATTCTTGCGCTTTCTCCGCGGAAGTAAAAAGTAACATGTTTTTGCGGTATTCAAACCCAGTCGCGGCATACAACGAAATCGATGCACAAGTGCATTCACATCAGATCGCTCCGCTTATTCACTGTTTACAAAAGATGTTTAGAAAAGACGAATTAATTGTGTTATATAATAGAAAAAGTAATAGCATTTAGTTCTATAAAATGTTTCAAGTGTTTAAGTTTCATTTGGAACTTACAGATTTGTGTATTAGACATAAGCCTGCAGATAGTATGATATACTAATATATCACAGAATTCATTTATTTAATATGGAAAGGGTTCTCAAAATACGCGGGCTCATTTCACGATCCATTCTACTACTTATTTATATGTACGGTAAGATACTGAACCTAGCTTTTATTGCTATGCAAAAAAGGGTTTCTATATAATGTAGGATTATATAACGTGGCACGCGTCAATTCTACGTGAGATTACCTAAGCAGTCCTGCCCTTGCTACGGCTTTGATTAGTCAGAACTTTGAAGGTGGTAGAACTCTTTGTGGTTCGACTCCGGAAGCACCACCGCCACATCCGTTCCTGCCTGCTGTGTTTTTGTCTGAAGGGAGTCATACATTTTCGAGGCATTTCATCTTAGTCCTCAGGGGTAGCAACGCATCTGTGGGTTACCTTAGGTGAGACTTTGATCTTACCTAGAGTTAATAACAGATGTCTATGGGCGGCAGTAGCCATTTACCAACAAGTGGGGCTGCATGCTCGTTTGCTACTACCATACTATATAAAAAAAGAATTAAATCACGTTTTCTAGTCAACAGTCATAATGCATTTTAAGATCTTACATAACCCACAATAGGATTCCTTTTTTGGGTGTCACAGATTCTCCTTAGTTACATATATACATAAATACTCAAACTCCGAACCGAAATCAAGATTTATTAAACTTACAAATTCAGCTCAATGGAACCAAATTACTAGTATTATTAAATTATGAAAAACCCGCAAGGAAACCTACTAATGTGCGAAACTTCGTAATGGTGTGCGAAATATCGATTCGCACTTGGCCGTGGAGATTAAACATTAAAGCTTTGACTGTAAGCTTAGCAACGGGACATTACACAATTAGAGACGTTGAAACAACAAACATGGGTATAGTTCATTTTATTTTAAGTATTAATTGCTATTTATCTGTGGCCACCTTTAAATAGAAGTCCTACCTGAAGTCGCTTGACTTATCTGAAACAACTTTAGCATAACATTTTTTCTTTTTTATAAAGTTATAATATCAAATGAGTTTTCAGACCATCTGATAATAAGGTACCACTGCCGTCGATGGACATCTGTAATAAATCCTAGATAAAATCTTACCTGACGTTAATCACAGAGGCGTTATTAGCAATGAGGACGAAGTTGGAATGCCTCGGATAAGTATGTTTTCCTTAAGGAAGTTCTACTTTTAAAATATTCCTATTTTCCTTAGAATCAAGAAGGAAGTCTTTTTAAAAATACGTAGTAGATAGTTTTGCGATAGGATCTTTATGTAGCGTGATCGATATATATTACGAGTAGCGCGTCAATGTACGGTCGTAAAGAAAACGTCACCGGATGTAATTAGTACCGCATGTATACCGCAGACCTAAGGCACAGTGGGTACTATATAAATATATAGTATGTATATTGTATATAGATTATTTTTACTTTATGAGTTAATAGCGTAGTCGATAACTGGTCGGTAACTTTTTGGCAAGTCGGTGTAACATGACGATCATCCTGAACATTGGATAGTAAAAGAAAAGTTATATGGGGGGTCTGACAATTTGACAGCAGGAAAACTTGACAATGAGGACAATTTGACAACTAGAAAGAAAAGATGGCAAATACAAAAGCAAACGGGCTTGCTCACCTGATTGTACCATGAGATTATTCATAAGTCATTATTGCGATTATGTGTACCTATCTATGACTTATTAGTATCTGTGTAGAAAATAGAACAGCATTTAAGCACTACTAGCTACTCCCCCAAATGTTGGGATGGAATATTAAAACAATCCTTTCTTAGTGGAACTATTCATCATTAAATAAACCTATTCCCTCGTCTAAAAGTCAAACCAAGTCCAAATTTTATTTTAGTCCAAGTTCAATTTTAGGTTTAGGTCCAATTATTATTTTATCCTCCGTGTTAAAAACGAGATGTTTTAAAAAGGATAAAAAATTAAACAAATCGGGCAAAAAAGAAATTCTCTTGCCAATTCTTCTTAATTGAGTGTTCTAATCCGCTGGTAGTGTAAGATAAAATATTGTAACTGACAAATTTGCAATGTCCAATCTATACATATAAATAAAATTGAAGTGTCTGTTTGTAATATCAAAATAAC
>MOOZ01002942.1:28435-39619 GCA_002930495.1 Cecropterus lyciades
GATTTGAAAAATTCTTTCGGTGTTAGATAGCCCATTTATCGAGGAAGGCTATATATCATCGTCGAAACTTACGCTGGTGAATCCGCGGGGCGCAGCTAGTGCGGAATAAAATTATACAACAAGTTGCTAGAGACCTGAACGCAAAAACCGCGATGCAGAATATTGTAATCGCAACATCCGACTTCGAAAAGGAGGTGGTTCTATGTTCGACTGTATGTATTTTTTTATTTGATACCGCAATTTTTCGCAGTAGTTCATGAAAATTTAAACCTGTTATATTATTTATGGTGTAAATTTAATATAAAAAATACACATCCTCAATAAATCTACAAAGAAATTATATACTAGTCGGAAATCAAAACTTTGTTTGAATATGTAATGGGTGGAAAATTGCCCTAATCATCCCACTTCTTTTCTACCCTGGATTTGGGTGTAAGGACATATGAGTAGAAAGCGTCTCTTGCGAGTGCTTTAGAGGAACAATTCTAGACAGTTATTTTTAAATTAAATTTATTCATTTAACTTGGATTTTTAGGCCTACGTTTAATATTTTTAACCGACTTCCCAAAGGAGAGAGGTTATCTAATTATGTATGTTCGGGCTTTACTCCGCGATGCGGTTACACGGTTTGAACGACTTTCGATGCGGTTAGTTTCAGTTTTATGGGGCATAGTTTCTTTCTATGGAAATTGAGAAATTTTCGGCAGTTTTCCCGGAAATATGGAAACACGATTTCTAATAATCTTGAATAAATCGGGTGTTTCTAAACCGATTTAAGTTTTTTTCCTTCATTTGATGGGAAATTTTAGTACGGAACTTTATTTTTTATACGTAGGTGTGATCGGATGATAAACTCTTCAAGTTATGGGATGGAAACCACCAAAAAATTAAATATATGTTGGTTTAGTACATACACTGAACATATATAGAATATAGTTCTGAAGTCAGCGCTTATATACTCGTAGATCATAGTTTCGTCGTCATGATCTAGCGAATTATGCTGAGCGCCGACTTCAGGTTTAGTGTATGTATAATACTAAACCAACATATATTTGAATTTTTTTTTGTTGCATGGAAGTCGGTCTTATTTTATGTTAAAAAAATATTGTTTGGATCAGGACACGGCGTGTTGTTGACGTTGTATTTGTCATTACTAAAAATAAATAACATAAACTAATTTTTGCTCAAAATAATAATCATAATAACACGATTAACCTGCTTAATTTATCTGTCGGTTAAGGAAACAAATTAGGAAAATAAAACTTTTTTTCTTATATTTTTTTGCCCCTGTCACGATGACACTATGTACCAGTCTAGTCAGGCTACTTAAATAAAATTTAACTTCTAGAAAGGTCGGTTTTATAATAGACTTTATTTTTTCGACCTAAGGCATTTATTATGACATCTGTTTTTTGCTAATAGTAATTAGTGTCCGGCCGAATATTCGGTTTCAGTTTCGGTCTAGTTTCGACAAAAAAGTGTGTCGATTTAGTTTCGGATTCGGCGGCAAACCTACCGAAACTTGTCAGTCGTAGTTTGTTGCCGAAGTCGTTTAATAATAATTGTTTTTTTTACCTGTTTGTGCGACATCAGATGAAATACAAATTGTAAACATACAAAATTAAGTAAATAAAGAACAAATCCAAAACATATAGGTACGTTTATTTATACAAATACAACTAGTTATATAATGTAAGTTAATATCTACTTATTTTAAATTATTGCAAAACCATTTTTTATTTATAACATTAATTACAAAAAATTACACTGGAACAAAACCTTCCCCTCATTTGATGTCGGTTTAAAATTACATTATTGCATTATATTAAAATTACATTTTTATTTATTATTTTATAGCCTAATCCATTATTTTACATCAAATAATATTATACAATAATTAAAGAATATTTATATTTATGAAAACATTGAGTATATTCAATTTTACAATGTATTTTTTCTATTATTAAACATCATGATACGGGTTTGCAAGAATTGTATAACTTTAGGGGCAACCTAAATCTAAATTAAAAACATTTAATAAAAAGATTTATCCAGTGATCGTCAGTTCCTTTGATCTCTTCATTAATGATCATATTGTACATTTTGTAGTGTTTTCACAAGGACACGGAACAGTCAAAATTATTTCTAAAAAGAAAATATTGAAGATAAAATTAATGTTCATGACAAAATTTAATGTTTTGTTATTCATATAATATTTGTGTGTGTGTTTTTTACCTGTATGAATAACGACGATAGTATCATCACATATATCGGTTGGCGGTTCTAGAAAATAAAGAGGATTATTTATAAATAAAAATTATTTCAATTTAAAACTAAACACCGGCATGCAATCTTACTGGTAGCAGGTATCAACTGCTGCCTATAAAATGGTATAATTAACTCCAGGTAGGATTATCCCAGGATATTACCAGAGCTTTTGTTTGTAATAGTTGTGGCTTTAGTTGGTTTCTTTATCGATTCAGTGTTACTTTTTTTATAGTATGGAATTAATAAACGAGCATGCAGCCTACCTGATGGTAAGTGGCTACTGCCGCTCATGGACATCTGTAATCAACCCTAGGCAAGATCAAAGTCTCACCTAAGGTTAGCCACAGATGCGTTGCTACCCCTGAGGACTAAGATGGAATGCCTCGGATAAGGATGTCTCTCTTACCACACTGCTGTTATGAGGCAGATATAGGAGTGACGGTGGTGCTTCCGGATTCGAACCGCAAAGAGTTCTACCACCTAATTGAATCATTGGAAACAGGTTCTGTAGCCATCGTTAATATTAAAACAATGAATACCCGGTATATATAACTAATAAATAAAGACATTGTCATATAATACCATATTTTATTCAATATTATTTATTAACTAGTGATAAAGCAGGTAAGCTATCTGCTGGAAAGTAGTAAACGTCGCCTCGCCATTAAAAAAGAGCTATTTGAATTCATTTAAACCTACTTATGTAGTGCTCATTATAATAGTCAAACTTTAAAGTTTCCAAGATTAGCAAAACTTAGTTGTTGTATACCCAAAAAATATATGAATACATTTGCAGTGCTTATAACAACGAAAAAGTAATTTATTGCTACCTGTTTCTGTAGTACCGACAGTAGTTTCAGTTGGAGTTGCAGTGGTTTCTGTACTAGACAATTCTGATGTAGAATAAGTGAAATCTGAAGATAGCAACGAAAAGTTAAATAATTGTTATATTTTTTATTTCAACGAAATAAAATATTATTCATTAAAAACTTATCGTTACGAAATTACAAATTTATTTCTACCTGTTTCTGTAGTACTGACAGTAGTTTCGGTTGGAGTAGAAGTCGATTCTGTACTAGTAAACTCTGTTATTGATTCAGTGAAACCTGGATATAGTAGTGAGAACATAGATTATAGTTATATTCATAAAAATGAAATATGATCAATTAAAAGCATATTGTACAAAATGGAAAAGTAAAATCTACCTGCATCTGTAGTACTGACAGTAGTTTCAGCTGGAGTTGTAGTGAAGTCTGTACTTGGCATTTTTGATGTAGAATTCGTAATATCTGAAAATAGTAACGATTACTTGAATTATTTTTTTTTATATAAATATGACACGATTATTTAAAAGTTCATCGTAACAAAATGAAAATTAATCCTGGAAGTTTCTGGAAGAGTAATAGTGAATTCTGTTGTTGATTCAGTGAAACCCACGGACAGTATTGACCATAAAAATACTTGTAACACATGTTAAATTATATAATCAATTAAAATTATAAAAGTTAAGCGTTATGAAATGTCATATTTGTTTTAACCTGTTTTTGTAGTAGTGTAGTTTCAGTTGGAGTAGTTGTGGATTCTGTACTGGGGCTTCATTCTCTATGAGATGCGAGATTCCTCGCCGATAACATGTTACGTTATAACTCATTAAAAATAAAATTGAAAACTCATATCACTTTCTTTCCTTAAAGTTAAAACTAGTCAAAAGCGGTTATAGTAAACGAGTTGGTGGTTATAGTAAAAGAGAATATTATTTTCTTTCCCCTTACATTGATTGTTACAGCCTTTCATAGCGTTTTAAGACATAAGTTCAAACGAGCTAGCTGTAAGCACGGAATTTTGAAACTTCAAACGTGTTCATATTGTAATTTACCTTTTTAAAATTATATTTAAGTATAGACAAACATTCCATGTAGAAAGTGGGCTATAGTCACACTGATCGACTTCAACGTTCATGTGTTTTTCCATCTAAATGAACTTCTTAGTTATTTTTTTGAAATATTTGATCAATTTACTATAACTAATAAACATAACTAATATTTTATACGGCAATAATGTTGCACCTTTGTGAATTTATTTACATTATACTAGGGTATATTTATTTCCATAAAAATACATGAACGTCGAAATGAAACAGTGGGATTATGGGCTATACAATAACGCGACCGAGCGCGTTACATACCTAAGTCATATTGAATAAGGCCCCTGGTCAATCCTGTTGTTGATTTAGTAGAACCTGGAGATAATAACGATTGCTTAAATTATAGTTTTATTCATAAAAATAAGAAAAAATAATTAAAACCTTATTCGTACAATAAGAAGTTAAATTCTACCTGTTTCTGTAGTACTGACTGTTGTTTCTGTTGGAGTTGTAGTAAATTCTGTACTTAGCAATTTTGGTGTAGAATTAGTTAAATCTGAAGATAGTAACGATGAGTTAAGTAATTGATATATTGGTTGAAAATGAAATATGATTATATTTATGAAATGACTTATCTTGGCTATAATGGCTTATAATGGCTTATCTTTATGAAATGACTAATTAATGTCTACCTGTTTCTGAAGTACTGACAATAGTTTCAGTTGGAGCAGTAGTGGATTATGTATTTGATAGTGCTGATGTTGAATTAGTGAAATCTGAAGATATTAACACTTAAGTTCAATGATTTTTATATTCATTATTAATCAAAAGCTTTTCATGACGAAAGAAAAAATATTTTCGCTAATTTCTGTAGTACTGACAGTAGTTTCAGTTACAGTGGATTTTGTACTAGTTAATTCTGTTGTTGATTCAGTGGAACTTAGACACAGTGGCATTAAATTTTTGAAACATATATTAAAATATAAGGAACAGAGGTACAATGGGTAAGCATAATGTAAAATCATATTTGCTTTTACCTGTTTCTATGGCAATAAAAGTCGTTTCGGTTGGAGTTGTAGTGGATTCTGTACTGGTCAATTCTGTTGTTGGTTCAGTGGAACCTAGAGATAATACTGGTATTTAAAATATATGTGACATACGTATCTTTAAAGTGTAACGAACAGAATTACCTAAGTTAACCATTATGTAATGTCATATTCACTTTCACCTGTTTCTGTAGTACTAGGAGTAGTTTCAGTTGGAGTAGTAGTGGGTTCCGTGCTGATTAATTCTGATGTTGATTCCATGGCATCTGGATGATAGTTATGATGTGTTAAATCATTATTTTATTCATCAAAGTAAAAGAGCTTTTAGTTGCGAAACGACATATTAGTATCTACCAGTTATTGTAGGACTGACAGTAGTTTGAGACGTCGTGTCGACGTCTCTACACGGGCATCGTGAGATCGATATATGTATATAATTATACATTAAAACAGAAGTTAACTATTGCTAATTGTCATTTTAGTTTTTACCTGTTTCTGTAGTGCTGAAAGTAGTTTCAGTTTCAGTTACAGTGGATTCTGTACTGGTCAATTCTATTGTTGATTCAGTGAAAGCTAGAAATGGTAAAGGCACTTTGAATATTTGTATCAATAATGTTAAAATATAATTTAATAAAGTCTTTTACCATTAAGAAAATGGTATATTTGCCTTGACCTGTTTCTGTAGGACTAAGTGTAGTTTCAGTTGGAGTAGTAGTCGATTCTGTACTGGTGAATTCTGTTGTTGATTCAGTGGAACCTGGAGATAGTAACGATAAAATAAGACACGATTAATTAAATCTTTTTCATTACGAAAGAGTTTGTTTCTACCTGTTTCTGTATCACTGACAGTAGTTTCAGTTAGAGTTGTAGTGGAATCGGGAGTGGTCAATTCTGTTGATTCAGTGGAAGCTAGAAACAGTATTGGCATTTTTAATATTTGTCACACGTGTAATAAAATAATATAATGTAATAAAATAACTGTCTTCAAGGATTATGAATTGTCATATTTGCTTTAACCTGTCTCTGTAGTACTAAGTGTAGTTTCGGTAAGAGTAGTAGTTGATTGTGTACTGGTTAATTCTGTCGATGATTCAGTGGGACCTGAAGAAAGTAACAACAAGTTAAATGAGTGTTTTATTAAACAAAATTAAACATGATCAATTAAAGTTTATCTAAATGAAAGGCAAATGAAATTTTACCTTTTTCTGTAGTCCTGACAGTAGATTCACTTGGAGTTGCAGTGGATTTTGTACTTAGCAATTCTGATGTAGAATTAGTGAAATCTAAGATAGTAACGCTAAGTTGAATTATTGTTCTTTTAATTAAAATAGGAAAAATATAATTAAAAGATTTTAATCTTTTTTGAAATACAAATATATACCTATTGTGTATCACAGACAGTAGTTTTGGTTTTGAATAGTATTTGTAGTAGATTCTATATTGGTCGATTCTCGTCGATGCTCGATGTTAGGTAATAGAGAATGTATTGACTTTTGAAATATTTGCGATATCCACATGTTAAATTATTATCAAATAAAATTATAGTAGTTAATCGTTATAAAAAGTCATATTTGTTTTAACCTGGTTCTGTAGTATTAAAATTAGTTTCAGTAGGAGCAGTTGTGGATTATGTACAGGGGCTTCATTTCCTATGATACACGAGATTTCTCGTCGGTAACGTGTTACATTATAACTTGCTCAAAAATAAAGTTTAACGCGATCGAGCACTCTACGTACCTAATTCATAGTAAATAAAGTCCCTCGACAATGTTGTTGTTGTTTCAGTGGATTCTGGTGATAGTAACGATAAATTAAATAATAATTATATTGATTACAATAAGACAAGATCATTTAAGAGCTTATTGTTACGCGATGACAAATTAATTTCTACCAGTCTCAATAGTACTGACAGTAGTTTTAGTAGGATTTGTAGTGGATTGTGTACTTGGCAAGTCTGACGTAAAAATCGTAAAATCTGAGAGTAGTAACAATAAGTGATTTTTTTGTTAAATTTGTGGAAATAAGAAACAATTTATTAAAAACTTACCATTACAAAAGACAAAATTATTTATACCTGTTTGTGTAGTGGATTCTGTACTGGGACTTCATTCGCTATGACTCACGTGATTCTTCGCAAATAACGTGTTACGTTATAACTTGGTTAAAAAATAAAGTTTAACGCGACCGAGCGCGTTACGTACCTAAGTCATAGTTAACAAGGCCCCTGGTCAATTCTGTTGTTGATTCAGTGGAACCTGGAGTTAGTAACGACAAGTTATAATTGTCATATTCATCAAAATGATACATGATAAATTAAAAGTAGTATCCGATCGAAGCTTCGGCCACCCTTGATCGAAAACAACGCTTTCGTCAAAACCTTCGGCTTCAGCTAAAATGGGCTAAAGTTCTCTCTGGAGTCGAAGGTTTCTGTGCGAAATGTTCAACACTGCGATTACGATGGTAAAGCCCAGAGCTGAGAGCCCACTACGTACTGGGCCATTTGCCAGTTGTGTTTGAAATTCTAACGATTTCCAAATGTTATCATTTTTGACTATAGTTACAAAGTAATTTTAATCCGCTCTAGAAGTTCATTTAATATAAGCAACATTAAAATTTATATACAGTAGTTTCCAAATTGTTTCATTGTTCACTTTCAGACAATTTGGAACTGATCTTGTGGTTTTTAAACATTCGGCTCTGGCTTCGGATTTGGCCAAAAATCAACCTACGGTCGGACACTTGCTTCAAGCTTATCGTTACGAAATGGAAAATTAAGTTTTACCGGTTTCTGTAGTACTGACAGTAGTGTCAGTTGTCAGTTCTATTCATAAAAATAGGATACGTTAAATAAAGAGCTTTTCATTAAGTAAGACAAATTTATTTCTACCTGTTTCTGTAGTAGTAGTAGTTTCAGTTGGCGATGTAGACTCAGTAGTAGTCGATTCTGTTGCAGTGTCGGTGGAACCCGGTGTTGTAGTTATTGTTGAATCTAAACACAAAGTATAAATATTGTATAAGAAGAAATGTTTATTTATGTTATGTTAATGATATCATAGCCTGCTTTTGCAGAAATTTGTCCTATTAAAAATATATAGCAAAATTTATGATTCTCCAGTTTTAATGAGGTTTCACCTCCCTTATAAAATAGTAAGAGTAATAGCATGCAGTCCATAGTGTGCTAAAAGGAAAAGGAGCCCAATATAAGATATTACAATTCAGTCCCAAAAATGTAAGTAACTTAATTAACATAATTCTTAAAATATATTTTCAGAATTTTAATTTTATCGATATTTGTAAAACATACCGTAAAAAAAATAACTGAAAATTTGATGGTGGAAAAGCATTTACATTATAGCATTGTTTACATGTAATCCGTTAATGGTAGTAATTAAATTATGAAGGTCTTATTAAGATATTATAGTCCTTCGAATCGTTGTAAGTTTGTAGGTATTACAGTAACTTAAACTAAAACTAAACTAAAAATATCGTTTATACTCAGTGGTATTATACCACTGAGTATAAAAGTTATTTTAGTTCCATCATTTTATGTAACGTATTGGTAATAATTTTCCAAAAGGTCCATTATACCACAAAATATGGATGTCATGTTTTGAATGATTACATAGAAATAACTAAAAGTGCAACTTAGATGGAATGTGTTATATTATTTACACGTCATATTTGTTCAGAGAAAAAAGTATGTAAAAAAAAACTCATATTGCACGGATTTAAATAGATAAAAACTAGATTTTACCTGTTTCTGTAATCGGCGTAGTAGATTCGGTTGGAGTGGTTGTAGATGCCGTCGATCCTGGGGTGGTGGATGATGTTTCTTAAAACAGAAAATATTTTGAAATTATCATTAAAAGAGAAACATTTTGTTGTACGGAATTTAATACAAAAATCACATTTTACCTATCTCTGTAGTCGGCGTAGTTATTTCAGTGGGAGTGGTTGTAGATTCCGGAGTCGTGGGTGTTGTTTCTTCGGAGAAAAAATATGTAAAAAATAAAAACAGAAGAATATCATATTGCATAGATTTAAATAATATAAACTAGATTTTACCTGTTTCTGTAACCGTTGTAGTAGTTTCCGTGGGAGTAGTTGTAGAATCTGTAGAGCTTGGAGGTGTTGGTGATGTTTCTTCAGAAAAAACAATTAAAAATGCATAGTTATAATATTGTAGGGAATTAAATTAAACCTAGATTTTATCATTGCAGTCGGCGTAATAATTTCAGAGGGATTTGGTTTCTTGAGACAAAAAATATCAAAGGGGTTAAATTGAAAAAAACTAGATTTTATCTGTCTCTGTAATTGGCGATGTAGTTTCCGTGACAGTGGTTGTAGATTCCGTTGAGCTTGGAGTCGTGGAAGTCATTTCTTTAAAGAAAGAAATATCTTTAGAAAATACATAGAAAAATGTCATATTGAATAAAAACTAAATTTATCTCTGTAGTTATCGTAGGAATTTTTCATATTTGCTTTAACCTGTTTCTGTAGTGCTAAGTATTCAACAAAATGAAATGTCATAAATTAAATGTTTCTTGTTAGTAATATAGTTGTTAGTGATAGCAAATTAAATTGTACCTGTTTCTGTAGTACTGACAGTAGTTTCATTTGGACTAGTAGTGAATTCTGTAATTGGCAATTTTGATGTAGAATTAGTTAAATCTGTAGATAGAAACGATACGTTGAATTATTATTATTTATTGTTTATCAAAATAAGACATAATTAATGAAAAAAAAAATCATTACGGAAGACAAATTAATTTCTGCCAGTTTGTGTAGTACGGACAGTCTTGGTTGGAGCAGTAGAGAATTCTGTATTGGTCGATTCTGTTGATGATTCAGTAGTCTTAGAGATTGTAGTGGCCAGTGAAAAATTTGCGATTTATATTACAATATCATCAATTGAAATCAGAGTAGTTAACCGTTAGGTATGAAATCTAATATTTATTTTAACCTGTTTCTGTACAAATTAGAGTAGTTTCAGTTGGAGTAGTGTGGTTGTGAGTTTTGTACTGGGGTTTCTTGTTTATTATACACGAGATTCTACGCCAGTAACTCGGATAAAAAATAAAGATTAATGCGACCGAGCGCGTTACGTATCTAAATCATAATTAATAAGGCCCTTGGTCAATTTTGTTGTTGATTCAGTGGAACCTGGAGATAGTAACGACAAGTTAAGTAATTTTAATAGTCATCAAAATGATACATGATTAATTAAGAGAAGTGTCCGGCTGAAGCTTCGGTTTCGGCTTCGGTCACCCTCGGATTGAAACAATACTTTCGGCAAAATCATCTCTATCAATTTCGGCAAAATTTGCTTTCGGCTTCGGCCAAGACGGGCCGAAGTTTTCTGTGCGAAATGTGTAACACGGCGATTAATATGGTGAAATAGTACACACACAGTAGTGTGTACACAAATAGTGTACACTCGCGCACAGTAAGCGAGTGTGCGCTTACTGAGCGCTGTTTTGCCAGTTATGTTTGAGATTCTAATTATTTCGAAATGTTACCATTTTTGACTAGTTGCAAAGTAATTTTAACATAGAAGTTCTTTAAATATAAGCAACATTGACATTTATATGCAAAAGTTTTCATATTGTTTCATTGTTCACTTTAAGTCAATTTGGAACTGACCTTATGGTTTTTAAAGTTCAGTCACACAGTTCACCTTCAGTCGGACACTAATTACAAGCTTATCATTATGAAATAGAAAATTAAGTTTTACCCATTTCTGTAGTACTGGCAGTAGTTTCAGTTGGTGTTGTAGTGTAGTCTGTACGTGGAATATGACGATAGTAAGGATAAGTTGAATTATTATTTTATTCATTAGAATAGGATCCGATTATTTATAAACTTTTCATTAAAGAAGACAAATTGATGTCTACCTGTTTCTGTAGTACTGACAGTAGTTTCAGTTGGCGTTGTAGACTCAGCAGTGGTCGATTCTGTTGTCGAGTCAGTGTAAACTGGGGTTGTAGTTATTGTTGAATCTAAACA
>MOOZ01002952.1:28138-39349 GCA_002930495.1 Cecropterus lyciades
TTATAAATGCGAAAGATTGTGAGGATGTAATTATGTTTGTTCGTCTTTCAAGCAAATACTACTGGTCCGATTTAGCTAAAATTTGGCAAACAGATAGTTCATGAGTTGGTTTAATACATGGCCATGACTTGGATCAGTCATTACCATGGTAAACGTTTCCAAAGCGGAGTCGCAGGAATAGACTGTTAAAGTGTTATCAAAGTAGATATTGAAACATACTACTAACGCCATCTAGTATAGATACATATAACTACTAACACTATTCTCTTGTTTCTATGTACTCTACGGCTTGTAACTTTAAAAAAATAAATTGAGTCTTGTCACAGCGATCAACGTGTTTTAATATAGGCTAGTATACAATAAAATATAGCTTTAAATTGTTTTCCTTATAGGTATACGGGACTAACAAAAGCCTCGACTTCATACACGGTGACTATAGTACCAAAAACGAGACATTGAATCTATTTTTAATGAATTTTAGGGACTGAATTTTAATAATCTCTTACTTTATAGGTAGATGTCTACAATATAAAATATATTGTTGTCATAGTTTTAGTACTTTAGGCTTTTATTATTAGACTGAAGTAGTAAACAAGCATGCAAACCTGATGGTGAGTGGTTACTGAGCTTCTGTCTGAAGTCGATCACAGATGCGTTGCTACTCACGCAGACTTAGATGCTATAAGCATAAGAAAATAATTAAAAAAAACTCTTTAGTTCATCTTAAAAACAACGCCAACCTTATTTGTACCATACAAACAACACACCCTATAAAAGCTATATACATGGATTAAACATGAAGGTGGTAGAACTCTTTTTGGTTCGACTCCGGTAGCACCACCGCCACACCTATTTCTGCCTAATAACAGCAGTGTTATGCGCTGTTGTGTTCTGGTCTGAAGGGTGTGGTAAAGGAGACATACTATTCCGAGGCATTCCATCTTAGTCCTCAAGGGTAGCAACGCATCTGTGGCTAACCTTAGGTGAGACTTTGATCTTACCTAGGGTTGATTACAGATGTCCATGGGCGGCAGTAACCACTTACCATCAGGTGGGCTGCTGCTCGTTTGCTGCTTCATTACTATAAAAAAATTGCAAAGAAGTAAAACATGCTCCGTACATGTGCATACAGCTTTACACATGATGTCACCCAAACATCAAATGCGTAACTCCGGCACGTTTTGAACAATCGATCTGTATGGGTGAGTGGTTTTCCCTAGTCATTATGCATTACAATAATTCTTTAGGCCATAGTCATCATCTTAGTCTCATAAATATTGTAAATCCCTACTAATATTATAAAAAAATGATTATAAAGAAGAAAAAAATTAGTATTCCAAAGAAAAAAAGACAAACCCGCTGAGTTTCTTGCCGGATCTTCTCAGTTGAGGTCATTTTTCGATCCGGTGGTAGTGCAAGAAAAAATATTGTAAATGCCCCCGTAGGCCTATGCAAAATAAAGACATTGCATTTCATTTCATTTCATAAATGTGAATGTAAGTTTGTAACGCTTTTACGCTAAAACTACCCAACCGATTATCATCAACCTTTGTAGAGATATTAGGAAAAACATAGGATTCTTTTTATAAAAAAAAATGTATTAAAAAATATTTTGATGTACATGACTGTTTGTCAATAATTTTGAAAACTCGAGTGAAGCCGCGGTTTTTTGGGAGTTAATATTTTAACGGCATAAAAATTGTGAGGACGTATGTATGTTTAATACTTTCATGCGAAAACTACGATTTCGCTGTTTGGCACACATATAGTTTATGATCTGGATTAATCCATGAAATACTAATTACCGTGGTCAACGTAACTGAAGTGGGTGGAGTTGCAGGTATAAGCTAGTCATATAAAAAAATGTTTTTATAGGATTTTTGAAGTAAAAATTCGTTATCGACGTATGAAAGAAATTTGACGTTACATTTCTCAGTTACGCGCCATATTTATCTTGATGAAAACTGCACAAAAGCTTAAATATTTTTTTGTCAAATCGCTGGGATTCGATATCCCGCCCGACGAATGATAAGCATTATTTATAGGGTTGAAATAGCAAAAAAAAAAAAGTAGTTTACCTGATGGAAAGCAGTAACAGACGCCCGTGGAGATGTGTAACCAACTCCATATAGAACATGAGCATCAGCTAAGGTCGAGAGAGAAATAGTTTTGAAATTATTTATAATAATATATATCAAACGAGCATGCATTCCAATTATCAATACTTTTTGCCTTAGTTAACAATAAAATCTCTTTATGATTTATTAAATTCGCGTCTCTTCGGACCCTTCCTTAACGAGAATTCGGAGTCTACTTATTCCTACCCTTTCCCTGTAGTAAAGAGTGAACATTTAAGAACAAGCCGATTTTTATTTTGGCCTAACAATAGACTACGCCCGTGGCCGAAAGAATACGTCAAAAATTGTACCAGTTATCAATTGACTTTAACAGCACGAATAATCTTAATATGTAATTGTGTAATAGAGCACTAATAAAAATATATGTAATGTTTCGTGTGCATTCGTTAAACATTACATAAGCCAGAAGCCTTTTGGACAATTGACACACACCAAAGGTCGCGCACCAAGGCGAGACTGACCGACCAATATAACTTGATACGTGAACACAATCGTATTGACAAGAGAATATTTGACTATATTCATGTAAATTTTATTAATAACATCAATTTGACTAATACGTTTTTTATATCATTGCTATTCTTGTTTATTATATGATAGAATAGAATTTTTAAGGCTTCCAAGGGCAGTATATCAACATACTACATACTTATATGGATTTATATGCGAAATAAAAAATAAATAAGAATAGTAAATAGACATAATAATTGTTTGTCAGAAGAAATATTGTAATTATAGCATTTTTTCTCACGTCATACTTTATTAATGTACATGAGCAAAGGTAGGATACATTAATCTTAATGGTTATAAAAAATAATTCACTTAAATTAGGCAGAGTTGGTTAAGTTATTTATTAATTTGTAAAATAAAATAAATAAAGTTTATTATATAATGTATTATATGTACAATGTACACAAATTATTTACCATATTGATCTGATTTCATAATTAAGTTTGATTTTGTCCTCAATCTGTCACAATATGTTCTATTTTGATTATATTTGCACCACAATAAGGCAAATCTTATTATAGAACTGCGTATTTATTGCCTCACAATGTTAGCATAAAGTTCCAAATAAGCTACAAGGAGATTATATCAAATATCACTAGAGTTTTAAAGACTCCAATCAGTACTGTTACTGGGTAACAACAACACTACTGTTATTGGGTAAAAGCATTAAAAATATAATTTGATTTGTTTGTGATTTGAGATACGAATTAAACGCTTAAGCGGTACGTCATCTAGCCCTCAGCCACGTAAAATTCACTTAGAAATGCAAGGCGTTTTGGCATATTGTACTACGAATTGCGGAAAAATTTCGTGGCCTCATGAATTTAGACACACACATTTGTTTTTAAGGTTCAACGTTAACGCTTGCAGCGCAGAGCGATTGACGCTTAAAACAAATGTTTTGTGGCCCACGTGTTTACGCAAAAAATCCAAGTGTAGGGTAGGGTATACATGTTTGCTCATTTGCAAATATTTTGTACAAATGCACGGAGGTCTCAATATACTGGTTTTTAAAACGGATAATATTTACGGACCTTGGTGATGAGTTGTCTTCTTAGTTAAATAGTCGATTATTACTTACTAACTTGAGTTTATTCGCGTTGTAGAGATTTGCTGTGAAAATTCACACCGTTAAGTTTATGAATGTCATGAAAAAATATTTATTTTTTACTTAAAAAACCTTAGTAATGTCGCCTCGAATGTCAAAATAAAGATAAGTGGTATGTTAAATCGCAAGAGTTCGCAAATGTTGATATTCAATCATATTTTGAAGTCTTTCTCGAATCTTTCGAATCGACTTTTGATTTCGATATTTTTCTCTATTTAAAAATGACCACAATAATAGTAACGTCACGATATCTGTGACGACCCGCGTGGCGGAGCAGTCACAATACCTACTGGTCTGCCACGCAGTGGGTCCCGGGTTCGATCCCCGGCCAGACAGACATCTGAATGATGAGTTTAGATTTCTGTTCCGGGTCTGGGTGTTTGTGTATTCGTCTTTGTGTGTCCATGGCACCCACGACACAGGAGAAAATCCTACTGTTTTTATGAAATTTCTTCCAGCAGTCCAGAGATCGAAATGGGCAAATCTAGTCTACACAAAGTATTAAATATACAAACAAATAAAATACAGTACCATAAGTATGCATACGCATAACGATAATTCCTTCAAGGTGAATACAATATTAAGCACGTAGAGATTTGGAACTGTTACAATTTATCGCAAGGCCGAATGACAATGTAGATGGCTTACACTTCCTTGCGTAACACGAACGTGACAGTAGAGCCAATGCGCTATCTGATTTAACTATATATTATTCGGCATGTATAAGACCGTTTGTATTTGTGCTCTTAGTACAAGTTTATGTCGTTTCGACGATGGGCGACGTAAACGATTGTTTCGGGGTATTGCAATAGACTCGTAATAAGGGCACTGATTTCAATAAAATTATTATTTGGAGGCTTAGTGGCTTACTACAAGCCACTTGGCTAAGGTTATGTTAATAAGTTCTTTTTAATCTAGTACGTATAATTAATTAATGTAAAAATATTTTTTAAAACAAGCTTTTAAAAATAAAAATTTCAGTGCACTGAAAAGTTAAAAAATAAACTAAGTGGTCGTTAAAACGATAATTTATGTGATATCAAATTGTATAAACGAAATTATGGTTTTAGCGATTACTAAGTATATTTTTTCAGTGCACTGAAATAAAAGCTTTTTTTTAATTTTATTTTTATTAATTTATTTTCTAATTTTTAGTTGTCCCTTTCATTTGATACCAAAATGGGATGGTTGAACAAAAATTTGTAATCTTCAATTTTTTGATAACGGCCATCTTACATTTGAATTTTTTCATATACCATGAAATCTAAACTCATCATTCAGACATCTGT
The DNA here is from genome assembly GCA_002930495.1 of Cecropterus lyciades. NCBI lineage: Eukaryota > Metazoa > Arthropoda > Insecta > Lepidoptera > Hesperiidae > Cecropterus > Cecropterus lyciades. The sequence continues at coordinate 33,184 of MOOZ01002952.1, forward strand.
CTGGCCGGGGATCGAACCCGGGTCCCATTGCGTGTCAGACCGGTATAGTGACCGGAGCGGCCACGCGGGTCGTCAAATAAGTAATCCTTGCAAATCTTTTAAAATTTTACTAAATAGTTAATTTAATTGCTATTCCATCCATCCATCCATGAACCCTTAAAAGTCCACTGCTGAATATAGGACTCCCCTAATCTGCGCCACTCCGACTGTAGCTGTAGCCTAGTTCTGTTATTACTGACACTAAAATGTAAATTAATATATTTTATAACTGATTTATAAGTACATATTATATTAATAAATCGATAATAATTAAATATCATGATTATAACGTAACGCTCCAACGTAACGGTTACCGTACACCCTTGTGTTATATATTTTATTGTAATGTGTCAATATTGTAATATTACTGTATACTGTGTACAAACATTTATAAAAAAAATTATTGTCTTGGAGTGGTTACACCGCGGTCGCGCTGATAATAGCATCCTACCTTCCCGTGGGGTACATAAATTAAACATGATCGCATGCATGTGAAGGTACTCTCTTAAATGCGATCACTTACGTAACATATTTTGGCGGTGGTAAGTATACTTTTTTATGTCTTTATTTAGTTTTTAATTAAATGTTATTTGCTTTTTTATTAACATCAGTGTATTGCTATAGCGCGAATTTTCTTTATTTATTTTAGAGTTCAAATTGATAGATTTTTTTTAGATTATAAAATTTTGAAATGGCTTACGAAGGATAGATTGCTTGTAGAGGTGTCCGATGATAAGCAAGACTGTGCCTCGCAAGGCGAAGTTGAAAATGAAACATCTGTACATAGTTCCCATAATTGAAAACGGTAACGGAAAACGAAATTGAAGTGTCCGAAGACAGTCATGATGACCTTGAATCATCCGAGGTTAACTATCATCTAGACATACTCCAAGAAAAGGGTTGAAAATGAGGACGGAGGAGTAAGAACCCGGACAATATTATTTTACATTTGTCGGGAATCAATCAAAACGCAAAACACGCGAAATATCCCGTGAAAATAAAATATATAGTTTTAAGAGACATGTGAAGGTTTTTTTTATTTTTTAATCTAAGGTTTAAGCAAAATATTTTTTTTTGTTTCTCATAGTCAACTGTAATACATAACTGTTATATACTTGATAATACACACTTAGTTTCATTTATTTCTAGAACTCTTTTCTCAACATTTTTTGGGGTCACTCGAGACCTCATGCGACTTATTGTGTGATTGTCTAAATGCGATTATTTAAGGGTTAAACGCTGTATTCTTGATTGAATGATAAGGGAGACATATTTATGCGAGGCTCCAACTTAGTCCTCTGCAACCAACCTCATGTTCTTATCTTATTTAGGGTTGATTCTAGGTGTCCATTGATGACTGTTGTCACTTACCATCAGATGGACTGCATCCTCGTTTGCTACTTCTTTACTTAACATAAAAAATATTGATGTTATGCCTAATATATAATTTGATAAACTATTATTTTATCCACACTTATAAAAAAGCGTAAAACTTTATGCTTTGACGCATGTTTTGAATTACGAGAAACCACCACCTTTAAAGCCTCTTACACCGTATACATGACAATAGTATCTAGATTACTCGAACACTTATCAGATTCAGCGACTTCGCATCATTATTTTAATTCCGTATTTTCTACAATTAACATAAGTTTATACAATTTAGATTATTATCAATTTGTAAGACGATAATGTGTAGTATATTTTCACATAAAGTGTATACATACTTCCTTACATAAACCGCCTTATTTTTTGGTGGTTGAAGGGATCGTAGGAGGCGATTTAAGGACAAAATCTAGGCCATTGGCAGCGTCCTCCTGTGTAACAACAACATCTACTGCGATCAACAACTCACATGCCAGGCGATTATTGGCAAAAAAAATCCCCTAAAAGGCAGACTTTTGGACCTGAACTTTATTATTATCATGACAATATGCACCCGTATTGTCATGATAATAAAAAGTTCAAAGTTTATTTATTTAACGCTTTTTAACGCTTGTTAGAGTAACTTTCATTTGATACACATATTGTCATTATAATAAAAAAGGGTGCGTGTACTTTAGTGTCCGCGTGAGAAGTTATACTTCTTTGGCATCATTAAATAACCAATATTATTATAAATTAAATATTTATTATATTTAATATTAATAATTTAGTAATATTCAGTATTAATTACGTTAAGTAATAATATTTTAATTTATTTCAATAAATAATACATACGCATAGATAACCTCAATTATATTGGAGCACTTGAAAAAGTCGTTAAAATTTTTTTTCACTAATATTTACGAATAGAAAATATATTAATCAAAATATTGAATTAAATCACTACTGAATATAATTTATCAGCACATATATAAATCGCACTTATATGAAACTGAAACACGTGTGTAAACATAGGCACTAGAAACATGTGGATAAATACTATGAATATGAAAACAGTGAACAGAGGCGACGATGGTGCCAACTTGCACGGCTAATAGAGGTTCTATTTCTATTTTGTTGGTAGCTTTTGTTTCGAGACTGCAACTGCTACAACTTCATACTGTAACTTTCGTGTGCCGAATCTTAAAATTTCACTCTCATAATTTTTCTATAACGTGCCTAAAGAAGTATAACTTCAAAAATCGTCCTTTCCCCCTCTTTTTTCTATTTACATGCGCCATTTTTTTAAATTTTATAACCCGTTTTCATTCTGCAAACAATTCTAATGATGTGTCATGTGTCACAATCCGTCAATCCGTTTAAGCTGTAGCATGCCAAAGATATAGACATATGTACATATGTCCATATCTTTTTCGTATCCATATGTATTTCGGGTGTATGTACATACATACGCTCGAAAAACATTAGCCCCCTTCTGACGCAGTCTGATAAAAAGATTGTAATTACGTTGTCTTGCAGGAAGGACTTGTCATTTGGAACTTACATAATTAACACAATAGCAGTGATAAATTACATTATGCACCTGTGCCTTACAAAATCGTACTTGCAACATTTTCCCATAAGACAATGGTGGCTACGTTTTCGCAAACTCTATGTAGAGCTGTAGTTACAATACAAAGACGTAAACCATTTACTGATGAATTTAGTTTTTTTTTTGTAATTTAGAATAATTTGAAATGAACTGAATGCACGTTTGAGCACGTTATCCAGGTGTTAGAGTCTAATTCGACCGGGGAGATGTATTTTTTATTGTTTCTTGCAAGAACTACTGGTCTAATTTCGATGGAATTTAACACACAGATAGTTTATAACCTGGATTATCTCATGAGTAGCTCATTACCGTAGAAAACATGATCAAAGTCGTATAAGCTAACTAGCTTAGTAGAACTTAAGTAGCTTAGTAGAGCTTAAGAGTAAAACTTTTACTCTTTAAAAAGTCAAACTTAATAATTAATAGTAAATTATGTAAATGTAAGTCACAGTAATAATGAGGTTCGAAGGTTAATGACCAAACGGTTCATTGAGCACGCTACTGTTTAAATAAACGCCTTTTCGTATTATATGAGTTTAGCTTGTAATTATGACAGTAATCTTCACTGGAGACTTGGGTGATATATGTAATAAGTAGAATATTTGGTAGTTTGACTCGGGAGGCACTTACATCTACTTTATAAAAGCAGTGTTAAACGCTGTTTTATACTGTTTTGCAAGGCTATCGTATCCTATATTACTTAGTCTTTAGGCGTAATTGGTTTTTGTGTGAAAGAGCAACAAACATTTTGAAGGTGGTAGATCTCTTTGTGGTTCGACTCCGGAAGCACCACTGCCACGCCTATTTCTGCCTAATAACAGCAGTGTTATGTGCTGCTGTGTTCAAGTCAGAAGAGTGTAGTAAGGGAGACATACTTTTTTGACTCTTTCCATCTTAGTCCTCAGGGGTAGCAACGCATCTGTGGCTAACCTTAGGTGAGATTTTGATCTTACTTAGGATTGATTACAGATGTCCATGGGCGGCAGAGGCCACTTAACATCAGGGATGCAGGCTCGTTTGCTACTTCCCTTCTATAAAAAAATCTCTCAAACTTTCCCATTTATAATATTAGTTAGATAAAATAATATACTTCGAAGTTGAAAATTTGAAAATTCTGTGGTCAACTTCAATATGACTGGTCTTATCTTGGGTTGATTAAAAATCTCATTGGGCGGCAGTTGGTTACTTAATATCAGGTATTTTGCAGGCTTGTTTGCAACCTAGGGTTGCTACAGATGTCCATGATTGGCAGTAGCTACTTATCATCAGGGTGGCTATATCATTTTAGCAGTAACTTTATTTATAATCAGTAATAATTACAATTGTAAATATTATTTGACGACCCACGTGGTGGAGCGGTTACCATACCGGTCTGACACGCAGTGGGTCCCGGGTTCGATCCCCGGCCAGGCAAACATCTGAATGATGAGTTTAGATTTCTGTTCTGGGTCTGGGTGTTTGTGTATTCGTCTTTGTGTATCCATGGCACCCACGACACAGGAAAAAATCCTACTGTGATATGCTACAATAATCAAAAAATAATAATCAATATAACAATAATAATCCTACTATGATTGTAGAAAGCGTTTATGTTTATGTTTAATTGTTCCTCGTTTAAAAAAACTCGTTTAAAATAAGTTTTTAAAATAACAACTAAAGTTCTAAGTTTTTCAAGTTATTACGTCAGCTACATAAGTTTGTGAGGTAGTTAACAATAATATACTGTTTGCGACCGTAACTAATATGCATGAGCTTCACAATCACACATAATGGTTATAGCGGAGTATCTGTTAAATTTTAACAGTCCCGTGATATAGCTCACGTAACTAACACTGATTATGTTTGAAGATTTCCTATTATTTAAATTAGATGGAATTAAATGTCTTTTCTCGAGACTTGGTAGTAGTGTAGTGTACTGAAGTAGCAAACAAGCATGCAGTTTATTTGATGGTAAGTGGCCACTACCGTCAATGTACATTTGTAATCAACCCCAGATAAGATCTTACTTGAGGTTAGCCACAGATGCGTTGCTACCCCTGAGGACTAAGTTTGAACGCTTAACACACCGTGCAGTCTAGAACACTGTAATGCATAACAAAGCTGTTAATAAGCAGACATAGGTGTGACAATGTTGCTTCCGCAGTCGAAAAATAAGTTCTACCACCTTTAAATTTAGATATGTTACCACCCTTGAGCAGTTTTTCGGTGGTAGGATGTGGTTACCGGGTCTCATTAGTGTGAGACGATCATCTTAATCTTCGGGAGTAACAACGTATCTGGGTTCAACTGCAGGTTGAACCCCTATTTTATATGATTACAGAGGTCAATAGGAGCAGTGATGAATGGTTGAAACTCGGCTTCTCAATCGAGGGTCCGAGGTTCGAATCCCAGGCACGCACCACTGATTTTTCTAAAATTATGTGCGTATTAGAATTTAATTATCACTGCTTTACGGTGAAGGAAAACATCGTGAGGAAACCTACACACTTGAGAGTTTACATACCTTTAAAAAAAAAGGTTTTCAAAGGTGTGTGAAGTCTACCAATTCGCACTTGGCCAGCGCGGTGGACTATGGTCTGAAACTCTCATTCTGAGAGAAGACCCGTGCCCAGCAGTGGGACAACAATGGGTTGACGGTACCCCTTAACATCGGGTGGACTGCATGCTCGTTTGCTTCAATTCGTGCTACTTCAATTTGATAATAAAAATCAAGCTTCCGTACTATTTAAAATTACACAAAATTGTTTAACTAACGACTGTATTTTTATTCAACCATCGACCCACGGATCCAGCTACCCATAGAAACGCATTTACATTGTCTCCTATATTGTCCAAACGAATACAGATCCGAAACTAACGGAACAACCCAATAGATGTAGAGTGGTCGTGACGTAATATGGCAGGCAACCTTGTGCAACCGGCGACCGGTACACTCGCGGTCACAAATGATTTTTCATTGCAGTTATTTGATGTAATAGTTATTATATCTATCTATAGTTATGTATGTATTCAGGGTACATTTTAAATCGAAAAATATAATCCATGAATGAACTTAATCACTTTCTGCACTCATAGCCCCACAGTAGGATTTTCTCCTGTGTCGTGGGTGCCATGGACACACAAAGACGAAGACAAACACCCAGACCCAGA
>MOOZ01002953.1:14601-38661 GCA_002930495.1 Cecropterus lyciades
AGGGAGACATACTTTTCCGAAGCATTCCATCTTAGTCCTCAGGGGTAGCAACGCATCTGTGGCTAACCTTAAGTGAGACTATGATCTTACCTAGGGTTGATTACAGATGTCCATGGGCGGCAGGTGCCACTTACCATCAGGTGGGCTGTATGCTCGTTTGCTACTTCCGTAATATGTAGAAAAAAAAAATCTAAGAGTTTGCACGCGGAAACACATGAAGTTATGGCAGGCGGGTTTTTGTTGTAATAATAATATATTTAATTTAACGATTTTTAGGAGTTTGCCTCAAAATAGTAACATAAAAATTTTATAATATTTAAAGGCAGATTGAAACGTTCTTCAGGATCAGCCATAGTTTACTTGGGCGTATAGGCGGAGAACAAGGTAAATGTGTGAAATCTATTATTAAATCACTTTACTTAAATATTAATTTAAATTACACTTTATTCCAAAACTAGCTGAAGTACGGGCGTTTTGCTACGTGACAAAAAATTAGGTTTTACTCGTTAACCGTTGAAGGTACATGAAAAGTGATAAGGACCGGATAGAAAATTAATTAGTAACCTCGTATATGCCATCAAAGTTTGCATTTTTTTAGTGTTCACTTTTCATTTTAAATGAAAATATGAAAGACTGAAACCAAAGGGTGTAGTGACGTCACTAAAATAGTCGCTATTTTTACATAGCGATTAATATGAAATCAAAAGTAGCCTATAGACTGACCAATTAAATAAACTACATCCATGCATAATTTCATGTAAATCGTACCAGTGGTTTTTGCGTAATTGAGTAACACACAGACACACACCATCACATTTTTATATATTAGCATAGATTAATCTGTAGTAGATTAATCTATGCTTAATCTACTACAGATTAATCAATTCTTTTACACTACAATTAACATAACCTCTTTTACATCAGAAATAAACACAATTCACAATTAGCAATAATTATTGCGCGGAACCAAAGTGATCCGTCGCAAGAGTGGTACGCTCCCAATGGCGGTTGCTAATTCAATGCCGTTTAAAATGGCCGCGCTGATCATCGATACGACGTTCCGCCAGAAATGACAACTGTCATATCTAGTTCTGGCGAATTCCGACAGATGTCACTTTGAATGCGCCGTCATATTTCTATTTTTCTAATGGTCTATTTACTTTCATTTGACATCCTTATGTCTGTCATGATATTAAAAAAGTCGTCCCTTCCGCTAATATTCTTTCTCGCAGGCGTCGTATTTAAGAAGCTTATTTCACACTGCAATTTTTTTTATTTTATAGTATGGAAGTAGCAAACGAGGATGCAGCCCACCTGATGGTAAGTGGCTACTGCCGCCCATGGACATCTGTAATCAACCCTAGGTAAGATCAAAGTATCACCTAAGGTTAGCAACAGATGCGTTGCTACCCCTGAGGACTAAGATGGAATGCCTCAGAAAAGTACCAGACCAGAACATAACAGCGCACAACACTGCTGTTATTAGGCAGAAATAGGTGTGGCTGTGGTGCTTCCGGAGTCGAACCACAAAGAGCTCTACCACCCTCAATAATTGAGACGTTGCAAATTATATATTCAAAAAGGCAAGCCGTTTGAGCTATAGCACATGCTAAAGAAATAGGCATACATACATACAAACGTAAATACATACATACGTACAAACATATATCCATACATATGCTCGAAAAACATATCCCTCCCTCTGCAATCGGGTAACTTGTCTCCTTCACTTCGACTCATGTGGTCCGAAGACGTCCTTTGCTTAAGCAAATACTCGAAGAACTTCCCTAAAAAACCTCACAAGCAAATTCAATTTACACGTGTTTCCGTACGTTTAAGAAAGTCCGGGTTGTAATTTCGTTCATTTCGTCCAACTCGGAGCTGGTTTAAGCGAAGTAAATCCACTTAAAGGTCTCACTGACCCCTTTCTATTCAGCGAGCAGAGTGTTAAGATGTGTTTTATTTTACCGGTTTTCACCGCAAAGGGTTTCAGCAAAGCAAAGCGAATTCATTATGGCGGATGGAAAGTTGAATTGGATTTTAGTTTATTTAATTGATGGTCTTCATTTTTAAGTACTATAAATTTTATGACGTTTGAATATTACTATTATTTAATTTCCTCAGGGGCAACAACGCATATGTGGCTAGTTACTGTATATCTGAGATTGATCACATATATACATGGGTGGCAGTGGTCACTTACCATCAGGTGGACTACTGGCTTGTTTGCTACTTCTTTGTCATTAAAAAGTGTTGAAACTGTGTAGGTAGATATAGTATAAACCAAACAATTATGTAAGTTATGTTAGTACTACATTATGCCGCTTGATGGCGCCACTTGTTATATGTAAGAATGACCTACATGATTTTGTATACTTCTACTGTTTTGTCAACTTGTCATTGCTGCGCAAATTTGTATTTACTGTTCTCAATAAATCTACTTTTAGTATTTCAATCCTATGTTATTTTTCTCATTATCCATCAAAAAGATCTATAAAAACTGATTAAATCTTATCAAAATTGGCCTTCAGAGCCAGAAATAGATCTACGAGACAAACATAATACAAAAACATAATTTCAGTTCAATTCATTCAAGAAAAATTCTAAAACCGGTAAAACCGATAAGATGTTGCCAGAACGCCCTTATTCTATCTGAATATTATTCAAATTCACCCAAAACGGACCGCCTTCCTGAATAATACCTCGCCGACATTAAATCGGTCTGCTTGCTTTAAATTTCAAATCGCGATTCCTAAGAATATACAATGCTGAAACATAGTTCTGAGATTGCTAGTGTACATTTTCACGCAGAAATAATAGTAAACTACTCATATTTTAAAGCACTTCTTGTTTATTTGTAATTCACATTCAAATTTAATTGAATTCCAATCAGAAAGTGATGCAACCAGAAAAGCCTTTGTGGTTTGAAATTAAACCGGCGATCGCAGGATCGGAGGCTTAACACCCTCTGCGACACGCTTTGTTGTCTAAATAGCGCTAATATAGTGTTAAGCGCTGCTGTGTTATGGATAGAAAGGTGTAGCATGATGAGACGTTCCTATTTGGAGATAATAACAAATATGTGGCCTCAAATATTTGGTATCAAAACTCAGGCATTGGCCAGTAACATCAGTACGACATACAATATGTATACAGTAACATTTATCAGAACTATACATAATTGCGACGATCCGCGTGGCGGAGCGGTCACCATACCGGTCTGACACGCATTGGGTCCCGGGTTCGATCCCCGGCCAGAAAGAAATCTGAATGATGAATTTAGGTTTCTGTTCTGGGTCTGGGTGTTTGTGTATTCGTCTTTGTGTGTCCATGGCACCCACGACACAGGAGATAATCCTAGTGTGGGCCTATGAGTGTAGAAAGCGTGTGTTTAGCGTGTTTTTAAATTTAAACTACATTAAAAAAGTTTTACGATTTGGTCAAACTAATAGTTATTTAATACACATGAAGTAATGATACCTAATCCCTTTATTATTTTGACTATATTATTTTACTCTTTGCTATATTGTAAAAGTTATTACAAGTAGAACGTTAATCATGAATTTATGAGTGTAGAAAGCGTTTATTTATGAAACGACAATAACTCAATATTGTCCTAACCTAATATTATTTCTATGTAGATTGTTGGCGCTGATAATACTTGAACAATCCTTCAAAGTAGCTAAATTACTAAAATACAGTTTACACAAAAAGATAGAAATAAATGTAATTCATAGATCAAAGGGACTGTAACGAATTAGATTAATTTTTCCCTGAAGTATTCCCTTTGAATTTATAATTATTGAGATGAAAGGCTTAAAAAGGTTTTATAATTATTGTGAAAATTGTAAATATATTCAATTCACCAAATGTGGAAATGCCGTCCTTGTATGTGATGGTATATATAACTAAAATCTCAATTGATTTACACAAATTGCTTTTTTATCGATTATTTATCGATATGATCCCTATGAAAAATTTCCATTTTAATAATCGGCCTTAATCAATATTTTATTCATCATATGATTTAGAATAATAAATAACCGAAACACTTATATTCATATAAAAGCTATAGAAAAAATCTTTTAAAAGATATTTTAAATGGAAATTATTTCCTAGTATAAAAGCGAAATGACTAGTATTACTTTACGTGGCATCGTGGCATTAATTTATGTTACAGGATATAATCCTGTATATAAATCATAAATAATTTATAGATTATATCCTTATATGTATATATATATGTTTAATCATATTCTTTAGATTCGTTACAATCATACGTGTAATCACACAAGAATGTAAAAAACTATAACATGGTTATCATAATATAGGTGGCATTTTAAGATCACAAATTCGAGCTAGTTTGATACTTTCCTTTAATATTAGGTATAAAAATGTTTATCCTATTACTAGTCTTTTCAGACATTTTATTTAACAAAAAGACCAGAAACAACTTTGATGTCGTAAAATAACTAAAGCTTAAGTTGCGTTACAATATTCAACGGGCTTCGAATTACACAATATAAAAAGACAGGAGCATAAAATAAACCACAAAAGTGCTAAAACCCAGATATAACGGCGCTCTAGGTACCTCCTATATATTTAACGTATAAGACGTACGTACGTATAAGAGAGCTGCATCTTAGCAAATTACACGCTCTGCAAAATACGTAGGTTTATTTGGCCCTAATTTGATTGTTTTAACAGGAATGAAAAAAAATAAAACCAAATTTGAAAGTAAATGACACGAAACTGTTTTATTCCGCTGCATGACAAGGACGGCAATATATTTTGAGCGTCTGTACGTATGTATACATATAGGGTAACTTCGGGTAATACGGCACGTCGTAAGCCTTTTTGGAATTAAAATAGGAAATTTTTGAGATCAAACAGTCTTTCTTGGTTAAATCCGTCCTTTGAACTTAATAGTAATCAAAAATTCTAAGTTTAAGGTAATAAGACTCAAAACAAAACTTAAAAAAAAAATTCTTTATCTTAAATTATTCTAAATTTTGGATAATATGGCTCTCTATATTTGTGGCCAATATGGCCTAGGCAGTAGGCCTAGGGCCATACTGGCCACAAATATAGAGAGCCATATTATCCACCCTAATAAAGAGTTAATACAAAAAAAATATATTATTTTGCAGAGCACAATTCGCAGATAGATTTTGTCTGGGTCATCCGTCAATTTTTCATAAAGGTTGAAGATGGTCCAATAGTCCACACTCTCTTTATTAAATCCCCTAACCCTGGCAAATGAAGTTCCTATAGGCCGACGAAACGATAGCTCCGGCTACCTTTCTAAAAAAAGATTTTAACGAATCTTTACCCGCACTTTCCAGCCAGCTAATAGGCTAAACTCATGACATCTTTTCGTGTTAACCCGAAATAATATAATTGTTTCTCTAGCTCTTCTGATAATTTAGCTTTTTTTCCTAACTTTGCATGAGTCGCTACATCAGCTGGTAGATTTACTTTAGCCGGCAAACGTCTTAAATTATTTGTAGTTTGGGGTACTTCATAGAGTTCAGAAGCTTTTAGTGAGCCCATTTTCTCATTTCGTACATCTTCAATTGCCTTTTTCATTAATTCCTTGCACCAAGTTTGGCGTTTTCTTTGGGAAATTGGTTTTTGTGAAGCCATTACCTAAAAAAAATGATATGTAAAAATAATTAAAAGTTATGAGGGGCCAATATGGCACGGTAGATCATATTGGCCACCTACGTAGTAAGCCATAATGGCCGTAGGGACATTTATGACAAATAAAATTTTAACCTAAAAATAGTTGCTAATAAAATGACACCATACATACATAATAATCGAAACTTTACTCACAAAACTTTGCACCAGCAATATAAAAAAATATATTGTTTAAAGAACAAGAACGAGTGAAACTTACCAAAAAAAATAACATCAAACCAGATAATTTTCGAACGTCACACTCACCGGACACGTGCACTCGCTGCAACGCAGGGATCGACTGAGGTGTTCAAGGGAAGGGGGCCCGACAATATTTCGGATGCGTACACCGCTGGTGTTGGTTGGTGTCGGATAAAAGAATATAGGCCATATTGGACGAGTAGCCCATAATACCCGAAACTACCCTACTGGTATGTATGCGTTTATTATCACATATATATGGGTGTTTATTATCACATATAAACGCTTTCTACACTCATAGTCCCACATTAGGATTTTCTCCTGTGTCGTGGGTGCCATGAACTCACAAAGACGATTACACAAACACCCCGACCCAGAACAGAAATCTAAACTCATCATTCAGATATGTCCGGGGATCGAACCCGGGTGATGCTGCACCACACGGGTCGTCAATATGTATGTCTATTTATTTTCATGCCCTACAACACAAACGGCTTAACAGATTGTAATATATGACATTTCATTGAATCATCTCTATTGTCAGAGGGACAGACAAATAAACATTGAAGAAAACGTCCCTACACTACATTCATCACCGCATGCAAAACCTGATAATATATTATTACGTATATTTTAATATGTTTCATGATTGTTTTATAATTTTATCATCTTAGTTTAAACAGTCGGGTGTTTTGTCTTATAATAATTTATTTCAACTAAATATTCACGTCTAAGAATGTAATGAAATGACAAAGTCGTGGGGATAAATATACAGATTTGAAACTAAATAATAAAACCAGAAGATTATTACCGTAGCACGGAGATTACCATAAAATTTTCAATGCAAGCCGAAGCAAATCAAAATGCCTTCGTAAGATGTTCTTCAGCCGTAACAAATGTAAGTGATTCCACAAAGTATATAACGCTTACGTAATGACATCTTTGTGGCAAAAATAAAGCATAAAACTACATGTTATTCGAGTGTACGTAACTCTTACATATTTAATGTGCACGGCAGAGAGCTGGCTCTTAGCAAATTACTTTCGCTAGAAATTATTCAGAGTAATTCCACTGTTTCTGATTTGATATCATTTAATAAGCATAGAACTGGTTATGATGGAAAAAATATGCATCTTTTTCCATATACTGAAAACTCAAAAGTTTATACAAGTTTTAGGACACTTATTTGTTCTATTATTTTTTAATTGTATTTAACTAAAAGTACGTTTTTTATCGAACATGATTTTGTTAACTAATATAAAAATTTGACATAAAACCACTTTCACATAAAAAAACAAGATTAGGTTTTTAACTTCTAGTCTTTTCAATACAATAGTTATAGCACAGGCAAAATAACTATGAAAACGGTACTAGTAGTCCATAAAGAAATGAACTAAAATAAAAATTATTGTTCTATGTCATAGTCTTAGTCAAAGTGTGAATAAACCACACTTTTTATTCTTGTGCTAAAACTAGATATTAAGCCGGTCTAGGTAGCTCTTACATATTTAATGCGAGTACCGGAGAGCTAGCTCTTAGCAAATTACTCGTGCTACTAAATTATTCAATATGATTTTCGTTTTGCTAATTAAATTTCTTTTGTAATTAGCTGATTATTTTTTATCAAATTTAAGTAGCAAGCGAGTATGCAGTCCTCGTGATGGTAAGTGGTTCCTGCCAACAGGTGCCGTTAAAGCCTTTCACACTCACTTTGACGCAAAAACTGCTATATGCTAGAAATAGGTATGGCGATGGTACCTCCCCTGTCGAACTATACCGGTAATACCACCTTATATTTTATATTAATAATGATGATTAATAATGATTATGTTAATGTTTTTAAGGATAATAGTTGGTTCGGTTTAACATAAAAAATATAATATTGTGTGCGTTGTATGTATGCTTAATTTTTATTAATTAAACAAATCATTATTTTTGTGTCTCCAATTAAAGCAGTCGATTTTTTTTCATTATATTTATTTAATTTAACATTTTAGCAGTTTAGTTTAGTTTTAGTCAAAGTAATAACCTGAAGATGTTGTAATAAATATTTTTGTAATTGTCTGGATTTCATTAGATATCCATAAAGTTATGGTTATAACAAAATTCCTACGTTCCTTCTCTTTTTTGTCTGTTTGCAGGAGCCATATTACAAATTATATGCCACTCTGACAACTGAAACGATTTCAATGATAAGTCATAAATGTTATAATCCGTCAGGCGATTTGGGCTGTAGAACGTACAAGAGAAATGGAAATACATACATACATACATACGCTTAAAAAACATTACCCCTCTTCTGACGCAGTCGGGTAAAAACTAGTTGAACCAAACAAGCATTCAATTCAATTAGAAACCCAATACACAAAATAACCAAAATTTAAACAATTACCTATCCTCAAGACAGGAAGCGCGCAATCTTAGGTTATTCACACCTACGACTTTGTTTGATTAATTCCAAAATGAGTTATATTACCACAACCTTTTCATGTCTAAGGTTTCATAAAGAAAATTACCTAACAACTAAAAAGATTAACGCAAACGCACCCAACATTATGTTATGCCTTTTCGACAAATGCATAAGGGATCTTTTAAATTAATTTCTTACCAATACCTTTTAATAGTCACATAGTCAGTTAAAAGTTAATCTAATTTCACTAAACATAAAGTTAACTTTTTAGTTTGGAAGCGATGAATTTATAAGTCTTCTTAGTTTGGTATAAGGGTGAAGTTGAGGGTAGTTTTTGAAATACAAATTGTAAATTGGTTTGTGTAAAGCAGTGGTTTGCTTTATTTTGATATAAAACATTTATAGGCGCACGTAAACCTGATTGTTCCCGTGGCGATCGCCACACCGTATTTATCCATCCATTATACATTTTCAGAACTATTAAGTATCGAACAAAACTAAGCGGGCTGCGCTCTAAGTTCGACTTAGTGCGGGGTATTGTTCGTTAATGCCATTATTTTCATTATGCTATTTATTTAGTTCCTGTCGCAATCTTGTTTTTTATCCATTTTGCTTGTACGAACACGACGTTTCACATCTGCCAGGCGTCTCATGACGGCTATTTTTTTCATTTTATAATATTTTTCTGAAGCATTTAAAATCTTTATATAAAAGATACCTACAATTACACAAGAACTAAAAAAGAACTAAAATGTCTTCCTTATTTAGTTTTATCGAAACTTTTTTATACAGTTTTAAAAAACACACGCACGCGTGTCGCACAGTCTGCTAGGAGTTAATACATGAGTGCATGCGTGGGTGACAGGAAAAATGTTCTGTGATTACTAAGTACTGTCACTTATACAGTACACGTGTACTCGTTAATTGCCATAAATTATTTATAAACATTCTATCCATACTATCCCGAAACAACCTGCATTTCGGGATACTGCAGGGCAGCGCTGCAATTTGATTCAATTACCGCTTCGCTGCCACGCCACATTACGGCGAGCGGGAAATTACAACGCGACGGAAAAAAACTGGCAACATTGGCTATAAGGGCTCCGTAGACAAAGCAAAAGGAAAAAAATATTATAGCGTTATATCGTGTTACTTTATCATGTGTCTCTCCGCCCATCTGTCCGTATATTATAGCTATTTAGGTGAATTATAGAGATTTAAAAAATCGAAAAAAAATCTGAAACATACGGAATACTAAATTTAAAAGAGAATTTACATTACTTATTACCTTGTAATTAACATTTTTTTTATATAGTATGGAAGTAGCAAACGAGCATGCAGCCCACCTGATGGTAAGATGCTACTGCCGCCCATGGACATCTGTAATCAACCCTAGGTAAGATCAAAATTTCACCTAATTTTAGCCACAGCTGCGTTGCTACTCCTGAGGACTAAGATAGAATGCCTCGGAAAAGTATGTCTCCCTTACCACACATGAGAGCAGTCATGGCTTAATGGTTGAAACTCAGGGTCAATCGACGGTCCGAGGTTCGAATCCCAAGCACACACCACTGATTTTTCTAAAATTATGTGCATAATACAAATTAATTTTCGGTCTTGTGGTAAAAGAGAACATCATGAAAAAACCTGAAAACCTGAAAGTTCTTTAAAAAAGTTCTCAAAGGTGTGCGAAGTCTACCAATTCTCACTTGACCGGCGCGACGAATTAAGTTCCTTTATTCTGGTAGAAGACCCGTGCCCACCAGTCAGACAATAATAGGTTATGAAGCTTATTAAGCTTCGTTTTCTGCCTGTTTCTGTGTAAAGGACGCATTTAACGTTGGCGTTAGGCATTGCTACGTAGCCGATCTTAGATAGGGCTCTAGTCATGTTGGGGGTTACCGCAAATTTTCAGCTTCAAAGCCAAAAAAGCCTTGGTTCCTCAAAAGCACGAAGGGTCCCATATAAAGATATGCGTAAAATATAACGTACCTTGACTCTCAATACGTATTACATGGCGAATGTTAATATTTAATGAAGTCCAAAATCCAGTACACTTTATGAACCTATTTCATCCCAACGAGAGGATCATCATGTAAGTAAGCCAACGATTGAAACTTGTAAATTTTTTGCGACTTTCCAGCTAAAACGAGTCGTAAATAATATATTACATACAAACGAGGTCTGTGGGTCGCGAGTGCACTTCTAAGCTTGGATTTTTACACTAGATTTTACCTGTACAGGTAACAGGTACAAATATCAATATAATTTAACGATGGGTGATGGTAATTATGACCAAGAATACATAAAAAATGAATTATAAGTTTTTAAAATCATGATATGATAACAATTTTTTTAATAAAATACTCTATAGTTAAAATTGTTTTATCCTAAAATATTTTGAAACTTAATATATCGTTAAGTGAAAAAGAAATGGACCGAATACAAGATTTCAACAAATCGAATGACTTCAAGTGTTTAACTCAATTTTTGAAATTGAACTACTACTAATAACGTACTCTAGCGTCTAGCGAATAAAAAAGTGACGATTTCGTGCAAGACAAACATAAATGTTACGTTCCTAAAAGGTTCGCAAAAGATGGTTGGACCAATGTAGTTCGACCGGGGAGGTACCACCGCCACACCTACTTCTAGTGTAAAGCAATTCTTGCGTTTCGATGGAAGTTGTGTGGTTGCCGGCTCACTTATATATGAGGCGACCATCTTAGTCCTCGTGAGTGGCAACGCATCAATGATCGACTTCAGATAAAACCCCTGTTCTATATGAAGTTGTTTACAGATGTCCATGGGCGGCAGTAACCACTTGCCACCGGTTGGACTGCATGCTCGTTTGCCATTTCATTCTTATAAAGTTCCTATAATAAGCGCTCGCTTTAAGAAACTCCCCAAAATGCTAAGTAACACATTTAGGTCACTTTTATTGTCATCGTACGATATATTTTATTTATAATTTATTTATTTAGAGATGGTGAAATCACATAAAAAATCCATGTTCAATATATAAATATATTCTTCTTCTACGCAATCACTACACATTCAAATCAATAAGAACGAAAATTTACCCAAAACCTTCATTAAGACGGAATACGAACGTATTTCACGAAGTCAAACGAAACTTCTATACCTCTGAACTAAAGGTGCTATAAATTAGCAGACTTAACAAAAGACGGTCCGTGAATGGGAGCCCGCACATTGTTCTGTCAGTTCAGACAAAGCGTCACGTCTGCGATTAACCGGTGTGCGACTCATTATAATTAACTCGCTGTTTTAAAAAGGTTGCTATTCAAGAGACGACTTTTTTAAGACATTTTTATTGAATCCTATGTAATTAAGACTTAGAATCTCTTAATTAGATTTACAAGTATTTGCATCTAACAAATACATTTTAATTGAAGTGTTTTACTAAACATTATGTGTGATTTCGTTATTTAATAAGCAAACCTGTGAGTTTTTCGTATGCGTCCATTTTGACCACATATCTATTGTGATCTTGACATATCTCTTGATTTCCTCCAGTAGGTCACGTTATTAAATAATTTACAAACAAATAATAAACACATTTCTTGGATAATGGCGTTATTATCTTTTGTCTGAATCTGTCCTATTCACTATTTTTAGTCACGAAACAAAACTTTTCCGTATAAGAATAAAAAATAATCGCTGAGCAGTTTACTTAATATAGTACTTTTTTTGTTTTTACTTTACACATGTCACATAATAATTTAATAGAATTCACGTTGGTCGATTATACATAAGCAGTAAAATACCTTCTTCCTTCTTTTAGTCGGTTTAAGAATAGCAAGCCTTACCGAGCAATAAATCGACGCTTCCAGGTGGCTCGACTCCATCACCCGGTCCCGAGTTCGAGTCCCATTCGCAGCTTGATGGAGAAAATTATTCTCCTAATTGCGACACGGCGCCATTATTAAACGCGTTATTACATATACCTATCCTTGTGTTTTCAGAAAATATCATTTTATTTCGCGTCTTACGGAAAGATATATGACTTTATATTTCATTTATATAAGAGTTTATGTCACCCTTTGTTTATTATAAAACACAATAGACTGTAAATTTTGTAGTTAAGTTAGGTTAGATAATGATAATGATAATTAGCCTTTTTTATCAGATTAACTTAGCTACCAGCAAGCAGTCCGCTATCACGTGAACTTACCAACAGGTAAGTGGTCACTGCCGCCCATGAAATCTTTAAGCAACTTCATATAGAACAGGGGTTCGTTCTAAAGTCGATCACTGATGCGTTGCTACTCCCAAAGACTAAGACCGTCGACTCATAAATAAGTGACCCGGCAACCACACCATTCCATAGAAACGCAAATCTGCTTCAGGTTAGAAATGGGTGTGACGGTGGTACTACACTGGTTCGACCACCAGGTAAGCCTGATAAAACTAATTATTAGTTACTTTGTCTGTAGTTTCGGGACGAGAATCGAGCTATTGTAACCTCTGCCTGTCGTAACAAGAGACTAAAAGGATCTGCCATGTTTGCGAACGGTAAGACTGAGTGTTCTTACCGCCCAGTCTGCAAACTTAGAAAGATCGGTGCAGAAACACTTTCCTGCAAATTGTAGTAAGGTTAAGTACAGGTTTGCGTATCGTTATAAATACTGGAGTCCTCCAAGTAGAACTAAGTACGGCCACCGTGATTTTAAAGGGTTAAAAATTGCACATAAACCATTGTCGTTCTCATGGCTCAGGAAACCCTATGAAAGTGCACTTTAGTCAAAAAAAATAAGGTAGTAAGTCTAAAATATTCTTTTTGAGTTACTTGAGTAACTTTTGTCTTAGGAACCTTCAGATAATTTAAAGGAACTAAGGTGGTAGAACTCTCTACCATCGCAATAAATATTTTGGTACAGTTATAAATGGCGTTCCAATGTCCTCAAGGGTACCAACGTAAACAGATATATTGCTATATACCCATGACCAACGTGGCGGAGCGGTCACCATACCGGTCTGACGCGCAGTGGGTTCCGGGTTCAATCCCCGGCCAGACAGAAATCTGAATGATGAGTTTAGATTTCAGTTCTGGGTCTGGGTGTTTGTGGATTCGTCTTTGTGTGTCCATGGCACCCACGAAAAAGGAGAAAATCCTATGTTTTATACGTTGCCACGTGAACACAGGTCTCAGACACAGACCTGACCTCACGTGGACTTTAAACCTATTATAACTAGACAACAAATTTCGCTACATAGATTTCTTACTACCATGACTTGTTTGCAATTTTAATCTCATAGAAAGAAACTAAATGAATCATTTCAAAAAGAACACGTGAATAACTTGTAACTTTCAGTTACGGGACCCACTAAATAAAACATCAAAGTCAGAACGGTGAAACTTGCACAACTTACAGATAAAATCACCTCGCAATAAAAAGTTCACGATTTCACTTAAAAACAGGAAGCGAAGCGACCGACAAACAATTGGAGAAGGAATCAAGGATCCTTAATGGATAGAAAATGGATAGTACGGAGCGAGGAGAAAACATTGGAGCAAATTTTGCATAGTCAGCTTCACGGATTTACGTAGACTGTGCTAGATGTGGCTATAACGGGAGCTTAAGTTTTCACTATATCATCTATACATATAAATAAAATTGAAGTGTCTGTTTGTAGAATCAAATAACAGCTTTTTACCAAATGCATATGGAAGTATATACAATACTGATAACAACACATCTATTAATAATTTTTTTGTCTATCTGTGTTTGTCTGTTTGTTCTGGGTAATCACTGAAACCGCTGGACCGATTTTGACTTTCACTGTTGGATAGCTGATGTCATAAGGCGTAACTTAAGCTACTTCTATTTTAGAAAATGTAATTAGGACTCCACACAAAAAAATAACAGCTAAGAAAACGCGCGCGCTCTACGCGCACGCAGCCATCGTCACCGCCGCTAATGTCAGTTGCGATCACTCCTCTCTTAAACAATGCTACAATGTTAAAATTGTATAAGGTCGTAAATTTCGGCTATACGTAACTATTTCACGTTACGTTTTTTAAATGCGGGTTTAACGTGGGCCTCAGCTAGTTAATAATATATGTATACTAAGGTAACGTATTTCTGCCTAATAACAGCAGTGTTAAGCTGATGCGTTCTGATCTGAAGGATGTAGTAAGGGAGACCTAATTATCCGAGGCCTTCCAACTTAGTCCTGAGGAATAGCAACGCATCCGAAACTAACTTCAAGTAAGACTCTGATCTCACGTAGGGTTGATTATAAATGTCCATGGGCGGCAAGCATTACACAGTACCATCAGGTAAACATGCAGTTTTTTATAAAGTACTCGTTTGCTATTTCAATATTCTGTAAAAAAATCTATAAGACGTATTTATGTGCATGCATCACATAAATCTACACTTACATATCATTTCATATCTACACACTTCTATAAAAATATCTAGTTTCATAAATATTTATCATACATTAAATTTCCTTAGCCGAATATCAAACTCAAGACTAGACAAAGACGAGGCAACCATCTTAGTCCTCGGGAGTGGAAACGCATTCATGATCAACTTCAGATAGAACCTCTATTGTATATGAAGTTACTAGTTACAGATGTCCATGGGCGGTAGGAGCCACTTGCCATCGGGTGGACTAAATGCTCGTTACTACTTCAATCTGATAAAAAAAAAAACAAATCATTACTAGCTACTTCTAGGTACACTATGTCCGTAAACTAAGCACTCGTGGCCTTTGGATAGCAGCCAAGCAACCACAGTTAGGGATGAAATTTAATACGAACTCCCCTGAATATTTATTTATGATAATTCCTAATGATTTATACGCGGAATCTTTCGGCTAATGATTTTTCTCAGCCACATGCATCAATGATCGTTGATAGGTTACTTTTCGGTAATTAATTAGTTGGCATAGTTCTGTCTGTCTGTTCTGTCTGTCTTAGTTGTCATTTTATTCAAAGTAGTATTTAACTAGCAGATTCCCACGGTTTCACTCGCGCTTAAAATTGCCAATAACATGAATGATTTGGTGAATTGAGTTTCTGTATGGGAGGTGGAACCCTCCCATACAGAAACTCAAGAAACTCAAACCCCCCCGTCCCCCGCTTAGAAGACTCCTTAAAACGATGCCCATAAATAAGTCGATATTTCTTAAAATTTGTTACTTAAAACGCCCATGACTGGAATTGTTTCAATATTCAAAATTTAAAAACAAAGAATTCTATTACAGTCTAAAACTTTAGTTATTTTTTTATACTTTTACTTCTTATGTATCTTCGATCAAATGTGTCAGGTACGTCGGGGTAATCCGTCTATTGAAATTGTAGCCGAACTAGGCCATCTCTATAAAAATCCGCTATATCAAGCATGTAAGCATGAGGTCATATGTAAAGTTTTTTTTTTGTTTATAGTATGTAAACGGGCATGCAGCCCACCTGATGGTAAGTGGCCACTGCCGCCCATGGATACCCGTAATCAACCCTAGGTTAAATCAAATCTCACCTAAGGTTAGGTACAGATGCGTTGCTACCCCTAAGACTAAGATGGAATGCCTCGGAAAAGTATGTCTCCCTTCCCACACCCTTCAGACCAGAACACAACAGCGCATAACACTGCTGTTATTAGGCAGAAATAGATGTGGTGGTGGTGCTTCCGGAGTCGAACCACAAAGTTTTGCCACCTTCAAAAGTCACTAATTTTATCAAATTTAGCTAATTTGGTCTACAATTTCAAACATACGGCTTTACCCCTGCTCCGATATTGCACCTTACTAGATTAAGTCTTGCATACAAACGGAGCTCCAAAAAGTGGCAGGACTTTGCTAGACTACAGTATATATTAAGATATATAAAAAGAAATGCAAAATATGGCTTATGTCATAAAAGCATTTAAATAAAAGCCAACCTTATTTTTTCTCTGTTAAAGTTAAAGTTTAGTTTTGACTAGCGCTTAATGGACATAAGATATTTTACTCCGCGATATCAACGGAGCTCGTCAAATTTTATGACCGTGCGCAGTGAAAACTGGAAATTCAACTGTATTTATATGACTTTAACGCTTAAAAGCATAGTAGTCACTTACTTATGACCTTTTTAATATACCTTGTTTACGAAAAGAACATAGAATTCATGGAGTGGCTTTCTTAACAAAAAATAGATAATTCTTATACATTAAAAAAAAGTTATTACGTTTAAAGCGTTTAATCTTAAATATATGTATATACATAATTTTTTTTATTAGTGCCCGACCGAAATAGATTTTTCAGCCGAAACCGAAATCGGCCTTTCGGCCTTGCTTCAAGTTTCGGCAGACACCGAATCCGAAAGTCATTTAAATTATATTTAAAATGTCCATATTATACTGAGATTTAGTAAAAAAGTCGTTCCTCCTCCCCCTTTTTTCCTGTATCCAGACGCCACTTTTAAAAACTATATAGGCTATGTTACTTTTCAAACTGAGACAATTTTAACGGTATATCACACGTCACAATCCGACAAGCTGTTTGGGCTCTAGAGCGTGCCAAAGAATTGGACATACATACAAACATACAAACATACGCTCGAAAAACATTACCCCCCTTCTAACGCAGCCAGGCAAAAAGTCGGCACTTACTCACTTTACCCTAAATATGGCGGTACAAACTCGTCCGGTCTTACCAAAGATGTTCTGAAACGTTTCGTGTCGTGGAGATTGCTGCATTCTTATTTCAACATTGTGATGTACTTAGTAAAAATGACATATTTAACAGCAATATGTTATAATATGTATCGGCAGAATAGAATATAATTTTCAATTCAACAATTAGATGTTTGCTTCGCCTTCTTACTGTAAGATCGTTGTGGCACCGATGCTCTCCTTTACTTGTCTCTATCTAATTTTAATATGGTAGAACTCTTTTATAAATAAACGCTTTCTACACTCATAGCCCGACAGTCGTGGGTGCCATGGACACACAAAGATGAATTCCAACGGCACCTAGACCCAGAACAGAAATCTAAACTCATCATTCAGATGTTTGTCTGCCCAGGGATCGAACCCGGGACCCACTGCGTGTCAGATCGGTATGGTGACCGCTCAACCACGCGGGTCGTAGTCACCCTTTGTATTTTCAGTCCGGAGGCGTTACCATCACAACTATTTCAGCCTCATAACATAGTGGTAAGCGCTTTTGTGTCCTCGTCTGAAACTTATCGGAGGCGTTCATCTTAATCCTCAGGGATTAGATTATCTTCTTATTAAGTTAATGATGTCCAGATGTCCATGGGCGGCAGTGGCCACTTATCATCAGTTGGACTGCATGCTCATTTGCTGCATCAATAAAAAATGGAATACTTATGTAAATATGAAAGGTAAGGTACAGAACTTAAATGTCATTTAATTTACAGATTATTAAGATAAAACGAAATAAAAACATCCAAAGACAAAATTAAATAATAAAGGTTACGGACAGGCTCTTGATATACCATCTATTAATGTAGCTTTCAGAAAATCCTCAAGTTTTTCATCAGATCACAAAAAGAGCGTGTTTCAACAAAAAGGACATTACGTTTGGGCACGCTTGTTTATCGTCGAGTTTTTGCGACTCCGTAAAAAGGGAAAGTGGGGTGAGGAGGCCGGCAAAAACGAAAGCCTCTAAAATCGACTGTGACCAGTGTGCGCTTGGCATTAAGGAATAAGGTTTTTTATGACTGCGTCAACATGAAAGTATTTTTTTTTTGTAATATAGAGCTTATAAATGAGCATGCAGTCCAACTGATGATAAGTAGCACCGCCGCTCATGGATATATATAATCAACCCCAGGTAAGATCAGAATCGTACTCGAGATTAGCCACAAGCGCGTTACTAACCCTGAGGACTTACTACACCCCACAGACCAGAACACAGCTGTTATTAAGCAGAAATAAGTTTAAACATATTACACAATTCGCTAACGTCATATTAATTTTGTTTCATATTTCTTCTTCTTTTTCTTCATTCTTCTCTTACTCCTACAATTAAAACAAATTCAACAACACCTCAAATGTAAAAATCCGTCAAAACGTTTGAGCTGTAGAGCGTGGTAAAAAAATGCACGTACATAAGACAGACATACACAGAGTTCTACGTTTATAAATCTTCATAATTTTTACCCTCCTTGTGATGCAATCGTGCAAATTAAACACGGTTTAGCCCGCAGCTCCACCTCGGGTAGATGCACCCAAAGGACAGTTATTACATTGTGAGGGGGAAAAAAATTATAACCTAAAGAGTCTCGCCAAAGTAATTTGACTGTGAAGACAAAATAACACCACACTTACTTTATCTATATAGACGGGTAATAGAGCATACAATATTACTTAGATGCTATAAACAATGGACATTTTAGTCTTATAATATTTTAATAAATTCTGCTATTACTTAAAAGCTTTACGTGTACCGTTCGATGTTCTACTCTTAAGGTAATAATTAAGTCTTTAATCATTAAAATCCATGGATTTTATCAACAGTTATGACAATTTAAAATAACGTTACCATTTTTAAACACACATAAAACCAAAGAGCACATCTAGTCACAATATAAGCACATAACTTTTAAGAAACAAATGTAAGCTGAAAACGAAGAGTTTGTTGCCTACATTTGTTAATTTTTTGTAGACAGTGATACTTATAAATATAAAAGGCAATAAATTTTTTTTACAAAAAAAACGGTATGGTAAACTGAGAGTCACAGACAACGGGCAAAGGGACAAAGGTGTAGTACGGCAAGTCTCATATTAACGAGCACAGTGCCCACAAAGTATCACTGTATCGGATCTCCACGCATCATTACACCGCTTCCGAACATGTTCATTGTGTTCATCTTGCGTAGATCAACGATGGTCAACAGAAGTTCAATTCAGTGTTAAAGCTACAAATGCTAAGAATATCCAAATAAGCTTTACTAAACTCTTAACTAAGAATGTTATGGTGTTCCGTAACCGTAACCGATACTATCGGATATTCGAAATAGAAATTAATCCGTAACCGCATCCGATACAAAAATTCCGGTTAAATTCGGATATGTTTCGTAGATGTTCATTCTAGTTTTAGTAATATGACATGATATATGATTTTGAATAGCATATGATAACATAAATAAAACCAAAATATTACCTTTTTGTATTTTATGTTTAAAATTCTTTATATATATATTATCCTTAAATAAATATATTACGCCTTAAGTTATATTGTATAAACAGGCACAATAAATTTAAATTTAAATAAGTTTCAATTGTGGTAATCAGCGCCATCTATGCGACGGATGAAAAAACTTGAAGTAAGTTTCAATTGTTTTAAACAGCACCAACTATACGATGGATGAGAAAACTTGAAGTAATATTCAATTGTTGTAATCAGCGCCATCAATGCGACAGACGAAAAAGGGAAAGTAAAAAAGTAACGAGGTCATTTGATCACTAGATTTCACTCCTCATATTTTCTCACACCGGGCGCATTATATGAATCTAACTAACTAACTAAACTCCAAAAATCCTTTTACCACCAGTACCATTAATACTAAAAAAATGAGATAATATTTATGTAGAATAGATATTACAAATTGGTCAGCAATCTGAGCGGTAATTGCAGCTCGTAATTATATCAAGCTAAGTTACAACAGATTACAAACCACTTATGCGGGTCTTATGCGTGTATTTCCCCTTTTTCTTTAATAATTGCACAAAACTGTTTTCTCTGTGAAAACAATCTTTATAAACGAGACGGTTGTAAAGATCGCGCGTTCACAATCCCATAGATGGCTTATCGGGCGATCGAGCCACGGTCCGCTGGTTGGCGTCATTAATCTCCTAGTAAAAGACTATTGTAGCAACTGGCCATGGAAGATATTACAAGCAACAGTAGGTCAAGTAGGACTCAAGGCGATAGAATCAGTGTAGTTCGACCGGGGAGGTACCACACCCACACCTATTTCTAGCGTGAAGCAGCTCTTGCGTTTCGGTGGAACGGTGTGGTTGCCGGCTCATTTTCATATGAGGCGGCCCACTTAGTCCTATGCAGTAGCAACGAATTTGTGATCGACTTTAGATAGAATCCCTGTTCTATATGAAGTTGCTTACAGATTTTCAAGGGCGGCAGTGACCACTTACCATTTGCCCGTTTGCTATTTCAATTTGATAAATATAATATCTTAATCGCCATTTTGTCCACTCATTATTGTCACCCTGCTGGGCACAGGTTTCCTTTAAAAATGAGAGATTTTAGGTTACAATCCATCGCACTGGCCAAGTGCGAATTGGTAGACTTAAACACCTTTAAGATAATTTTGTTTTCTTGCGACGTTTTCCTTCACCGTGCAACAGTTATAATTTCTTATCTCTTTTTAGATAAATCTCTACTTTTTGAAAATATTGTGAAACGTGCCTGGGATTCGAACCTCGGTCTCTCGATTGAGAGTTCAGGTTTCAACCATGATTATTACTCTTGGAGCAAGAGAGTGTTGAGGATCGGGTTGTATGTATTGTATGTATATTCATCTTTGACTATGAACAAACACCCACGACACAGGAGAAAATCCTAGTGTGGCTATGAGTGTAGAATGCGTAATTTATTTATTTCGTAAAAAAAAAAAACCTTTCTATTTTTTTTATTAGATTGAAGTAGCAAACGAGCATGCAGCCCTCCAAATGGTAATTGATTACTGCCGCCCATGGACATCTGTAACTACTTCATATAGAACAGGATTTCTATCTGAAGTCGATCACTGATGCGTTGCTAGTCCCGAGTACTGAGATGGTTGCCTCATATATATGTAAGTGTGCCGTTCATACGTGTAAATTATGGACATATGAATATTGCGTCATTGCTAAAATGAAGTCCTCCAAAATGAAAATCTTAAGAATTTTAAATTTCATTTTATCGATTTGTCTATCTACTGTTAGTATACATTAAATATATCTCGCCCACTTGCCGCTTTTATGCCGGTTCAAGTTTAGTCTTTTCACCACTGTGTTATTTTTGTAACTGTTATATCACTGTAATATTATGGTATAATTATGTACACCTATATAATGTTAAATGAAAGAAAGTTACGTATTTCCTTTTTCAGCACACATGTCCGAACTATGCGACAAAAGCAGGGTAGCACTGTAAATCAGCGGTCGTAGTTATCTGCGGCTTAAGGTGAGTGTGCCTTTTTCTGTCCTGGTTTTGTGCTCATAATAATTTTAGTTTTTTTATTTATTATTTTTTTTTTATTGTATATCTTTTATTATTATTATTTTATACTGCATTTTTTTATTATTATTTGTACTTTGAGGCGGAATAAACGTTTTCTATTTCTAAATAAGATTATAAAAATAAATTTCCTGAAAACGTTTGTATTTCAAATAGGGTAATACATTTATACTAGTTCAATACACCACAAGTGGCCAATCAGGAGTATTTAGTGAGCAGCCAACCAAACAGCGCTGGAAATGTGTCGTGATTTAGAGTGCTGACAAATACGAATACTTATAAATAAACTTCATTTCGGATACAGATAATAAATGAATAGAGAGTTTCAATTGTTGTAGCAAAACAAAATAGTGAATAACGCTGCTGAGTTTTTGAAAGGGTTTTTTGGATGATGAAAGCTGTGCCAAGCGGTTTCACCTACTATTACATGAAAAAAGCGTGATGGTATATAGCCTTTAGCGTTCCTCAATATATGGACTATTCAACACAAAAATATTTTTTCAATCCGAACCAGTAGTTCCTGAGATTAGCGCGTTCAACCAAAGAAACTCTTCGGCTTTATAATATCACTAGCTGAGCTCGCGGTTTCACCCGCGTTAAAAAGAAATGTAACGTGACATACATAAACATTATGCATGCAGCGGAAGCTCTCATTAGAAAAAACAAACCCCGATTTTGAAACATTCTTCATTGCTGCTCCGTTCCTGTTGGTCTTAGCGTGATGATATAAAGCCTATAGCCTTCCTCGGTAAATGGGCTATCTAACACCGAATTTTTCAAATCGGACCAGTAGTTCCTGAGATTAGCGCGTTCAAACAAACAAACAAACTTTTCAGCTTTATAATATTAGTATAGATATTAGTTTACTATAGGTTTGTTAACATTTCACATTAATATAGCCTTATTTATGTGGAAGTCTACCATCAAAAAAGTTATTTCGTTTTATATCGATAATGAGCTTTTTCCCGCAGCTCCCCCCGCTTGTGTCATGTATCACAATTAAAAGTATCCCATTTGTTAATCCAGACCATAAACTATCTGTGTGCCAAATTCATCCCAATCCAATCAGTAGTTTTTGCGTGAAATAACAAATACATACATGTTCCTAATTAGAGTTAGTATTTCAAAAATTTAAAGCCAAAGGTATTTTTAAACTTTGTGTTACGTAGTCTGTGTTTCTAATTAGACTAAGTATTTTAAAAATTATTAAAGATTATATTTCAATAAAATATTATATTTTAATATTTCCATTTCCGATATTTCCATAAACGCGGATAAGACAAAGTGCCGCAAAGAAATACGAGAATTATAAAGTTTGACCTAATTATCAGTGACGTATTGTGGGGAGAAGGGGGTTAATAGTAAAGGTACTGCCGCCCACTATCTTGAGTTGCACATTTATTTGATGACAGACTATTTAAAAAAATTAAATAGGTACATGTGTCAAAGACTTGTCTCTGTATTACCGGGACGAGAATAGGGCTACGGGATCCTCTTCCTGTCGTAAGAGGCGACTCAAAGAGTGCTCATGGGATTTCGGGCGGTGAGAGTGGGAGCTCGAACCGTCTAGCCAAGCGACCCCGGAAAGGACGATGGTATTTGTGGTCGCATGCCATCGTAAGCACTAGAGGATACGGTGAGCGCTAATGCTCACCGAAAATGAGCCCGAAAGGGGCATCGCGCTTGGAGGACTCCGGTTGCGTTCCGTTGGAGATACCGGAGTCCTCCACACCACGCTGAGGACGGCCGCCGGGGAGGGTTTTAGTGCGGTAAAAATCCCATATAACCCGGCCTCACTCTCACGGCGTCGGGTACCTATGGAAAGTTCTCCCTTGGGAAAATAAAGGTTTCAAAGACTATTTAGATTTCATATTTTAGGCGGCAACAATTTCAACTTTGTCCCCGGATGGCACGATTCCACGCTAAGTCACTGTTTACACATTTACTTTGTTATTTAAACCTCCACGCTCTAGCTACTCTATGTAGAGCAATGTTACCAGTAGAGCAGAATCGTGTTTTATTATCTCGACAGTGACGCGTTGTATATCCATTGTGGTGATCGCCTCCGGCCATATTTATTGCAAACGTTTGTTTCCATTCCAGTAATTTTAGTACTAACAGCTTTGTTATTATGACTGACATTTCGTTGATTCCATAAATTTAACAAATTCAAATTTAGATCTATAATTTTGTCTACAGTTGATAAAATTCACAGTAGTTTATTTGTAAAAGTAACATAGGTACTTATGCTATGCGAATGACAGTGTTACGCCAGAGAGCTTAGCGAAATAATAGAAGTTGTTCCGAATGAATTCATTTATCAAATGAAGTGAAGTGAAAGCTTCTTATTGCTCTGTAAGACAGAGATGATAATAAAATAAACTAAGATATTTCATGTCCTAACTTTCTTATGACAATTTCAAAATGATACTCAATTTGTTTTATCTATACTAATATTATAAAGCTGAAGAGTTTGTTTGTTTGATTGTTTGTTTGTTTGAACGCGCTAATCTCAGGAACTACTGGTCCGATTTGAAAAATTCTTT
>MOOZ01002953.1:38675-55548 GCA_002930495.1 Cecropterus lyciades
CTATATATCATTACGCTAAGACCAACAGGAGCGGAGCACCAATGAAGAATGTTTCAAAAGCGGGAGTTTTTTTTCTAATGAGAGCTTCCGCTGCATGCGCTGCATTTTGCTTTATATGGCAAAACAACGTTTGCCGGGTCAGCTAGTTTTTTATAATTCGATGATCAAGAACGAATCTTTACCCGACTGCGTCAGAAGAGAGTAATTGTTCTTCGGGGATATGATAAACGTAGTTTTGATACATTTTCCACAGTTCTTGTTGCTGCAGCACATTAAAGGTGAAGCTCCACTGTTACGCCTATTTCTGTCTAATAACTGCTGTGTTCTGGTCTGAAGGTATTTCAACTTAGTCTCAGGGGTAGCATAACATCTGTGGCTAACCTCAGGTAAGACACTGATTTTACCTCGGGTTGATTACCATGGATGGCAGTGGGCACTTACCATACCAGGTGGGCATACTCGTTATATAAATAAATATAATAAATAAAACGTAGTAAAATTACTTGTCCTTCCCTTTTCAGTTGTTTTTAAGCCGTCAGGTTTGTAATTCTTACAATGTTTTTTTTTTAAACGTATTTATCTTCAATCATTAAAGATTTGTATTTAAACCAAATTTAATAACTGTAGCGAAAATAGAACAGAACACAAAAAATCAAATTGCACACGTTCCAAGTGAACAAAATTAAGTGTTTCGGTATGCAAAACAAGTTTCAAGTGAAAAATTCCAAGAAAGATTGATACGGACTGATTGTTTACAAAACTCATTACACCAGGCTTTGTTGCCGGCAAGCTTTTTAATTACAGCCCTTGGAAAAAACGAAACGACCAAACAATCTCTCGCCAAATATTAGCTCGGCGATATTGTTCCCTGTACCATGCTCGGATTCCCTTGAAAATGCTCTGGAAACTTTATATTTTATTATCGAAATAAATAATTCCTGATTCGAATTTAATGGAAAGAAATACAAAGGAGAAGGGAAGGGAAGTCGTATTTTATAACGATTTAGACGAAGCCTGAGAAATAACCGATGCAATATTTAAATTGTTCTCAGGTCGTAGAGGGTGAGGCTTTGTAGTAAGGTCACCTCACCTCACCTTTCAGTCGAACCATGAAAATATTTGTTAACGAACACTGCCGTCTATGAACATCTGTAACCAACACTACGTAGAATAGAGATTTTGAAAATAATTACAGAGTCTTTGTCAGTTCTGAGTACTAAGGTACCCCTATATTTAGGTATTAACTATTTGTAGTTCGACCCGGGAAGCACCACCGCCACACCTATTTCTGCCTCATAATAGCATTTTTATGCACTGTTTTGTTCTGGTCTGAAGGGTTTGGTAAAGAAGACATACTTTTCCGAGGCATTCCATCTTACGAGTAGTTCTCAGGAATAGCAAGATATCTGTGGCTAACTTTAGGTGAGACTTTGATCTTACCTAGGGTTGATTACAGATGTCCATGGGCGGCAGTAGCCACTTACAATTAGGTGGGCTCATGCTCGTTTGTTACATCCATACTATAAAAAAGAGTCAACATCCACACCTTTTCAGGCTGAAAGGTCGCTGTATTATAATAAGGTAGGCACCTTATTATAATACAGCGACCACTTTAGTCCTCAGCAAGAGAAAGGCATCTATGATCGGTTTAAGATAGTAGCCCTGATATATATGGAAGTTTCAGATATCCATGGCTGAGAGCTACCACTCACCATCAGGCAAAAAAGTCAGTTACAGATGACTTCTGTTACTGACTTTTTTACAATAATATTGAAGTAGCAAACGAGCATGCAGTCCACCTGATGGTAAGTGGCTATTGCAATCCTGGACATTTTTAATAAACTCCAGGTGAAATCAGAGTCTGGACACAGATGCGTTGCTACCCCTGAGGAAACGTTGAAACGTCTCCCAAAAGTATATCCCCAACCACATCCATCAAAGCACATCAGTACATAACACTGCTAGTATGCAGAAATAAATGGGGCAGCAGTGCTTCTGGAGTCGAACTACACCTACTACTACCTTCGACTTCCGATAGAACCTCTGTTCTGTATTAATCTTACTTGCAGATGTCTACAAGTAACAGCTCACTCACCAGCTGAACTGCAAGCTCATTTCGTACTTCAATCATCTATAGTCTCAACATAATGTGCAAAACAAAGTTCTCCGCAAAAGCAATCGTTACAAGCGGTGCGATTGCAAAGATCGCATCACAATCCCATAGATGGCTTATCGAGCGGACGATCCTCAGACCGCTGACTTGCGTCATTAATCTCCTAATAAAAGACGCCTTGTGGACCGCACACCGATCGCCAACTGATCATAGAATACTGATTAACAGTAGTTTAATTTGGCAATACCAGTAAATTACCATATATCAGTTTTTAGATCATAAATTATTTATTAACAAATAATTAATATATTAGAACGAAGTTTCTTAACGCAGCTTACGAGTGGTGCAATTTAGTAGAAATCGTCACGTAACGAAATACCGTATGCTTTGTGCGTACAAACAAATGATCTATCACTTTCTCTCTCTTTCTCTCTGTCCTTGTCTCTTTTTATCATATAACCTCATCACAAGGTTGCACAGACACGTGGAAAATTTGTAAAAATGCATTTGACACATGTGATAGAACATACGTGAATGTTTTAAAATCAATATTTTCTTCTGAATCAAGCGACATATCATTTGCTACTCTCCAATTCTTTATACACTCAGAAAATATTATCCTCCTTCTAAAACAGTTAAAATATCTTATAATGTAAGCAAGATTATAAAACAAGTATTTTAGAAATATGAAAATCGTAGTCTTTATAATAAAAGACGGCCACGACAAATGTAAGCAATTTTTAACTTTTCTTTATTAATTTCGTCTTGATATAACTTTCTTACTTTGAAAATATTTCACGGTAATTTTCCTTTATATTTATCAACAGATGTGCCCCGCGGTTTTATTCGCTAGAAAAGCAACATAGCTTTGAATTGTAATTAATTTTAAATGACTAAATGTTTCTCAAGATATGGTCCATTTATTTACTTATTCATGATTCTTCTGAGAAGGGGATTCGAGCCCAATTATGGGACAATAGTGTAAATTATGATATTACTAGATGAAAATCCGGTCTCGCTCGGTCGAAAGGTGACTATAGGTAGGTAGATATTACATCTTGGACATAGAAGCAGATACTCGTAAAAGCTGCTAGTTCGCTAGACGCCACCACTTGTAGTAGCTAGTTTACAGTTTATATACTGGTCCCAGTGCTAGCGACACCCAAATTTAAATTTCGAACATATTTATACGAACCTACACACGTTCTCAACAGCGCGGCAGCGTGATGCAGAAATGCGAGATAAAATTTTGTAACGCCATCTAGTATAAAATATCAAAACTATGTAAGGTAAATAACGCCGCTAGATGGCATGTTTATTCTATTACTACGTGAATCGGCTTTAAGTAATTCAAGATGGCATCCGAGTGGCCAATATGGCCACTATTTGCAAAATACTCAACAATCCGAATTCTGCGGATATATATTGTAGACTCGAAATCAATATTTTTTATGTTTTATTATATAGGGAAGGTTTCAATCAAGTCTACCGTACCCCTCGACGGAACTATTTATATAAAATGTATCGTTTGTTTAATAGTAGCTATATTACTTTGAATTATATTATTTTGAATTCTTTTCGAGAGGCGGAATCAAGTCAATTCCGCCGGTAAGATACGACCACAACACTTATTTCCAGCATGAAGCTTTAAGCTTAGCTTGTGAAAGTGGTTGTGTGGTTTACAACGGCATAAGACGACCATCTCAGGCCTCAAAAATAGCAACACATCTGTGATCTGCTCCAAATACAAAGAATCCATGGAGTGTAGTGACCACTTTTGTTGGAAGGTCGTAGAACGAGCATAGTTTGACCGGAGAGTTAAGCACCAAACATATTTCTAGCATAAAATAGTACCTGTGTTTCGGTAGGAGGATGTGGTTGCCCGCTCACTTACATTTGAGGCGACCATCTTAGTCCTCGGGAGTAGCAACGCATCTGTGATTGACTTCAGATTTAACCCTCGTTCTGTATGAAATTGCTTACAGATGTCCATGGGCGGCAGTGACCACTTACCATCAGGTTAACTGCATGCTCGTTTGCTACTTTGATCTTATAAAAAAAAATTACCTTCAGAAGGTCTGCATGTTTGCTTCTTTTCTACGTTAGTTGCCTTACTGTCTAATCTATTCGGACTGTGGCGAATAAACACAATGAATATGCTGGAAGGCGGTGTAATGACGCGCGAAGATCCGATACAGCGATACTCTGAGGTCAGTCGCCGTTAATAAATTAACATTGAATTAGATCCGATAGGAAATAGAACGAAATCTCCTTAGCTGACCTGGTTTGCAGAATTTGAATTTTGCGGAATCTCGCTGAAAGTAGTAGTTAGATAGTTTAAATAATTTATTTTGCAATACTAGTATTAAATTTATCATAATTAACTTTGTGATTACCTTTAAAATTTATCAAATACTTTTTCATATGTCTATGAAATATGTACCATTATTTAATATTACAATAATATGTGTTGTACTAAATATTCTAAGCATGTTCGTATCTAATATAATTCATCACGAGAATACGGCAATATATATTTTTCTCAAATAGGACCATTTTACGTCTTACCTATAAATCTTTGTTATAGATAAGAGATACAATGAGAAAAATAGTACTCGTAATAAAACTTATTGCATAAACTAAAAGTAATGTACCAGTATATTAGAATTGCAATTCAAGAATATTTTATTCTTCTACGTATAACCTGGGAAAAAAATTGTTATAGGTATATTAGAAGGTCGGAGCCGACGTTGTCTTGTTACGAAATAAAAATGATCACGACGAAGAATGCTACCTATCTTTTTATTTGTTATGTTTAAGGTGGTAAAACGAAAGGTTCGACAGATAAGGTACCACTCTCGCACCAATGTCTAGCGTGAAGCAGTTCTTGCGTTCAGTGGAAGGGTGGTTGCTAACTCAATTTCATACAAAGCGACCTTCTGAAACCTCGGAAGTAGCGACACATCTGTGATTGACTTCATATAGAACCTCTGTTCTTTTTAAAATGCCTTACAGGTGTCCATGGGCGACAATGATCACATACCATGTTGACTATATTATGTAACATAAAAAATCTTTAAAGCTGGAAACGGCATACTCTTTCAAATAGCTTCATTGAAATCGACTGAATGGCAGAAAACAGTGACTTGAATGATTATACATTTTTTTTATGGAAGTAGTAGACATCTGTAATCAACCCTAGGTAAGATCAAAGTCTCACCTAAGGTCAGCCACGGATGCTACCCCTGAGGACAGAGATGGAATACCTCGGAAAAGTATGTTTTCCTTACCACACCCTTCAGACCAGAACACAACAGCGCATAACACTGCTGTTATGAGGCAGAAATAAGTGTGGCGGTGGTGCTTCCGGACTCGAACCACAAAAACCACCACCACCTTCACAACAAATACCTTTAATAATATTAATAATATAATATTTATGTAAAAAATAAAAAACTAGTAACATCACGCTATAGTAATTTCTAGAAATCGGGTAAAAGTTGAAAATAAAATGTAGTTTCGTGTGAGGCATACGCATTACCCGCTCGTGTAGGAAAGTAAGGTGTGTGTTTTAGGCCCAAAGCGTTTTATGATCGCAGCACACGGCACAATAAAGTTTTACGGCCGCTGGAACCTTTGAGGTCTACTCTGAACGCAGGGAATCCGTAGTTTCGTCCGAAACTTTGGACTTATCGCCCTCAAGATTGGTCACGTTTGTCTATTTTAATAGACTACATGAAGATTAGTCATTTGACAGTAAAATGCTGCTCTGTATGGTTATTAGAGCATTTTAAAATTAAGTTTTTTTATTTTATCTATCAATCTGTTAAACTTTCGACGTCCGTCGCTAGACATAGACGTACCCAAATGGGATTTTTTGCCAAACATGTTACACAGGAAGACGCTGCACTGAATTTAGTCACTCCTACATAATCGCCAGGATAAGTTTAAATGATGTAAATCAAGACTGACAGCACATAACACAAGTTATGTTATCGGATAGTTATTAACAAATGACGAAACGAAATAAAATTAATAGTTGCCTTAAGTTTCGAGAATTTCTTACTCCAGTACACTTGCGGTCTACTTCTCACGGGTTTGTTAGGTTCATTAATGATACATGTTCATTAATGTTCAGTCATTTCACAACGAAACCTTACTTTAAACTCTTTTATTTTTATCCGATAAATATGTCAAATTTACTTTTCCAAGAACCCGAATTTTCGTCAACGGATGTACAGAATAGACCTCCTGAGCTTACATTTTTTATACAATTCCCCGAATTAAATCTTTAATGTAAATAAATAAAAAGATTTTACGGCTTCGGATGCCGGAAATTGGCGCAGATGGGAGATTAGGGGCAATCGTGTTAACGAAAAATCACATGTAATGGACGGAATATATCGACATATTCGACTTTTTAGAGATCATTTCAGTAAAAGATTGCGATATTTTCTGATTAATAAAAAGCTTTAAAATGAAAGAAATTTTAAAAGGAATTAAAAAAGGAACTTTGATTTCACATTATTTCTGGGTGTTAATTTGGATTTAATATTTTTTTGCAATTTGGCAGTCTTAACTCCATTATCTGTATCTTTCTTATGTATCTTCCTATTTCATTCTATCCGTGACAAAGTCGTAATTTAAATTGGTCAGAGGTGAAAAAGATTGGAAATTTTCATATTTACTTTATTAGAATACTACTTAGAGTTGCTGAAAGGTATGAATATTTGATACACTGTTATTATTGGTGCAGTAAATAAAATAATCAGTATATTAATCAGTGTATTATTAAATTAGAAGTTTTATACATCACCACCATATATAAATATCACCACATATAAATTATCACCTTACATACTAAGAGTCTCTCTATAAAAATATTTATCTACTAAAACTCACTTAAAGGGAAAATCAAACCCAGTAATTTAAATAGGCATCCCAAGATATTAAAAACACTTTCTTTCTAAATTTATTAATAATGTATAACATAAATAATGTATTCTTATTGATAAAATTCGTATAAATGAATTTATATTAAACCATTGTAAAGACAATTGGAAACGACCTGTAAAGGCAAACGGAACGGAATACGGGCGCACTGTGCTTCGCCAATCGAGGGTAATGGAAAATTCCGGTAGAATTATTGTAAAGACCCATCCCGATTGTTCCGCCGCAATCACAATTCAATCAGCCTCTGTTTTCATATCGCCCGATCGAAATATCATTGAAATGTCGCGAGCAGAGGGCACAGGCGACGTACATACGTGTAGATTTCTTGATGATAAATGCGTCGTTTTTGTGACTAATTGTACGTAAAATAGTCCTCAATCAGCTATGAGTTTTCTCGAATCAGTTTCCACACAGATGGAAAAGGTTCTAAACCGTAGCCACTGCAGACAGAGACGAAGAGAAGTAGAAGAAAAGTTCTTAACATAGTGTTCTCACTTTCTTAAGAACTATTTTTGATCTAATACATCTATACGCGCACGTAAATCTAATTGTTGGCGGGACGAACGCCACACCGTATTTATGATAGCGCCATCAGTTATACATTTTTGAAAATATTAAGTATCGAACAAAACTAAGCAGGCTGCAGTGTTAGTTCCACTTAGTGCGGGGTACTGTTCGTAGATAGCGGTGTTTTCACTATGCTATTTAGTTATATTTAGTTCCTGTCACAATATTGTCATTCATGCATGCTATTTTTTTACTTATTTAGTTTTGTTCCTCGCGATGTTTACAATAATGCCTTACATAATTATGTTAATCTAAATTAGACGAATAACATTTTTTTTTTTTTATATTTTGCAATAGTTATTAGTTAGTTAATTACTTACATTTCGTCTTAAATATGATCACGTGGCGTAAATCCTGAATTTTGTCTGTAATGATAGAACAAGAAATAAACGCAAAAAAAATAATCGCGAGTTCTTCCAATCGAATAATATTTTAGAACAAAACTATTTCTATGTAATCATTTTTGGTTCTCTGCTATTTTATTTTACAAAAAAAGCGCTGCATTATTTTTCATATTTTAAAGCTGTATGTTTTCAATTTGTATGGGTTGCAATGAAACGATTTGCCGCTGTGTCTCGCCGCGACCATTACTAAGAAATTACTTTATTGCCAACAGTACTCGTAAGTATATGAAGACATCCAATTTAACGAATTGCTTTTTATGCTTATTTAGATTTCATAAATAAATTTGAATGAGAAATAAATGTATTCATCTTATCTTGACAGGTTTATTAGCTTATATCCACAATTTGTTTACACATGAAGTAAAGAAAATATTTGATTTTTAGGACAAAAGAGTGAAAATCCCAAGTTTTCTTTCCACTGGCTGTATTTCATCTCGTTACGTCTCCGTAATAAATGATTTTATGGAAATACGACCCCTGCTCCGTACAATCATTACCCTGCTATTTTTCTCCCTGTCATTAATACAGTGTCTTAGGATGACACACACTTATAAGCCGTAACGGAAACACCGACATTACTCTAAAAGCAATCCTGACCATTATCATTACCCTGGGACGAGGTATCTATACCAAAGTAAGTAAGATCTTCATTCCCCTGGCACGGATGTCAAGTTATAGTGGTTAGCTGGGGGCACAGATGCGAAACGCTAGGTCTAACCGTTTGCGGTCGACCCTGCCTAAATACGTTGGAACTGACGCTGTAAACTACCCTGTTTAGTTCAGGGGGTGGGGGTTGAAGTGTCACAAGTGTATAGTCGTCGGTTTGTCGGGCTTAAGGTGCAACGCTTGGATCCTCTAAAGTTTCTGTTTATTAGGGTACAAACGCATTTAATAAATTTGCATTAAATTTTGGACAATGAAGTTGTGGTTTGAATCTGTTTAGTTAGTCAGTTCGTTTATAAAGGAAGTGGTTCCTGGAGCCAATTTATAGTTTCAGTTTGTTTGCGAAACTCAGTTAGTTTAAGTAACTGAACTTGGTCTTACCCTTATTTCTCTAGTAGGAATTCTGTTCTGAGGTGAATGTCTATAAAAATCAATGATCATAACACCCTCGGTACCTTTTGGCTGCAACTCTCTTTTCCCTGGGCATAGATCTCTTCAACAACGATGATGGCTAACTGTAGATTAATTATGTTTAAGAACATTTAAAAATTAAAAGTAAAATTTGCAAAATCCTCACGATTTTTTTCTTTATCTTTAAACACCCCAATATCAAATGAAAACGGATTTGTTATAGAGTTGCTTTCGCTGATTCTTCTCCATAATTAAAATTTTCGAAATGTTGGTAGATAATAGAAGTTTAAAAGAAATTATGTAAATAATCTACTTAGAATTTAAATCAATTGTCAACGTTTAACCCGAACGAGACGATTGTTTAGTCGATTCTCTTGAGCTAATTTATATTACCCTTATTATAAAAAAAATCCAAAAGCAATAACTACTTACACGATAATCCGATTCACAATCACCGAAATTCCCAGTCACAATAGCACAGATCAATGGAGAGGCTTACTAGCTGCATATTTCATAAGGCGATCTGACCGTGTCCGGGCTGTGTTGGCTCGCAGCTTGTCAGTTTGTCTCCGGCTTCCAGGTCATCGCGCTGCTTATCCAGAGCTTCTGTTTATGGTGAACTGGATTGGATACGAACGGCTACTTCCGGTCCATTGACGATCGAATGTCCGACGCTAAGATAGTTTATTCTCTGACCGTTTATTCCAAATCTGGCAATACATACACAAAATACCGGCTTTAGTTAAGTTTGTATTTGCTTTGTCGTATTTTGGTTTCTATTTCGAAATATCATGAAGAAAGATAGAATGTTTTTAAAACATTGCTTTAAGCGTTTAATATGTAGTTTTTAATAATCAAAGACATCAAAGACATTTAAAGAAAGGAGACGTAAGTTAAAATATGCGCATGGGACAGCATAATAAAATAAATAATAACAATAATAACGCCCTTTTACACTTAGAAAGTCTCTTATTTTACCTCATAGTGTCATGAACAAACACAAAGACACAAACTGCCAAACCCAGGACAGAAATCAACATTCATCACATTTAGTTCTGACTACTGGGGCATGGAACCTGGATCCCATTGCGTGTCCAATCGGCACGAACCCTGCTTCGCCACGCGGGTCATCATATACCATAGGTTTCCCCTAAACCAGATTTGGGAAGAGACATAGGTCCAAAGCATTTCTCTTCTTATCCAGGATCGGTTAAACATAGCAATAACTACCTGATTTCTTCCGTTACATAAAATAAAACAGACTATTAATTACTAAGCATGTATTACTTAGTCAGGCATAATTCAATGAAATATTTATTAAATCCATCTGAATTATTAAACACCCAATAGCGCAATTAAAAGCAATCAATAAACCAGTTCAGCTAAACTCTCCATCACCATATCGTTACTTATTCATGACGGAAAGTTGGATGCGCTCCAGAATCATGGGTTTAAAACGAACGTTATGAATTCGAGCCACTCAACTCTTTCAAAAGTCACTATTCAAGTCTTCGATCCCAGTTAAAGTGGACAAACATATACATTGGACGGTGGCCAAAGTGTAACATCCTGTGGCTACCCCATGTTTTGCTTTCGAATCGATCGTGTCGTTACGATAACTATGGATTTGCATTAAGGCATTTGCAAGGTAGAACGAGTATGGTTTGACTGGAGTATCACCGCAACACCTATTTCTAGAGTGAATCAGTTCTTGCCATTCGGTGAGGGGTGTGGTTGCCGGCTGAGTAAGGTATGATGTGACACTTTCATATGAGGCGACCCGGGAGTTCTTTTATCTCCTCTCCTTTCTCAATCGGTCTGTGATTGATTTCATATAGAACTCTTGCTTCATATTAAGTTTTTCACTAATGTCCACGTTTAATCTTGTAAAATAAAAAAATAACTAAGTTGAAATACCTACATGTCTAAAACATTATGAACCGACACGAGATCATAGGGCGCGAACAAAACCTACCTACTAATCTACCTCTCTGTCTCTAAGTAAGGGTAATTATTTTTATGCGATTTAAGTAGAGAATAGGGATAGAGTCTACCTGGTTAAAGATAATTCCTATCCGTGGGTTTCTATTATCGTAGCCAAATAGAATTTGAGCCACCTCTAGAATTTAAGTCCCACGACTAGAAAGCTGTCCTCGATGCAATGATGTCACTGCAAACTAACTTGTTACACCATATGTATCAATGCTTTGGTGAACACAATAGGTTAATACTGCTATTATTCACTCCGCCGCGTTAAGCCGGTCTGACATGCAGTGGGTCCCGGGTTCATTCCCCGGCCAGACAGATATCTGAATGCTGAATTTCGATTTCTGTTCTGGGTTTGTATATTATATAAATTAGTCTTTGTATGTATCCATTGAACTGACACAGGAGAAAATACTAATTTGGGGCTGTAATTGTTAAAAAATTAAGAAATAAGTGTATTGAACTAAGTGTATCGTAAAATGAAATAAGTGTATCGAACTTCCCACAATTAATTTATACGCTTATTTAGTAAGAGTTTATATTGTATTTGTATGGAATTATGGGATATTTTATACAGCGAGTTGGATTCGGATTGGAAATTTCTAACGCTGATCGAAATTTATTTTCCTCTGGAGATTCGAAGAGCACTCGTTGGATAGAAATGTCCATTCTCGGACCAAAATAAATTCCCATGGCGCTATACTTTATCAAAATGAGGAAATTAAGCTGAAATTGTTTTACTGATCAAGTTGATATTAGGTCAGGTAGGTCAGTATTTAAAAGTTTAACAAGAAATTGATGTCGAATGTTCAGAGGCTTAGTCTGTAGAGTATTTAAATATTAAAC
Source organism: Cecropterus lyciades (assembly GCA_002930495.1). NCBI lineage: Eukaryota > Metazoa > Arthropoda > Insecta > Lepidoptera > Hesperiidae > Cecropterus > Cecropterus lyciades. The sequence goes on from MOOZ01002953.1 coordinate 50,619, forward strand.
CGAGATTTACGGTCTAAGTCTGAATGTTTGATACAAATAGAATATTTAAGTGTAAAAAAATGAAATAATAAATCTTTATCATTACATTTCTTAATTTATTTCAAAGCCATGTAAAAATGATATTCCAATATTATTTTTTTTGTAATATGAAGTGTGCATGCAGTCCACCTGACAGTTAATGGCCACCCCTAGCACATCTGAAATCAACCCAGATAAGATCAGAATCACACCTGAGGTGTAGCCACAGATGCGTTGCTACCCTTGAGGTCCAAGCTGAAACGTCCCGTATAAGTATCGCTCCTTACCACATCCTTCAGACCAGAGCACAGCGATGCATAGCACTGCTGTTATAAGGCGGAAATCGATGTAGCGGTGATGCTTGAGTCAAACCACAAAGAGTCGAATCAGAAAGAGAATTCACCAACAAAATATTCGAAAATTAGCATACGATTTACTGAATAAAATATAATAACATATTACAAAGTCATGTACTTACTCGTACTTACATATACTCGTACATAGACGTCAATAATAAACGAAAAACATCTCACACCCTCGTCATCAAACTTACTCGCAGGGCCATGAAAATGAAAGGACCTATGAAATAAATTCCCCCTCAGCTAATAGTGAGGTGCTAAAGATATTTCGGAATTCCGACCGTATTTTTCCGAAGCCATAAAGAAACATAATCTCAAGCGAGGGCCATGGCGCAGACCGCCAGGAAATTGGGAACTGTTATCAGATTTTGATTTTTGAAAAAGAAATAGTAGAAACGTAACAGCTAGACCAATAATTGAAAGGTTATTTACAGAATTTCTTTACAATTCTGATCAATGTTGCGATTCAAACTCTCTTATAGATTGCTATCTTTTTCATTTTCCACCCGCTTCAGTCACGTTTATCATGCCAAATATGGAACACTGTAGTTGGTTTATAATCAGAATTAATACACAGAATACTCATTACGTGCGGTCGAGTAACAAACATACATACATCCTCATATATTATCGCCAACTAATGTTATTAGGCTTTTGATGTCTGCTATAATTTCTTGTGACATTCGACTTATTAACACATTAAACATGACTGTCTAATGCTCGCTTTATATATATGTTCTCCTGAGGTCAAACCGAAATTGTGCAGTCCATACTAATACTGCTATTAAGAATATTTTATAAGTAAATAAAAAAATATAATAACAAAACACAGATGTGTCGCTATATAATATAAATACCTACAATCATTAAACAAAGTATAATAAAAACGATTCAAATAATTAATCGAGGGTGAAAAGCAAGTACTAGTACATAGTAATAAAATATATTAAAACTCAAAATGTATTTAAGGTGTATTTAAGGTGCTACACGTGGTGCCAAGCGTAATATTGGTAGCTATTCACATGATTTGAGCGTAAAATGCAGCAAAAAAATTAAATGACATATATTTTTCCTCTTGTGTCAAAAATGTCACAATATTTTAGTTGATATCCAGAATTGTAACCGGAGATTAAATAAAAGTTATTGCGTTAACACAGCAAGAATATATCACAACGAAACTATAAATAAGGTGCAAAAAGAGATTTCTGAATCCCCTCCGCATTTTTCTTTCGGCCATAAAAAATACAATCTGGATGGAAGCAAGCTGAGACGGTCAGGAAATTGGACGCGCGTTTATTAGCGGGGAGTGATGGAGTGGCCAGATTGTGGAAAACATAATATGGACGAAGTCTTGATATCGTCATGAAAATTTTCAAATTTAGGGATTAATGTAATATAATGTTGACAGGAAAAATGATAAATGATTACGAATTAGTATCCATTCATTTTTCTGCGAAAAGTATCTATTTTAAACACGTTTTTTTTCATTGCATTGTTAAATCCAGTCATTTTTCTTTTAAGCAAAAGATCGCTCCTACTCGATTCAGGTAAAATTTCACGGTCATTGCGAGTTAACAGACCTAGATATGTATTATGAACTCCAAATAGAACTGAAGTTCTATAAGTTGAAATGGTTTCTCTTTTAGCACATCCTTCACATCAAAACTCCTCGGCAGTGAACACTACTATTATTAGACAGAAACCATTGCATAGTTAAATATGTATAAATCTTCGCAAGAACTTTTATCTAAAATGGCCAATGGTGCATTGGCCATCTTAGCTTATCTTATATCTACTGATCTTAGAAGAAGAAGAAGGCAATATTTTGTTTATATTACAATTAAATTATATACAAACAAAATATCAACCGATATTTTGAAAAGTGCTTCAGACAGTATCTCGCAAATCCCTTGGTAAAGTTAGTCGACGCTCAAGAAATATGCTGGGATGTTTTATTTAGGAAAATCTAGAAAATATTTTCGCAAACCTTGACCTTGACTCTGGAGCACTTCATATCACGTTCCTCACAATCTCGCTCGATCACTCGTTGATAAACGTTCAGCGTCGAATTTCCTGACAAAACTCTCACTCTTAGAGAGAAAATGTTTTTACGGCCAAACGAAAATATGGAAATTCTGAACCTGAATTCTTTAACCAAACGCTTCACCTTTAGTGAATTTTGGTTTAGCAAACAGATTTGTGTTTGGGGATGAATTCTTAATGTAACTGGGCTTAATATTTCTAGAAAAATAAATAAATTATTGTGATAAATAATGTAAAAGCAGCAGTACGAATTTAAATATAAGACAAGCGCGATTAATTATTAAAATGGCGAAGGAGAATCATCGTGTAATATAATACTTAAAAGTTCTTCATAATTGTTATGAATTCGTTATAATTTTAAATTGTCGGGCTTTAAAACTTCACATCCTAACGAATTTCAAAGAAAAGGAAAAGAAAGATTAGAATCCGATATCTCAACAGGACTTCATTAATAAAATAAATAATTCCACTTGCAACCAATGAGAAGAAATGATTCTTGAATTGCGGTCATAGGAAGATATGCATAGGACATATCCCTAGGTATTTGAGGTCTGTATAAATAGGCTATTGAACGAAGATAACAGATCGATAAAAATTCGAAAAATATATAATCTGTTGACGTAACGAAAAGTTCACTACTCTTCGTTACGTTACCCGACAATGTAAACCCCTGTTCAATATCAAATCTTCAAAGGCTGGACGAATTGGATGGTTGGAATAAAGAGTCTTACTCAAGTTTTAAAATTATATCCGAGTTTCAGTCGAATTCCTTGGCACCAGTGCGTATGTCGTAAATCTGATAAAGTTATATTATTACAAGGAATTTATACAATTAATATTTTAGCATTTAGAGCGCTTGCACGTGACGCCAACACGCGCCCAGAAGATGGTATTAAAGATATGAGTCAAGACAACTGTGCCTAGTCGCGTTTAGGATAAGGTGTTGTTCTACCGAGAACTAGGAACGACACAAGGAGGGCTTAGCTAATGTATGTTGAATAAAATTCAGAAAAGATATAGGTACAAAATTAACAGAAGTTTGTTTTAATAAAATAAAAGGTAAAGCTTTCATTTGACGTTAAAATATAGCTGCTACTAATAAAATGTATAAATCTACTAATAAAATGCTACTAATAAAAAGTCAATCAATTTTATAAGTATGACTGATAATGTAAATAAGAAATTTAAAAAACCGCATATCTTACCGCATACCGCATCGGGACATATTATAATGTATCAACTCTGCGAGAATATTAGTTTAAAATCACATAATTTAAATAAGGTTAAAAAACGAATATGTATGCACAAAAGCGTGCTTTTGGTATACGAGCGTGCTCTTTTATTCATAGCAATCAGGGTCATTGTTTAAAAAACACCATTTAGCGCGATAGACATCATATCGACCGAACAGTAAACTTTTATAATGGACGAATAAACTAAAAATGATTTTGTTGTTGTAAATCTATTTTGACCCGAATTGTTTATTGTAACCGATGGAATGGTTTTAAAAAATATCAAGTAATTATTTTTAACGAGTAATTTTTTTTTTTATTATTGTTGATACTTCACTCACTCGATCGCAGAGCACTATCATAGGATTGTCTACAATATGTGCAAAAAGTATAGAAATCTGTCCCGGTAAGGGATACGCCTACGGAAGCATGACGTATGGCTGTTTCCTTCTAATCGCGCAGATAAAGGGAAGACCGCGTTTTACGACCGCGCTGCCTTTATATCGGAGATAACTGCCCTGGTAATGGACGCTGTCGCAGCACTTTTGTGGTGCTTATTAATCTTGCCTTCCTCTACAATGTGGAAATATGTCTCGGTGGTATGAATGCAGCGAATATGTGATCTGGAACTTTTAATTAAGCTGCCATAGCTGTTTCTTTTTTAATATAATATTGAAGTAGCAAATAAGTAGCTGATGATAAGTGGCTCTTGCCCCCCATAAACATCTGTAATCAACCCCAGATAATATCAAAGTCTTTACTAAGATAGATCACAGATACGTTGCTAGTCCTGACGACTAAGCTGAAACGTCCCGGATATGTATGTCTCCCTTAGCACACCCTTCAGGCCAAAACAAAGCAACGCTTATCACTGATGTTATTATGAATGATAGGTGGCGGTGACGCACGTGGGTTTTTTTCTTTTTATCAGACTGAAGTAGCCAACGAGCATTCAATCCACGTAATGGTAAGTAGTCACTGCCGCCCATGGATATCTATAAGCAACTTCATATAGAACGGGTATTCTATCTGAAGTCGACCACAGATGCTCCCAAGGACTAAGATGAACTTTGGATAGTAATGATGGTTACGGTGGATAGTAACGATTTTAAAAATGACGAGAAATCATACTTCATGTACAAGAGGCTGTCAGGCTAGTGATCACATTATTTCATAAAGTTTTTCGAGATCTCTTAGTCATATATTTCCTCTCATTTAGTTATGTGCTTACTGTGTGATATTGTTTGTAATAATTATTTGAAGGTGGTAGAACTCTTT
>MOOZ01002953.1:73342-89952 GCA_002930495.1 Cecropterus lyciades
GTTCCAAAAAAAAAAAAAAAAAAAGGTAGCCCAGAGAGTGGTAACACGTTATTAACAAACTTGAAATCATGAGCAATAAACACACTGGAGCAAAACAAACATATATTATGACAAAATGTGTGTTTGTGTTTGTATGGGTTCATGCGTGTGTGTGCGCGTGTAAATACTCAGTTCAAAGGCTTTTTAAAGCTCTAAAAAATGCTTTTTATATTTGTTTTTGAAGCTGAGTACGGTTCTTGGGTCACGAAAGGGAGGTGGTAAGTTATTCAAAAATGTCATGGCGCAGTACTTAAAGCTGCCACGAAATGCTGCAGAACAACGTTATAATACAAGCTTGACTGCTGAGCCCCTCTGTTATATTTAGAATTAATATCCCTACGCCATCTGAGTTTATCATAAAGATAAGGTGGATGTCCGTCCTGATGATCCACAATCGCATTTAATTCGTCATTGTCGACCAAAGTTTTCGGGCTTCCACGGGATTCATTCTTCGGGTCAAAATTCAGAACGGAAGCGGGCAAACCAATAACGGGTGGTGCGTTCGATTGTAGTGTTCGCTCCATAAACGTCGTTGATTTTGCGTGCCAGTTTGTTGCCACGACGGTACTCATAATCCATAATTAACCGAATTTTTAACGTATCCATGATGAGGAAAAATGTTCGAATGCGATGAAAACAAAACACTACCTATTAAACAAATGACGATTTTAGAAAAAAGAATTAAATTTTTTTTTAATAAAATTAAATTGAAATTAGAATTATCAGCCAAAAAAAATAATTAGATTTGACATGGCTAGTACGGCAGAACAATTTCATAGGTAAATACCTAATATAAGGTTTAATTTGATTTATAAGATTGAAGTAATAAACAAGCATGCTGTCTATGTTGTGAGTGATCACTGCCGCTCATGGACATCTGTATTCAGTCCCAGATTACATCCGAATGCAATTTAAGATTGAGTACAGGTGCCTTGTATCCTTGAGAACTAAGTTGGAGCGCATTGGATTAATAAATCTCCCTTACCCTTCAGACCAGAACAGAGCAGGTTAACACTGTTGTTATCAGGCAGAAATAGTTAGATATAACGGTGGAATCCCCGAAGTCGAACCACAACGGGTTCTACCATCATAGAGAAGTGAGTAACACCAAGAATCTAGGACCTCTACGCAAAATTCGATCATGCTAAACTATAACCTTATTGTATGTAAACATAATATACATATGAAGTCTAGTAACCAATGAAAACATATTTACAGGCGCGGTAAAGGCAAGTTTACGGTGCACCGGCCGCGTCCCGGATCTCATTGAATTTCATGAGAACAGCTTGAGAAATTCTCACAAGTTTTCATATGTTTTGTAACGTACATAATATTATGATTTTCTTACCGAAGAAAACCTATATAACTGATATAGGCAGGTGCTTAAAATACACTGTAGTCTGGTGAAACATATTAATAAATAAATAAACGCTTTCTACACTCATAGCTCCACACTAGGATTTTCTCCTGTGTCGTGGGTGCCATGGACACAAAGCCGAATACACAAACACCCTGATCCAGAACAGAAATCTAAACTCATCATTCAGATGTCTGTCTGGCCGGGGATCGAACCTGGGACCCACAGCGTGTCAGACCGGTATGGTGACCGCTCCACCACGTGGGTCGTCAGAGGCGACTAAAAAGGGCTTCCGGGGTTGCGGGTGGCAAGAGTGGAAGCTCGAACCGTCCAGCCAGGAGACCCCGGGAAGGACGGCGGTATGTGTGGTCGCATACCGTCATAGAGTCCAAATGGTGCGGTGGGTCCAGCCGCTCACTTGGGTGGAGCCAAATGGGGCAATGCGCTTGGAGAACTCCGGTTGTGGAGATCGCAAATTCTCTTCGCAGCGCCGAAGACGCCAAATGGGAGGGTTTTAGAGTGGTAAAAATCCCACATGACCTGGTGCTCCTCGAGAAAAAAAAGAGGGAGGCTTTAGCCAATTACTATTGGAAATTATTTAAAGAAATCGAAATGGCTTGAAAATTCATTTCATTTCTATATACTTTTAACATACAGCTTAACGGGTGTTTGATTAAAATTTGTATTTAATATCTAAACCCTAATTTACTTGTCTCGTTGTAAATACAATTGCAGTCGAAATGCACGTGTTTGAAGAAAAAGTGTGTGTGTCTGCAACTTACACACGGCAGAAGTGAAAAGTAGCCTGTAAGAGATAATAGATAATAATAATACAGATAATAATAAACTAATTAAAGAATCACAGTAGCCCATATTCGGACATCTTATTTCGCATATAACAAACTTGATTACTTACACGTTACGAAGTCAAATCATTAGCGTCATTCAGAAAGGAGTACAGCGCCATGTAATTGTATCGCCGATAACTGCATTCGTAACACGTTTTTATCGAGTTTCAAATCAGAACGATTGTAAAGAAGTATCACTTAAATAATACGTTGATTTTGACGAGGTTCTTTCACGAATATCTTAAAAGGCGCCAGCATTATGATAACATTCCCAGTAAAGTAAAGGCAAATTCGCGATGCACTGGACCGGCGTCCCGCGGGATGGTCGCATTGAATTTCATGAGGACGCGACGAATAGTTCAAACTACTTCCAGTGTATACCAGGACAAAGAGTTGCAAACTAGCTTTTAGCCACAACTTTTATATTACTGTTGCGATCAGTATTGACATAATAGCATAATAAAAATATATAAGCATATAAAAACCTCGTGATTTTATGGTAGCACTGCTGTCATTCATATTTTGCTTAATAGAAATAGGTCATAAATTTCAGCCACTGGTGATATTTAACAAAAATAAATAATAGTTTAAAAATCTTATTACAGCTAGCTGAACTAAAAAGTGGACTGAAATAATTGTTTAAAATACGAAAAAACACGCTTTTGTAACAAGCTGAACTAAAAATTCGGAAATAATTTTCTATCAGTTAAAAAAAATTAAACGATAAGAAAAATATTTTTATCGCAAATGCGTGCTAAGTTTGAACTGAATCCGACGTTCTAAAGTGGTAAAATCACGTTTAAAGATTAAGTTACATACACACATAAATACATACAAATACATATAAATAAACACATACACTACTTGTATGTGACAAGTTAGCTAATATCATCAATTCAACCATCTGTCCTTGAAAGTCCACTGCTGGACATAGGCCTCCCCTAATCTGCGTCACTCGTCTTCTTCTTCAGATCACCAGTCCACCTGGTCACCTGGGCGACCTGTACCCCTTTTGCCCAGACGTGGTCTCCATCCGAGGACTCTTCTACCCCATTGGTTTAGCGCTTAATACTTAAAGTGCTACTGTGTTTTAATTTGGAGGGTGTAATGAATGAGAAGCTACTCCTTAATACCTTAATCGATCTTAGGTAGGTCTCCAATTTTACCTAGTTTAATTACAAACGTCCATGGGCCGTAGCCTGTTACCATTAGGTGGGATTGATACCATCAAACAGTGACCTATCCTCCATCAATTTAAATTGTACAGGCAATGAGGAATATGCATCATATTTCAATTTTCCTTGAAGACCCCGTCCGAGTATGTTATTAATGTATTCGATGACCTGCGTTGGGCGGAGCGATCAAAATACCGTCTAATACGCAGTGGTTTCCGGGTTCGATCCTCGGCCAGGCACGTTGGATATCTCTTCTGGGTTTGGCGTCTGGTTTCTTCTGTATTTGAATATTCATCTTTGTGTGTATTCATGACAAACGACACAAGAAAATCCTAGTGTGGAACTATGAGTATAGAAAGCGTTAAATGCGTATTATAACCGTTCACTTCAGTAAAAAAAAATAGCGCTGTATAGGACCAAGATCTCTGGCCTGCAAATCTTGAGCCGCTTATTTTACCCTCATACATTTTTTTCTATTTTTTGATTGAATACTGTATTATCTATGATTATTTCTCATTCTTGTAGTTAGTTAAGGATTATGTATGTTTATTTTCGAACTACTTTATTGTTATAATATATATTCGAACTAGTTACTTACTTACAACGGGACCGAGCAATGTGACAGGAAACAAATTCCAGTCACATAAACAGAGTAGCTTTAAAACGCAGATACAGTACACGACAATTCTCGATAAACATACAAACTAAAAAAAAACTAAAACGAACTCAAACCCCAAAAATTCGTTACAACGAAAAATTCCCAAAATTTGTTCACGCGGACCGCCCCGTAATACTGTAGTTCCCAACTCTAAATGATTAAAAGTTTTAATTGAAAATTTTTAGCACTCCTCCTTTAGACCCGGAGCTGGAAATTCATCATCGCCGTGGAAATGTAACCGAACATTTATTAAGCCTACCCTAACAAAAAGTAAAAGTTCCGCTAAGATTAATCACGCTCGGACGTTCGGGGATTAAGCAGTGGGGGAAGTCTATTGGCTTTAAATTTACGGTCTAATTAGGTTTCATTAAAGTCTTAAGTGGAAACGACTATTATGCTTGACTTGGATCTCGTGTCTTTATTTTTGACCTTTTTTTATAATTTTGAAGAAGTACATGAACATACAGTCCACCTGATGGTAAGTGGTCACTGCCAGCCATGGACATGTGTAAGCAACTTTGAAGGTTCGACCGGAAGCACCACAGCCACTCCTATTTTTGCCTCATTACAGCAACGTTATGCGCTACTGTGTTCTGGTGTGAAGGGTATGGTAAGGGAGGAATACTTATCCGAGGCATTCCATCTTAGTCCTCCGGGGTAGCAACACATCTGTGGCTAACCTTAGGTGAGACTTTGATCTTACCTAGGGTTGATTACACATGTCCACGGGCGGCAGTAGCCACTTACCATCAGGTGGGCTGCATACTTGTTTGCTACTTCCATACTATAAAAAAAACTTCATACAGAAAAGGGATTCTATCTGAAGGCAATCACAGATGCGTTGCTACTCACGAAGACTAAGTTGGTCGCCCCATATAGAAGCGAGCCGGCAACCTCGCCCTTCCACCAAAACGCAAGAACTGCTTCACGCTAGAAATAGGTGTGGCGATGGTACTATCGGTTCTTTCTCAGGGTTATGGAGTTTTTGTGTAAGATTGAAGTAGCAAACGAGCATGCATTCCATCTGAAGTCGTCACAGCCTATGGAGAATTGCAAGCAACTTCGCAGAGAGTAGGGGTTCTATCTGAACTCTATCATGGTTGTGTTATCATGAGCAACACATCCCGAGGGCTAACATGCTCGCCTCAGTGATTCTGAACTCATCGTGATTTGACTCCAAAAACATCACATACCTATTAAAGCCCCCTTTAAGAAAAATGTTGTATAATACGGTTTTCGGTTTACTATACGATATATATTATACCGTTTTTTTACTTATGTATATATTTGCTTACTTATATTTTGCTTTATTCGGTGCGCATTAGGTCACTGACAACAGCAATGTCGTGATCAAGTCGTAAATTTTATAGCGGCCAGGTGTGACGCTCGTAAACATTGTTTAAAATATGGCTTGGTTTATGGTAAGCGTGGTTGTGCTATGATTTTTTAGTTAGTATCTATATAACTGTCACATGCCTCATTGTAGCAGAGTTTTACTGTTACAAGCGAGCATAGCTCCTAGCTCTTGTAAAACTTAAATGAACTACAAATTTAAGCAAAACGGTCAGCAGTTGGATTGGTGACCGCTATCTGTGCATTCCCGCTTCGGAGAACATGTTGCCGTTAGTCTCACTTAATAGCATTCCTTGTTTGCAACTTTATGTTATAAATAATACGACACGTACACAAGCACGACATTCATTCATATATTATTATATCTAAGACACTGCACGGAAAAAAAAAAATCTTGACACTATTTATTATTGTATCGAAATGTAATGTTCATGACATTGAGTGTACTGCATTTAGAAGATATTTTTATAGTGAATCAAATTGTTCATTATAACCTATTCACATGCCATTTGTGGCGAGCATGAGCACGCAATCTCAATGAAACCAGAGTATGTATACCATGTTCTGTGAATAAAGAATTATTATTCATTACTTCATTTTGATCGACACTTACACGACACTACACAACAAACTGAATGTTAGAACAAATGAATACTGACATCGGCATCGTACCGGCCGCGGCCCATTAAAGCTGCGCACAGTATAATTATGTCAGTGGATTCATATAATTATGAATCCACTGACATAATTACCGGTACCGTGTTGTGTCGTGCGTTACACTGAAATGTCTTAAGGCAACATAATTATTTTGTGCTCGAAAAATTGTTGTAAGTCGTCCTGTATTTCATTTTAATGTTAATCCACATTACATAAAATCAAAAGAGTGACCCGGGTGCCAAACCAAGAATGTCAAGAGCCGGATATAATTATTTTCTTAAGACTGTGAACATGTTTAAGTGGATAAGCGAACCAACCAAGATATATTTTGTAGTTAAGTTGTATTCTAGGCGAACGTGATTTATCTTCGATCAGCGATGAAATCGAATGACCCCTTCACTATTAGCATATTTATATCTTATCTCCAAAATCATAAACGTTTATGCTTGAATTTAACAATATTTTGATATGTAAACGTATAGCGTACAAGATTTATTATATATGTATACTAATATAGGTATAAAATTATAATAACTCTTTCTACACTCATAGCTCACACTAGGATTTTCTCCTGTGTCGTGGGTGCCATGGATACACAAACACCCAGACCCAGAACTTCTGTTCTGATTTATTAGTTCTGATAATTTAGATTTCTATTTAAATTCATCATTCAGATATCTGTCTGGCCGGGGATCGAACCCGGAACCCAATGCGTGTCAGACAGGTAAGGTGATCTCTCCGCCACGCGGGTTGTGGAAATGAGATGGTTTGTGTCTGTGTGTTTGTTTGATACTCAATCACGCAAAAACTACTGGTCAGATTTCACTGTTTAGCACACAGATAGTCTATAACCTGCATTGACACATGATACTCATTATCTTGGCAAACGTGACCGACGCAGGCAGAGCCACGAGAATAACCTAGTATATTATGAGATGCTGCAAACGTAATATTTTCTATTTTTTTATTTCAAAAGTCATTTTGCTGTAATTTTGTAATGCCGCATGTAAATTTCTAATATTAGTCGAATACTACCTGAGGACGTTCTCAGATTTGTTGTTAGTTATCCCTGAAGTTGCGTGTAAGTTAACTTAACCTTACCACACAAGACTATGTGTGGATATCGCTGTGTTTTAGTAAGACCTAAAATACAACGATAAACATCGCTGTATTTTAGGTGTACCTATGTTTAGGTCTTCATTCTACCACAATTTTTGGAATATAGAATGAAAATTCATTTTTCCTTTTAAAATATCTTTCCTAATTACAATTACTAAACATGCTTTCAAAATCAAAATAATCACATTTTCAAAGTGGTAGAACATTTTGTGGTTCAACCACAGAAGCACCACCGGCACACCTATTTCTGCCTAATAACAGAAGTATTATGCATTATTGTGTTCTGGTCTGACGTGCGGTAAGGATATACCTAAACGAGATATTCTAACTTAGTCCTACGGGGTAGCAACACATCTAATGCTCAGGCTCAAGGCTCTGATGTTATCCGGAGTTGATTACAGATATTCATAGGCGGCAGTGGCTTACCATCATGTTGACTGCATGCCTCTTTTCTGCATCCATATAAAAAAAAAATCAAAAACGGACCTATCTGTAAATCGCGAAACCCACGTCCAATATATTTTAATTCCAATACCCGTGAGTAATACCTCCATCAAAACAACACTTAGTTATTGAAAAAACAAATCCCTTTTCTACAAAAATAATACCTACTTACTCTCATAACATGATTTATTTGTTTGTAGGGCGAAGTTCATGAACTGAATGTATACATCGACAAGATCCTAAATCTACTTACGAAACTCCGGTTCCAACTTGAAACTTGAGCCAACACACCCTTATGTATTAGTTACAATAAACGTATATCCGCCCTCTCGAGCCCGATCATTGGATGTCTACGTATGCGTAATGATATGTAATATCGTCGGCCTTTCTGTTAGGTCCAGGATTAAAATCCGAGACGTTTGATTGTTGTTTTTGTCTTTTTTTTGGGAAGTGGCTACTGCCGTCCGTTGACATCTGTAATTAACCCGAGATAGAATTAAAATCCTAAACGATGTCGACCATCAAATAGGTAAAAACGCCTCGGAGTAGGAGGGACGAGAATATTTACCCGACTACGTCAGAAGGAGGGTAATGTTTTTCGGGCGTATGAATGTATACATGTAAGTATGTTTGTTTGTATGTATGTTCAATTCTTTGGCACGCACTACAGCCCAAACGCGAAACGGCTTGACGGATTATGACGTATGACATATCATTAGTATCGTCAGTTTGCATAGTGACATAAGCTATATATTTAAAAAAAAAACCCCTGAAAATAGGCGAAAAAGGGAGTGAGGGGGGACCATTTTATTATCTTGACGGTATGGGTATCAAATAAAAGCTATTTTAACAATGTTACTAGGTTGTTTTGAAAAACGAACATACAGCTTAATAACTTGGTTTTGTACTTATACGGAACCCGAAATTTAATTAATATTATTATCTTCCCTTCACTTCCAAACTTCACATTGTTATTTTATTTACACGGCTCCTAAACCTATTTACATTAAATTTCAGGATTTCTTGAAACTTTCCTTAATCACACATACGCAGGCCTGGCATAAATAAACATCTTTCAATTCCTTCCTTCAAGGAATTCCGTCCTTCATGGAAAGGACAACGGGTAACCAATGTGGTTCCATTCAATAATTATTAATATCCAAAATGCGGTACTACCTATTGTTAATATTTGGTTCGGTTTGTGCAAAATGTGCGAGAGATATATACAAAATTATATTTTCATTACATTGTTTAGGTACTGAAACAAGATATAGCATGTGACAAGTCGTGTTGTTTTTCGAAGTAATTTAAAATAAATTTACGCCAATGCGTTAAGGTTTAAATACCTTAGGGACATATACTTATTCCTAATGTTTCTCACGGATTTGGACTGTTCAAGTTTTTCTTATATTATAAAGGTAGCAACGAGCATAATTAGATGAGCACTCGACCTTTTTGGAGTTTACTCCTTAAGTATCGATTTTCATATAAGGCGACCGGTATGAGAAAAATATGAGGAGTAAAGACTAGTGATTGAATGACCTCGTTACGATTTTGGTGCGCAACCTTTTGTGCGCACCTTTCTCTTTTTCATCTGTCACATAGCGCTGTTTACAACAATTGAATATTACTTTAAATTTTCTCATCCGTCACATATTTGGCGGCGTCACATATCCGTCACATATTCTCATCCGTCACATATTTGTTTTCATCCGTCGCGTAGATGGGGCTGTTTACAACAATTGAAACTTATTTAAATTTAATTTTATTGCGCCTTTTTAGCTAATCGTACTTAGGAAGTAAACTCCAGTCGTGCTTCGGAGCTGACACACACTTTTTTATGGTATGGAAGTACCTACTAACAGTAGCCACTCACCTGATGGTATAAGTGGCTGCTGCCGCCCATGAACATCTGTAATCAACCCTAGGTAAGAATGGAAGAATAAGTTGGAATGCCTCGGATATGTATGTCTCCCTTACCACACTATTCAGACCAGAACACAACAGCGCATAACACTGCTGTTATGAGGCTGAAATACCATTTGATAGAAAGTGGTAACTACTCCCCATGGATGTTTCTACTTAATCCCAGATAAAATAAGAGTTTTAGCTGAGGTTGACTACAGATGCATTGACACCCTGGATAACTAAGATGGAGTGCATGCTCGTCTGTTGATTCTTATAGTAATAAATTAATATTTAAAATAATATTTTGCAAAAACGCTTTAATTTCAATGCAATGAAAAGAAAAACAACCTTTGTAGTAGTCAAACTAATCAATATGGATTATTTATAATTGTATCGTCATCAGAACTAAAAGTATATTTCAAAATTCAGCTCAATCAGTGTATTAAATTCAGCTTGCAAGATGTGACGTAAACATACTTACGCTTACATATAAAAGCTTTAGAAAAGAATAGTTCAGTGATTAGCGGAAATAATATTATGTACATTCAAATGGACAGACTACAGGGGAGTTAAGGCAATTATGTCTCGCATAAATTCATTGAATCATTCTGCATACATTACAAAATTCAGTTGAATATTTCAGCTCCACGCTCCCGAAAAGCTTAGACGCGGCAAAACACTAAAATGTTGCTCAAAAATTCCGCGCATAGCCTGTATGATGGCAAAAAATGTGTGCAAATTAAACAGTAAATCACGGGCCGTCGTCCGTGTGTTGGGAAGCAACATAAGAACTTTAATTTATTTTCTCTAACTCCCACACCGGGGTATGAATATTTTCTCCCTTGAAGATTGCGTATAGACGGGCGTTCTTGTTATAATCTTATCCTGTTTCTGCTCTATATATGGTAATGTAGTAACACTTACAACGGAGATTTAGTTCTTAGGATACCACGTATCTAAAGCCGACCTCATGTAAAGCTTCAATCTAATATGAAGTTAATTACAGAATGTTCATGGACGAGAGTTACCACTTACCATCAGGTGAACCGTTTGCTTGTTTGTTTATGATAATGCTTTAAATAAGCTCTTTCCTGGCGCGAACGCGTCTGAAATGGAATGAGCTTTCTTCTGAGGTATTCCCGGAGCACTAAGACATGGGGCTCTTCAAAAAAGATCTATTCTTCAAAGCAGGCTGCATTGGCGACCCCTCTGGTATGGCGACTGTAATTACTTCCCATCAGGTGACCCGTCTGCCTTGTCGTTAGGTACAGCAATAAAAAAGCAATTATTTTTCCTTTACCACACCATTGATACCAAAACACAGCAGGTCTTGACAACTAGTGTTATAAAGCATAGTGGTGTATATGTGTACTTTAAGAGTGCTTGAACCAATATGATTCGAAATACTACTATTCCAAGCGTGTAGCTTTTACGTATCAGATTTTTCGTGCCGTGTTTTTGTTCTGAAAGATGCCACTATCTAGGTTCCAAAAGATCCACGCCCTTCACGACCATGGGTGTGGATAGCGGCTTGACATACATAAAACGAGGATATAGTTTTTTCATAACATATTTTATTTATCCACGTAATATTTTTAAAGCATGAAATAAGGTGTTTTGATAGTTATTTTGTTTTTAGTTACGGTTGGTAGTATGTGTATGTTAGTCTTCGAAGCGAAAAAATAAATGGGATAGAGAAACTCCAGCTCTATTCCAGAGGAAGGTCATTCCTTAGGTGTTTGTGCCACCACCATGATGGTAAGTGCTACTTACTATTAAAGAACTTACTACGTAGAACTCTTTGTGGTTCGACTCCGGAAGCACCACCACCACACCTATTTCTGTCTAATAACAGCAGTGTTATGCGCTGTTGTGTTCTGGTCTGAAGGGTGTGGGAAGGGAGACATACTTTTCCGAGCCATTCCATCTTAGTCCTCAGGGGTAGCAACGCATCTGTGGCTAACCTTAGGCGAAACTATCATCTTACCTAGGGTTGACTACAGATGTCCATGGGTGGCAGTAGCCACTTACCATCAGGTGGGCTGCATGCTCGTTTGCTTCTTCCATACTATAAAAAAAATAACATCATGGTAAGGGGGTGGACCACACTCAATTCCTTTTTCAATCTTATAAAAGGTGCAATGTCATTCCCAACGGAGTTCAACCACAGGTTTCATTTTGTAGTCGGTTTCTACTACTTTTTATCGTCATAAAGTTAATAATTATTCCACCTACTGCGTCACTCGGGAATCAAATTATGGAAAGATTTTTCTTTCCATCTCTCAATAAAACCTATCGCCTAGCTCCCAGGCCACCTGCTATACAAGAACAAGTTAAAAAGAAAAAGTAAATGGAAGGTTTTAGAAATATAGAGATCGTAATGTTGTTTTGCTTTCAAAGAGAAGTTTTTAGGGCACCGTACAAAAATTAATGTAACAAGAACATTATTGAATTAGAGCAAGTCTCTTGAAATTCTTTTAAATGAAAATAGCTGGAAAACGTAATTATAGTCGTTTATAGCTAACTTTTATATTGAAGGAATATTCCACTAGGCTTTATTAAATGTACAATATTTATGAGATAGAGTGAATATATAGTATTGAATAAGGATTTTTATGTTTACCTGTAACTAGTAACTTCTTTAATCATTTACTAGTAAATCCAGTCGTTATCGATTTAAATACTAGTTTTCTAGTTATACCTATTGATCGGTCGTTGATGAATATTCGCAAATCGATTGTTTAGCTGAGGCATTAAATATTAAACTATATCTCGGTAGCTGTACAAAAATTGAACAAAACGTCATTGATGTTCTTTTTTAGTTGAGCAACAATCTATGTTGGTCCTATGCGAATCTACATACATTCCCATATATTTAAACGTTCAAATGAATAGTTCAACTAAATTTTAAAGATCAAACGCTGCGGTGGACCCAGCAGCTCACCTGTGTGGAGCCCGATTGGGCAACACGCTCAGAGGACTCGGGTTGGCTTCTTTTGCAGATCCCGGAAACTTCTTCGCAGCGCCGAGGACGACCACCGGTTAGATTAGTTTAGTGCGGTAAAAATCCCACTTAACTTAATCCCACTTAACAACTTCATATACAAAATCCTTTTTTTTTTAACTTACCATTTATATTAAACCATCTGATTCAATATATAATAATTTATCGTGAATACAATAGCTATTCTTTTAACATTTAAATGTATATTTATTTTAGGACAGCGCCTACGGACTCCTTACAGCGTGAGCCCGACTTGCACTTACACCTTTTTCTTTTGTACAAAACGAAGCGCACTTTGCTGCTATTTAGGTCAAAAGAGGTTTTAAACAGCCTTTCATTGAATGAGATGCGTTTTGGTGTATTTCGACCAAAAATGGCTAAATAGAAAGTAGGCCATATAAAACGTTTGGGTTTGAATATTTTTTTAAATTGGAGCTTTGATGGGCAAAGCTATGCGGGTGTTGGTTAGGAAATTAGTGAGGAACCGTAGTATGATTCCGATGGTGACGGCAGAATTACTTCGTTTTCTGTCTTATCCATCCATCTACCAGTCTTACATTCCACTGCTGGACACAAGCCTCTCCTAATACGAGGTTTTATTTCCTGGATGTTGTCTCTCAGTCGCTTCCTACAACATCCACGAGAAGAAAGGAAGTGGTGCTATTCGAATCCGTTATCATATAGCAGAATTATTTCTGTCTTATAATGAAGATCATTTCTTTCATGTATGTATTCATTTTTTTCATGTATTCTGGCTGTAGTAATATAGACACTCAAAATATCTGAGATCTGGATAGCATCACATCTGTGACCAATATCAGATAGGTTCACGGAATTTTATTCGCAACTAGGTGCGCCCCAAGGTTTCACCCGCTACAAGAAACAAACAGCGTGATGTTATAATTATAGCCTTCCTCAATAAATGGACTATCTAACACAAAAAAATTCAATTCGAACCAGTAGTTTCTGAAATTTGCGCGTTCAACCAAACAAACTCTTCTGTTTTATAATATAAGAATAGATTGAAAATTCTATTGGAATTATGAATAAACACTTTATCCATGTTTTTGTTTGCACTACTGTGTTGCATAAGAATCAATAAAGGAGATTAATACGAAAAACCAAAAAAAAGAACGTTTATAACTATAAAATGTACATGTGGTTAAACGATTTTTGGTTTGATGCAGATGCATCAGACAAATTTTTTGTTAAGTATTAATTGATTTACAAAATGATGATTACAATTAAAGAAGGTACTCTTAAACTTTAATACATAAAAATACTGGATAAAGAAAAAAATGCTAGTGATATCTTTACGGCGTTCAAACTGCCCGTGTGCACCGCCATGTTATTTAATTGGAATGTATACATTTTTTACGCATAAATCACATAAGATACAATTGCGTATAATAAGATATGTTCAGGGGAAAAATAACTAATTTCTACTAAATTCTACTGTGTTTAAATTAAGGGTTCATTCAAGTCAGTTTATTTTTCTAATATATTACTGAAAGTGGATCTTGGTCTTCAGGAGTGGCGACGCATTTGTGATCGGATTCAGGTATACCTGTTTTATATTTGGTTACATCTGTCAATGAGTGGCAGTGACCACATACCATCTGAAGGACTGTATGCTCGTATGGATCTTAATCTCGACCAAACAAGTTTTTTTTTTTATTATGCCAAATGTTAGGTCAAACGGACTACTTACGGAAAGGTGTTCACGAACAACGGTGACTCCGACACCTTTTCGTAAGAAGTCTGTTTCGTTAAGAGATCACCGGCTTTGAAGGAGAGCTCTTTTGTGACAAAAACATTATTTTATATTGTCTCTAATATATCTACTAGCTTTAAATTGAAACTAGTGGAACACGGCTTCAGACTCACTCTACATAGCAGATTATCGTTGCCAAAACCATAAATTTTTGCCCTAAGTTATAAAAAGACACTTAAACTATTTGTTAAAAGACCTTTTGTAAACGGTAATGTCCTAAGTACATCGAGCTTACCGGTCGCCAAGCGATTGTACTGGACGGAGTTATTTGTGTACCTTTTGCCTGTGTTTATCAGTATCTATCTATTATCCATTACTATATATCTATATACACAAGGATTAATTTGTTTTTCAAATACCAGCGACCTAAAAATAAACTATTTATTTGACGACCCGCGTGGCGGGACGATCACCATACCGGTGACACGCAGTGGGTCCCGGGTTCGATCCCCCGCCAGACAGAAATCTGAATGAAGAGTTTGGACTTCTGTTCTGGGTCTGGGTGTTTGTGTATTAGTCTTTGTGTGTCCATGGCACCCACGACATAGGAGAAAATCCTAGTGTGGGGCTATGAGTGTATAAAGCGTGTTTTTGTGTTTGGTGTTTAATCCACACGCGTGTACCACCGAAGCGGTTTAATTGGAACATAGTAATTTATCGCCGGATCTAGTTATCGGATTACCGCCCTATCGAAATTATATTTGAACGGCTAAATTAATTTGCAATATGCTTTGTTTTACGTTGCCCTCATCCGGTAACAGGCATTTGTTAGACTATGAAAGGTTAAAAGAAGGTAGCACGTGCGAAAAATATTTAGATTAATTACAAAGCCGTTAGATTGATTTTTTTTTCTTTTTTGGAACAAGTTACACGTTTTAAGATTTTAAAAGGAACAAGGAATTAATGTTTATTTATAAATACAAACGTTTTTGTTTTTGTCATCTGTAGGTTTGTAATGTCTGCCTGGTATAAGGCATGTCGATGTCTATCTCTTGAACTGTAAAAGATTGACAAAAATATAACTATAATAAACACCAAAAAGAAAAGAAGTTCTCTTACAAGATTCGTTGTTTGTCGGCGTTTTCAATTAGACTTTATTTATAACTAGCTGAGTCCGCGGTTTCACCCGCGTTTAAAAGAAATGTAACGTGACATACATTAACATTATGCTTCGCTGCAAGCATAATGTTAATGTCATACATCATTTTTACGAAACTTTAACCGTTTATGCAGCGTATGCAGCGGAAGCTCTCATTAGAAAAAAAAACCGATTTTGAAACATTTTTCATTGCTGCTCCGCTCCTGTTAATCAGCTTAATAATATTAGTAATTCTGTAATTCAGCTTTATAATATTAGTATAGATTATATTAATTATGCATTTTAAATAACTTTTATTTTATCAATGTTACTTATAAAACATTTATAAAAACATACAATTTATCTTTATTTTAATAATAGTAAACTTTTGATGTATCATTATTTTTTTTTCTACATTTATTTTCTACTATTCATCAAAATACATAAAAAAATTATCAAAAAATAGAAACCGACTTCGGGACTATGTATATGTACTAGTGTATGAAAGACACCAACATATAATTAAATTATTTTTTTGCTTTTTTAATGCTCAGAAGTCTATTTTTCTATTTTTTTATAAAAAAAAATTTCATGCTTTTTAGTGATGCTAAACTTATATTTGTATTAATATAATGTCACTCACTTCATTAATATAAATTTACACGAAAGCATAAATTGAAACATAAACACAAACGTAAATTCAACTTTCAGCATAAATGTAAAATTTAGTCAAAAATGACTACTGACAAAACTTTATAAATTATATAGAGGTAAATAAAAGTTAGGTCTGTATTTATATGATCTGGGGGCACCCGCTCGCAGGGCACTGCCGCGCCCTGCTCGCTTAGTTTGACGTTTTCTTTTATGTCCCAACCTAACCTAAGCCATCTGATATAAATCACTACAGATCAACCTAATGCTAAACCATAAACTAGGCTTACAGTACCCTGCATCATCAGCTTTGAGGAGTTGAAGGTCAAAATTTTCATCTTATATCTCTGCATAGTAGTCTCACACGTAGTGCATACACGTAAGCACTAAATGTCTAACTTTTATGGTCTAGATTCTAAATATGCCTGCATCACGCGGTTTTTTAGGTTTTATTCTTTTTATGTGGAATCCTAATTACATTTTTCTAAAATAAAAGTGAGATTCGGATCGGTAGAAACGGAGTTATTCGTCCATTTGTTGCGGAC
>MOOZ01002955.1:13542-25046 GCA_002930495.1 Cecropterus lyciades
CGAAAGTCGATTTTTGACCGAAGCCGAAGTCGATTATTCGGCTGTCGTCACAACTTTCGGCCGAAGGCGAAGCCTAAGGTTCAAAAATCTAAAGAAACTTAGCTCCAAATTGGCTAAAAGTGAAAAAATCTACGATTTAAAAAACTTTTCAAAATAGAGATTTATGTTGATTGTATGTAAACGACTTCTAGAACTAAAACGATTACTCTGCTACTTGTCATAGATTATAAAATTTGAATATTATTTGAAATTTCAAACAAATTTTCACAAATTTTCGCAAATTTCAAACAAATTTTCACAAGTTTCAAACAAATTTTCACAAATTTCAAACACAACTGACGACCCAAACCCACAAAGGAGTGTACGTTTACCCCTGTACTTTAACATTATAATCACGGAGTCGTACATTCGTTGCAGTTCATTCAATTTTATCTCTTACTAGAAACTTTCGGCTTCAGCAAAAACTTGCGCACAATTTGGCCGAAGCCTAATGCCTCCTCTACACTGCGAAGTTCCTCGGCGAAGTACTCCAGGAACTTTGGCTAAAGTCTGAAGTGCGACACTACACACTCGTGCAACTTCTCGATAAGCTCATTCACTCAACTTCGGGCCCTTTGACTCGGGCGCAAAAACCGACAACATATGGAAGTCGCCTGAGGCGAAGTAAAGTTTGACGAGGTAAGCCGAAGTGGCTTTCTATACTACCGTATTCGACTAACATCGTTCAACTTCGCGAGTAGTGTTGAGGAGGCAGCTTTAGGTGCGTAAAGTAATAATAATAATAAGTGAAGACTTCCGTGAATCCTTCAATTACGATATCAACAAAAGATCAGTGTCCCGTAATTTGAGATAACAAGATTTGGATTAGTAATTTACGGTTATTTTGATAACAAATTACGATACACCCGAATTATCAGTGGTCACTCGCACGTGCGCGATTAAATTATTTATCTGTTTTTATTGTGCGAATTATTACGAAAATATGGCAAAAAACATTATCATCGACCCATATCCCATTGCTGGGCACGGTTCTCTCAAAATGAGAGTTTTAGGCCATAGTCTTCCACGCTGGCAAAGTGCGTATTGGTACACTTACACCTTTGAGAACTCATTTTTTTAGAGAACTCTCAAGTGTGTAGATTTACTCACGATGTTTTCCTTCACCGTAAATGAGTGATAATAAATTTCTAATACGCACATAATTTTAGAAAAATCAGTGTTGCCGGCGTGTCTGGGATCCGAACCTCGGACCGAGGCAGAGTTTCAACCATTAGGCAATCACTGCTTCGGTATAAACATTAATGAATACGAATTACTGATGTTTTGAAAAAAAATATGTCTGAAACGCGACAAAATTCAACGATAGTACCAGTCTAATCAAAGGAAAAGTTTATAGGAGACGGTTCTCATTTAACAAACTTGTTTTTTTTGTCGTTTTTTATAGATAATGGTACAGAACGCTTAGTCCGACTCGCACTTGGCCGGTTTTTTAATGTTTTTTTTTTATAGTATGGAAGTAGCAAACGAGTATGCAGTCCACCTGATGGTAAGTGGCCACTGCCGCCCATAGACATCTGTAATCAACCCTAGGTAAGACCAAAGTCTCATCTGAGGTTAGCCACAGATGCGTTGCTACAATGCCGAATGCCTCGGAAAAATATGAAGCTCTTACCACACCCTCCAGACCAGAACAAACCAGCGCTACACTGCTGTTATTAGGCAGAAATAGTTGTGGCGGTAGTGCTTCCGGAGTCGAACCACAAAGGGTTCTACCTTAACAGGCTTGTTTTTGAGTTTTTACTTTTTCGGCATGACTACACCTCATGAATGCTTGCAATTTTTTTCTAATTTTCAATTATGTTTCGCTCCGTTGTACTTTTAACATATTTGCACGTCCCATTTTTATCACATAATGAAAAAAAAAACATTTATCTAATTATTATTCTTTATTTTACGACTGCGAACGTTGTCCCGTTCAGTTCATTCAAAAAACTCTCCGTTTAGTTTTCTTTTTACCCGACTGCGTCAGGAGGATAATGTTTTTCGAACTTATGTATGTATGTAAGAGTGAATATATGTATGTGTATGTATGACCATTTCTTTGCCATGACACGCGCTACAGCCCAAACGGCTTGACGGATTGTAACGTATGACATATCATTAGAATCGTCTCAGTTTGGAAAGTGACATAGGCTATATAATTTTAAAAAATGGCCTGCCAATACGAAAAAAAGGAGGAGGAGTAACGACTTTTTTATTATCACGACAATATGACTATATTTGATACCCATATTGTCGTGATAGTAAAAAAGCTAGTAAATAGACCATTCTAAAAATATATATATTGTAATACATTTACTTGACTATTTTGACGAAAACTACTATTAAGCGTTAAATTAAATGTGTCACGAACAAAAAAATCGTTTTGAGCAGTCGGCGCCATTTCAACTATCGTAGCTGAAATTCGACCTCTCAATCGGAAGGTCAGAGGCGAAACTCAGGTAAGGACGTCTAATTCCTCGACCTTAACGCTTTCTACACTCATATATCCAAACACTAGATTATTTCCTGTGTTGTGGGTGCCATGGACACACACTTGACTAAACGAACACGCAGACGCGGAAAAGATGAATTCAGATACATTATTTTAATATGTCGGGCCAGGGATCGAAGCTGTAACTCGCTGCGTGTCAGACCGGCATGTTGACCGCTCGAACATATGAGTCGTCAAATTTGTGCGTATCGAAACTTAGCGTGCCCCCAAGAGATCAGGATCCCCACTTTGAATCACTGTTGTAGGCAAAATGAAATGAATGAAAGCCTGCCAAATGTAAAGTGTAAATATGAGGAAAATTTAAGCATTACATTATCACCAGTAATTTATCCTCATAAAACAATTATATTAAGTAAAAATGTTTGATCTTGCAAACTCCATGTTACAAGAGTTGGAATTGATGTTCGTATGTACAATGATTTAAGCATTAAAGCGAAAACAAAAATCTAAAATCAACAGGTGGACTGCATACTCATTTTCTACTTTATCTTATCACAAAAACCGGCTAAGTGCGAGTCCGACTCGTTCCGTTCCTAGTCACTTAACATTATCTTAGACGGTGGTAGAACTCTTTGTGGTTCGACTCCGTAAGCACCACCGCCACACCTATTTCTGACTAATAACAGCAGTGTTATGCGCTGCCGTGTTCTGGTCTGAAAGGTGTGGTAAGGGAGACATACTTTTCCGAGGCATTCCATCTTAGTCCTCAGAGGTAGCAACGCATCTGTGGCTAACCTTAGGTGAGACTTTGATCTGACCTAGGGTTAATTACAGATGTCCATGGGCGGTAGTAGCCACTTATCATCAGGTGGGCTGCATGCTCGCTTGCTACTTCCATACTATAAATATATTTATATATATCTAAAATACGGAACGTCAAAAAATCACGTTTGTTGTATGGGATATAGCGGCAAGAGAAATATATCATCTGTGAAAATTCCAAGTATCTAACTATCACGGTTCATAAGATACAGCCTGGTGACAGACCGACTGACAGCAGGGTCTTAGTAACTGGGTCCCGTTTTTACCCTTTGGGTACGGAATCCCTAAATAATCTAGATGATAGGTAAGGAACAGGTGAGTTGATGCTCGGCTCATATGAAAATCCGGCAACCACACACTTGCATCTCACGCAAAAACTGCTTCACGCTAGTGTGGCGTTGGTACATGGTCTAGTGGTGGACATTGACTACCCAAGGTTATAAAGTGCATGAATCGTAATATAATAAAAACATAAGGTGTTAAAGTAAAAAACTACACGCTGACTGAACATGGTTTTGAGTCCTTATCAGCCTTTATGACTGTTTCTTACATACCTTTTCAATAATATTTCAAAACATACATTTATATGTTTTAATATATTTTTAATAGTCTTTGTTACTCAACTGAAAATGTAAAACTGTAACTGAAAAAATTGCTCTTATCAACCCAAGGTGGGTTGCTAACAGCTATTTTCCTACTATATTTTTAATTAAATAATTAAAAGATGGTAGAAACAGTAGTTCAACTGGGAAGGTACTATGTTATGTACTATACACACCTATGTCTAGTGTGAAGCAGTTCTTACGTGAGGTGGAAGGGTGTGGTTGACGGCTCACTTATATATGAGGCGACCATTTTAGTCCTCGGGAGTAGCAACTCATCTGTGATCGATTCCAGATAGAACCTCTGTTCTATATGAAGTTACTTACAAATGTCCATGTGTAGCGGTAACCACCATCACGTGGTCTGTATGCTCATTTCCTACTCCAATAAGTTGTACGGTATAGCCAAATATAAATGTGCGATGTACAATGCAATGTATAGGTGTAAACATAAACTATTATTGTTTAGAGGAAACTTAATAAACTCGTAATAAGGGTACAGATGGACTGTATGCTTGTTTGCTACTATTATATAAGATTGTTATAAAAAAAGCCCTACATGGACTCTTGCTCAGGAGAAGATACACTTTTAAACAGAGAAGTTCCATCAAAAAGAAAATGATAAGAGCCATACATTTTTATTTGAGGGATATTTTATGTTTTAAATAAGGAATCTTAAATAAAAAGTCTTAACTTTCTATAGGCCTATGGGGGTGCTTACAAATTGTCAGTCACAACTTCTATGGAAGTGAAAACATCTTTAGGTCCATTGAGCACTTTTTGGGTGAACAAAAGTAATGGAACTTGCGTCATCGTCACCGAAAGCTTTCCATGAGCTATATGTAAGTACATAGATATAGCTCCATGCACTATTAGTATATGTTATATAAATATATAACAAATAAATAACAAATGAATAAAGTGTATATCTATCTACACATATATTTTTTAAGTCTTTACTTCTGTCGATAGTCCCTAAAACTGCCTAGATATTTATTTACACTACCACTCAATCCAAACTCAACCTTAACTGAGCAAAAAGGCAAGAAACTCAGCAGGTTTGTGTTTTTTTTGTGTATATTTCTTTTCTTTTAAAATTTGTTTTTTATATAGCAATAAAAGTAAGATCCAGTACTGACTTACATTTCATTAGTGAACTACTACCAACTACCAGACGCTTGTATGACAAGATACGGTACACGTACAAATATATATTACGCCTCATGTGTTTGTCATAAAAAGCCATTTTCCAAACTATACGAGGATAACAAACAATATTTTAATTACATTTGATTATCACAACTAGTTTATATTGTTGAACGATGTTATTTTTAAAATGCCTAATTAGTTTTATAAAATATATTTTAATGTAATTGTAATCATAATATGACTCATATTATTGTGGAATTTTCAATCAAATTATATGGAGATTATGTATACTAGGTAATATATAAAAAAAAGATAGTGTGCGTCTGTTTGTTACTCAATCATGCAAGAACCACTGATTAACATGAAATTTTGCATGGATGTAGCTTATTTAACTGGTCAGTCTATAGAATACTTTTGTCTTTGATATTTAGCACTATTTAAATATGATGATTTTAATGCACCCTCTGGTTGCAGAGTTGCACAAATCCATTTTAAATAAAAAGAGAACGCTAAGAATTTTCAGCAATTGATGGGATGTACAAAGTTTAATATTTAATTTTGTATCCAAAAGGCCCTTATCACTTTTCATGTAACTCAAATGGTTAGCAAATTAAACCCGTTTTTTTTGTCTCGTATCAAAATAGGGGTACTTCAGCTAGTAACTTATAAGGAACCTTTCATGATTTCACTACTATTTTGTTTATGTTTGCCTTATAACAGCAGTGCAATGGTGTGTTCTGGCTTGAAGGGTGTGGGACGGGCGAGTCATTTAAACAAGGTATTTAAGGGTAGATTGAGACATTTGAGGTCCATCTGAGACCTTACATGGATGACAGATTTTAGAAATAGGAAAATACTACTTATTTTAT
Source organism: Cecropterus lyciades (assembly GCA_002930495.1). Taxonomy (NCBI): domain Eukaryota; kingdom Metazoa; phylum Arthropoda; class Insecta; order Lepidoptera; family Hesperiidae; genus Cecropterus; species Cecropterus lyciades. The sequence goes on from MOOZ01002955.1 coordinate 19,479, forward strand.
AAAGACTGCATAATTTTTATTAACTTATTTTTTGCTTTACCAATTTTGGAGTGTTTTTTCTCTTATATGTAGATCTTGAATATTGTTATTGCTTGGTGTCATAAATTCAGTAATGAATATTGCTTATTTATGGACAAAAATTGTATTTGATAATCTTATGGTCCAGAAAAGTTTTGTCAAACTTTGAGAGTTCATTTAAAATTCGAAAAGTAGCCTATTTAATTAAGGATCATAATGGCATAATTACATTATTATGTTATCATTTACGTTGTGCCCATTTTTTATTTTTTTTCTAGGTACTAGGTCATTGCCAGCTTGACATTGATAAGGGACATCTGTATATGTAGGGAGCCCTTAATTTATTTTTCGTCTTCATAGGTCCTATCAAAGGAAAATTCTGGATCAGCCAATGTGTCTATCATTTGCTGCACCATAAAGATTTTATTATAGTATGTGCCAGAAACAGCAGTGTATTGATATTGAGTTAAGGGACACTCTGTGTATATAGGGAGCCATTTTTTTGTTTTCATAGAAAATTGAAAATAGAATCATTCGAAAATTCCTGATTTGCCAATATGTTTATTTGTTTTCTATTGCTCGCTGAACAATAAAGAAATTTGAACTGTTATATATACCAGTATCCTGTACATACGGTAAACGTTTATAAGGAATCATAATAAACTCGTACTACGGACACAGACTATCACGATTTCGTCGGTAGAATTGGTTTGTTTGAATCTCCTATTATATTTAGACTAGCGTTCTGTTTTAATAGTATTACCTGCCATTTTAATTAGTCGAGACAAACTTATAAATTTGTGGGAATGGTGGGTGGGTACTACTTTTTTGGGCGCAAATTCCGGTTATGACTACGTTGATACAAACATAATTTGTTCCTCATAATTTGATAACGATTTACCAATTAACAACGCATAATGAATATAGAAATATTATTATTATTCCACATTTAAGAAGTTGCGAGACCACAATCGGTAAATAGTAGCGATCACCGGAAAAAACAACGGTTCGCTCGGTCAAATATATTCGCTCTGTGGCTTCTTAAATACTTTTCGATTATTGCAATCTAACGAGCAATTTAAATAGAATGACGTATCTTACCCAATATGATCTTCCTCCGGCTGGCATGAGGCTCCTCGGTATGGACCCACTCAAAATCGTCCCTAGAAACTCGCGCACCCATAATCAAAAATTAAATATTTAATTTTACACACACTGGCTTCACTTCTCCAATTTCGCTACAAAGATTAAAAATTATGTAGTATAGCTAATAATGTAATCACGAGAAATTTCGACACGCCTTTAGACTGAATAAACGTGAAAATCTAATGTGGAAATTAGTAGCACCAAACCGGCCAACCAAACGAGTTGGTGGAAAATGACGAGTCGGGAGGCGTGACGTTTCCGCTTACTGAAATGACCCACAGATTATTTACAGACGTGACATGTGATAGAACTGACATACGTTAGCTTGTCGTTGATAAAAAATATTAATAACTGTCAGTGTCAGGTGATCTGATCGACAAATTAATATACTTTAATTACGCCTCGCTTATGAATTCTTTTCTTTTGAGTCAACCATAGACTGCGAACCTTTTTGCAACATTTCATTACTAAGTTTTTTTGCTGAATTTAGCATTTAATGGCCAGTTTTAAAGAACTAATGTGGTTCGATAAAGAAAGCATCGTCACGACATTTACGACTGGTGGCTTTATTAAAAAGAAATCAATTTATTTCTAACAAGTAATTTAAGTTAAGCTTAATAAATATAAGAATTTTAATTCATTAAGACCCCAAGATTTTATGAAGATATATCTTATAGAGTTGTTGAAACACTTTACACTATTTAACTTATATTTTTTTATTTACAGTTTAATTTATCGAGACATCACAAAATGCCACAAAATTAAGCTTTTACATTGTGATTTTTACATGTTTAAACATGCATTTTTATTGATTTTTCACTATTTAAACATTTGTCACCTATGATACCAATTATTTGCATAAAGCAATTTAATGTACTACTTTTATATGCGCTCAGTAACATTAGGCTTCCTAACAATATGGTATTTTATGTTGTAAAGCTATTTAATCATCTCTGTTGTCCTGTATAATTGATCCGTAAAGAGCTGCAATAAGAAGAAAAAAATAAGAGGCGTAGATGTTAGTCCGAAAGCTTCGAATACATCATAAACGAAGTAATAATTCTAGACCGTAGTCAAATAACTAGAATCGCAGGCAGCAGAAATACACAAGAATTAAAAACATACATCAAGCCATGAACAATTTTGACAGCTGTTCCGTCCATAAACAAATCCTAGTCTTTCTCAAGTTTGAGTCTGAACATGGCGGTCGGTAAAAATAAAGGCCTCTCGAAAGGCGGCAAAAAGGGTGTTAAAAAGAAGATGTAAGTTTGGAATAAACCGCTATTTCAATTGTTTAAATCACGCGCTATTTAGTAAATGTGAAATTGAAACTAAGTTACGTGCGATGTTTTAAGTAATTGTGGATTCAAGTTCCGTGACTCGTGTCAGACCGATTGTACGAGTATTATTTAGTTTCGTGTTTCTTGCATTTTCAACATAACTGTTTAATAACTGTTTCAAATACCAACATTTGATATTGAAAACGGTTATTTATCTATTTCAAACGCTATAAAAGTGCTAATTTCCTCTAAAATTTATAGATCGGTAAGTTGTTTATTTATAGGTTATAATCGACTTTCTTTTTATTGCAGCGTAGATCCCTTCACCCGTAAGGACTGGTACGATGTCAAGGCACCGTCAATGTTCACGAAGAGACAAGTGGGAACCACGCTTGTCAACCGTACCCAGGTTAGTCGGCCATGTTTGTTTTGTAGGTTAAGTTTTGTTAGTTACCACATTTGTGTGTAAATATTTCATTATCTTGAACGTAGCTTCACGCTAGGATAATGTTTCGGATGCTATACATACCACAAAAGTCCAATGAAGACTCACTATATATCTAGTCATAGTTTTGAGGTTTGTCTGATCGAGGATCTACAGATCTCGCTGTCTGATCCCTTTAGTGAATATCACGCCACGTGGATTGTATGTTCTTTATAAAGCACCGTTAGTTACATTCATGAACTGTTTTGGTTGCAACCATCCAACAATTGATCACACCGCTAAAGATGTTCCCCAAGATGTAATATCTAGATATGCACAAGTATAGTTCTCAAGTAATAAGTTACGTTTCTATGTCGTAACTTTACAGAGTATGGATGCAACCTTTTGTCATACTGTTGGGTGTCTCACAACTAGGAGAGACCTAAGATATTCTTAACCATGCTTATACAGTGTGGATATCAAACATACAGCATTTTTAAGTAGTACTTTATTATTCTGCCTGTCTTATTAATTATTTGTTTGTGTGCAAGCAAAGTTAAATTGAAGCCAACACCATACAATATACATGATACAGCTTCAATTCCACATTTTTTTTTTTTCTTTTGTAGCACGGAAGTAGCAAACGAGCATGCAACCCACCTGATGGTAAATGGCTACTGCCGCCCATGGACATCTGTAATCAATCCTAGGTAAGATCAAAGTCTCACCTAAGGTTAGCTACAGATGCGTTGCTACCCCTGAGGTCTAAGGTGGNNCCAGAACACAACAGCGCATAACACTGCTGTTATTAGGCAGAAATAGGTGTGGCGGTGGTGCTTCCGGAGTCGAACCACAAAGAGCTCTACCACCTTCAAAACACATGAATACAGCATTCATTTTTAGGGTTTCATATTACAAAATGTTCTTTTTGTAACACTTGATCACATTTTTATGTTTGTCAAGATCCTTTATTTCAGGAAAGTGTAGTTGACCAGTTAAAATTTATAATGAATACTTGAATCTACATTCTCTTTCACCTGTGAGTAGTGCTATTCAAGGCCTAAGTTGATAAGGTCTATGCCATCAAGGATATTAATTCGTACCTATATGATGACACACCTAGCTCGCAATGACACAAACCTGATGAAAACGTTTGTTCCCTTTTGATTTTACTGCTGACTACAATTATATATATCTAAATAATGCAATTTGTAATGGTAGAGTGTGCTAAACCTTAGAAGTTTGTTATAGGGAACCAAGATTGCTTCGGAGGGCTTGAAAGGGCGCGTCTTCGAAGTCTCCCTGGCTGATCTTCAAGCTGATACTGATGCGGAAAGGTGAGGGAAATTAAATAAGTTGCACACATATCCACACATATATATGATAAAAAGTAAGTTTCGTTAACATTAGTAAAATAGTTTTTTGGATAACTGAGAATAAGTAATAATAGACATTATTGTTTGTCTGTGTGTGTGTGTGTGTGTGAGTTTAATTTAAACAATTGAAAGTATATTCATAGTCAGTATTTTGATTTAACAATTATATCTAGTTGTGTCCATAAAGAGTAAAATCCAAAAAACCAAATCCAAAATAGAAATCTAAATTCATGATTCAGATGGGACGGGATGAAATTCAGAGCCCTTACTTTGCAATTAAATAAATGCTTTCTACCAACATACTAGGATATTCTTCTGTATTGTGTATGCCACATACTCTGGATGTGGATTCATTTAAAGATAGACACGTAAACACTTAAACCTAATAAATACAAATATAGTCATCTTTCAAATATCTGGTTGCCTGGTATCAAAAATCTATCATCTTACAAATATTATTAATTAATAGTTTTTCAGAAATTGGGCACACAGATAGTTTATTTTCCCTGAATTAATACTTTTTACCCATGACCCAGGCGGGAGGAACCGCGGGGAAAAGGTCGTATAGATATAATTATAACATATATTTTATGATCTCAGGTCTTTCCGCAAGTTCCGCCTGATTGCCGAAGACGTGCAGGGTCGCAATGTGCTGTGCAACTTCCACGGTATGGACCTCACCACTGACAAGCTCAGGTGAGTAATGTCTTTCAACAATACAGATGGCGCTACTCTTACATTATCATCACAAGATCTTTTATCCTGGAATTAGATGTTTCGAAAATACATCACCTTTTTTATCTGATTGAAGCATGTAGTTCACCTGATGGTTACTGTCACCCATGGACATCTGAAAGCAACTTCATTTCGAATGAGGGTTCATTCTACCTGGAGTTGTTCACTGATGCTCCTCACATGGACTTTGATAGTCGCCTTATACATATGTGAGTTGGTCACCACACCCTTTCACCTCGCGCAAGAACTGCTTCACGCTAGAAATAGGTGTGGTAGAACCTTGTAGTTCCACTGATGGTACCACTGCCACACCTGTTCCTGCCTAATAACAGCAGTGTTAAGCACTGGTGTGTTCTCGGAAGTGTGTGGTATGGGACATACTTATTTGACACATTCCAACTCTTGTTTTTATGGGTGCCATGCATCTGTGGTCAAATTCAGGTAAGATTTGATCTTATCTGGAGTTGATTACAGGTGTCTATGGGCAGCGAAGGCCACTTATCGTCAGAGCGTGGACTGCATGCTCGTTTGCTACTATATACCATATTATTAACTAGTAATATTGTTAGAAACATTAAAACAAAAAAAC
>MOOZ01002957.1:6424-22092 GCA_002930495.1 Cecropterus lyciades
TGTGTGTTCGTCTTTGTGTGTCCATGGCACCCACGACACAGGAGAAAATCCTAGTGTGGGGTTATGAGTGTAGAAAGCGTGTTTTTTTATTTATATGCATTTTTATTGTTATTTATAACTAAGAAAACATTTTCCGTGTAATATACACTCCAAGGATTGACCAATAAATGTAATAAATGTTACATTTTCCTTATATCCATAATTTTCTTCGTATTCTTATTAGCGGTGCAATCACTGCTTACGCACTTGCTATTTTAAACGAGGTTATTAATGAATCCTCACCTTGAGGATTTTCAGAACACTCAGCATTATTATTTTTACCTTCTCACTCATACTTTTTCCAATACATAATCATGTTTCATAGAAGCCCTTGCTCTAAAATGACGAATAAAAACGAACAATAAATAGTACCTCATTAATCCAGTATGAGTTGAGCTATGATATTGTATGACGCAACCCTTTATTATTCTAAAACTGTATGGTTACAGGGGGGAAGTCAAGGTCTTTTATATTTGGTGGTAATGGCGCCAAAGTTGCAAATGGGCGACCGCGAATCTTATACTCGTACTCGTAAGCTTCGCGGTTGGACGTACTCGCGTGAGCTGCGTTTTGGCGCGAATTCGAACATCGAACGAAGATACAGATTTAAAATATAATCAACCCGACGTTGCAAATTAAAATGTGTTAATAATTTTAATATTTATTTTTAACACATAATTGACTTCAATAATTAATAATACTTCTTAAATGTTACAAAAATAAAATAAGTTAAAATGTCTTTTTAACTAAAGTTATAGTGACTGGCCTAACTAAAAAAAAAAAAACAATTGTGGCGGGAAATTAAAATTAAAAAATGTTTCCTTTGGCGTGGATTCTTGTTCTCTGTTACGTTTTTCGGAGTGATGCTTACGTATTGAGTGATGAAGAGTGCCTAAATTACACAGTGTATCCAGTTCAGTATGATATTACACTATTCCCGCATATTTACCGAGATGGAAACTCTTATTACGACTGTGATATCGTCATAACTGTAATTGCTAACGCTCCAAATGTGAACATCATAGAACTAGACTGTCGAGGAATAGATATAAAAGACGGTTCTGTGAAAGTTTTGAATGGACACATTGACATTGTGAATCAGTATAGACCGTACGAATATGATGAGAGGAAAGGAAAACTGTTCATTTACTTGAATGAACCTTTAAAACAGTACAGTGTGTCGAAGACTCAGTATTTAATTAAAATTTCGTTTAATAAACGCTTGAAACACGATAGTGATGGGATATTTGTTGTTCCGTATGATGGAGAAGACGGCAAAAGGTAAGGATTTGTTAATTAATATTATATATTATTTTAGTTTCAATAACAGGAAATTTTAGTCAAAATAGACAGAAGTAGACAGTATTTCAGTTTAAAAAATCTGTTAGTTTATTCTTGCTAATAATAATATTTTACTGTACAATAATACAATTAAATCGTGAAATACTTAATTGAATGTTTTTTTTCACTTTACAATAAATTTTAAAAAAACCTTTTTTAAGTAGCCATAAAATTTGAATTAATATACGATAAATATGCGATAAATGGAATTAGATATTTATATTCTTAAATTACATTCAATATTAAATCTATTTTAATTTAAGTGCCGTAAGTGAAAAAAAGTGAAGTCTATTGATTTTTTCGTCTTTTGATGTGAATATTTATTTACTTTTCAAACTTTATTGTCTCTAGAAACAAATGTTAAAAAATATACATATATAGGTATAAGTAAGTCGGCCTACGTTTGTCGGTAGACAGTCCAAAATACCCTTATCCACTATTAACGATCCAAATGAGGTCATTGATGTTCTAATACCTCCTGGCCTTTAGTAGCCCCTCAGTAACCTTGCCATCAATCATTGTAAGCACAAAGAGGAGACCTTTTATTTTAGGGAGGCCTTTATCGTGAAATTTAACCTGCGAACGACCAGCGTTTCATGAATGGAATCCGCTTCAGCAACTCATGGAAGAAACTACAATTTAGTTAACGAATATTAAATCTATACTAATATTATAAAGCTGAATCGTTTGTTTGTTTGTTTGAACGCACTAATCTCAGGAACTACTGGTCCGATTTGAAAAATTCTTTCGGTGTTAGATAGCCCATTTATCAAGGAAGGCTATAGGCTATATATCATCGTCGAAACTTACGCGGGTGAATCCGCGGGGCGCAGCTAGTAATAAAATAAGATGCTATACATATGGCCTTTGAACATGTTTTTAGTGTTTTAAACATATTTATTACAATTTTATAAAAAACCGTGATAAAAATTCAAAACGAAATACCTACATCAATGTATTAAGAAAGGTTAATTAGTATATTACCTGTAGATAATAGATAAACAATTCAACATTGGCCCCGCACCATACATTTATGCAAAGCTGTTGGCCTTCTCTCCCACGGATTTGGACCTTTAGTGGCCAGGCTATTAGTGACCATACCAGGACTGCTTTAGTGTTATTATTTGTTACTGGTTTTGTTCGAATTCCTTGTTGTTTAAATGTGTTATAACGTCTTCAATATCTGTGATTTTCCAGCAGTATTCAATAGCGCATCTATATATATATATCGTTAGGTAAATAAGTACGTATATGATCAACTTAATCCACCAGAGAAACACTTTGTAGATCTATACAAACAAATAAAATTGAAGTGTCTGTATGTAAAATCAAAGTAATAGACATTTACTAAATGCGTATGCATATGTATACCGTCTGTCACTCTGTTTGTTCTGGGTAATCTATGGTCTGGTCCGTTTCTGATAGGATTTTTATTGACAGATAGTTTATTTTGTAAGGCGTAACTTCGGTCACTTCTATTTTAGAAAAATATATAGGGTTCCGCAAACACACTTAAAACCAAGGAATGCGCACACGCTCCACGCGTATATAGCAGCCGTTATCGGCGCTGTATACGCATTATGTAAGTTGCAGTTAGTCCTTTTTTAAAAAAATGCTATTTAGTTAAAATTGTCGAAGGTTTAATTTAAGTCAAGTTACGTTTTTAAACACTGGAGAAACTGCATAGCAGGGCTTGTTGTAAATAATGTCAATTATAATAGTACGTACTAACATCTTTTTAACATCAAGCGTCAAAGACGCTAGGTCCTTGATCTTGTGGTCGTATCAATAGGGTGCCATGATCGTTTAAATTCAGCAAGATTGTATGTTAATATTTAAAAAAAAACAATAATAGTAACGCGATTAAAATAAACCAACTTTCGAGATAAAAAATTAAGTCATATGCGTATCTGCTATTATCATACTCAATAAGGCGTATGGATGACCCTCGCGAGTCGGTTCGTTAGGCACACGAATAAGGGCACTATGTACTTTGGTGACAATACTTGTAAAGCATTTAAACATAAGGAACTTTACTAAAACTGTTATCAATGTAAAATAGTACTCGGTATTTTATCAGAAAAAGCAATAAATGTAACGAATATTACAAATAGATTGTAAAAATATTTTTTTTTAAATATCAGTATCACTGATCAGAATTTTTTTAAAGATTGTGGTTTTCACCAAAATATCCTCATTATTGCAGGGATAATCTATTATGAAATATTTTGTATATCTATTTGTAACACATATTTAAATGTTAATTAACTGTCAATTTAAATGAAATATATAATAGTATCGAAAGCTATACTGTAACCAGTATTAAATCTAGTATTTATTTCCAATAAAAATTGAGAACTAAGGAACAGACTACTTTTTCACGCTTGTAAATAGAACTTGTTACTATAGTCTAGTGCTAATAAGCCAGGCGTTAATTCTAGCCTACCTAACATGCCTTCACTAAATGTAACGCGGATATGAATGTACCATGCCAATAATTATTATAATTTGCTCCTTAATTTACAATGTAAATAAATATACTTAGATGTACTCTATTACATTGAAAATAAAGATAAAGAAAAGGATATTAACGAAGAAACAAACACAAATTTTAATACTAAATTAGTATATGACAATCATAATTTATCAGTATATTTGTGTAAATGATTCTTATTAAGCCTAGTGACAAAGTAGGTAAAGGACAAAATGAACTAAAATCTTAATGACATGACAGTAACAATTTATTAGGTCATCCCGTTATGGAATAACGCATCGCTTCAACGCGCATGACATTGAAGATGTGGCACCTAACTGTGTCACTAACTTTTCTTTTGTCACTAATCTTTCGTCACTAATCTTACCCTAATGATCCTTTTTTCCATAAAGTGTACGAAGAAAATATTTAAAATACATTTTCTTTAAATTGTGATGATGTTTTTTGATTTTTAGGTGACCTTTGTCACACTTTTTTTTGGATATAACGCGTGTCTGTATATCTCGCCAGATCAATCATTACTACCATAACATATGTTTGTCAATGAAATCGCAAGACATTACTCTGGCTGATCCCACGTAACGCGTCAGCGCTCCTGACCTTGTAGGCACTGTGGGCGTGCGTCTAGTTTTTGCCGGTAACTCCATATGTAGAAGTGTTTGGTCTGTTTCGTATGCATTCGTTAAATAGATATAGTTTTTGTTGAGTTTTGTGGGAATTCCTTACCGAATTCATAGAAAAGAGATTCTGTTTTTCTCAGAAGATTGGATTTTTGGTATCATCTATGTAGTTATAAACATTTATGTATAATTTTGTTCCAGGTACATTTACACTACCCGTCTCTCACCAAACAGAGCGAAGTACTTCTTTCCGTGTTTCGACAATCCACAATTTGAAGCGGTCTTCAAATTCAAAGTCTACGTCCTACCACCTCATGGTAGTACTCAGTTTACGAACACAAGCATAGTGATTGCTCAAGAACAAAGGAAATTTAGGTAAAATATTAATTTTGTTACGCTAAGGAAATAGTTACGTGGAATTATAATAAGAAGACAAGGGAAAGAAGTGTTGTAGCAAACGTCTCTTATCAAATTAATTAACAAATCTAAAAGACATTACAAGAACATCCATTTACGTACCTTATGACGTAATAAAAAAAATTACTACACCTTACAAAGAGGCAAACGAGTGTGAACTTTTAACTTGTGGGTTATACAATTATAGCCTAAAAAAATGTAATACTTTCTATTACTGTTCTGTTATAAATAACCAACTCAAGAAATAACACACGGATGTCCAACATTGCAACACTGGCCGCAGAGTGACCGCAAGAAATAATTGACACCAATACTTCGTTCAAGTGTTTGACGAAAATAATTATTGCAAAATATTTATAAGTCATTAAAGAAATTCTTTTAGAATTGTTGTATGTATACCAAACACTAAATAAGAAGTTAATAAATCTCTAGGCTATCAAAGTAGTACTTAGAATTTACAAAAATATATTTATGCCTTGAAGTCATGGCCATTTTCGCTGGCCATCGCTGCTAAAGTCTTTTGATGTTTCAAAAGCTACAGACAGTAAATTAATGTTACTCATTTTTAAAATAGTGTAATATAACATTGTTGTAGACACATTTATTTCAAAAGTTTATTTATTTTATTTATCTGTTCCCTTTTGCTTACTTTCTCACTAGTATGGCCAGTAACTTTAATAATTGACACCGTTCCCATGCGATACATAGTAATCCTATTAAGGTAGTGACTCCCGAGTAAGACGACAATTACAAAGCAAATTGAAGAATTAAAAGTTCTACTTCGATTAGAAAGTTCAGTTGCTACTTTTTCCAGTAAAGTTGAGTTGCTTTTTATTTTAAGTGGTTCGTTTTATGTATCTTATTCTCACAAGCTAGGTGTCATTTTGTTTTCTAAAAATACTTGCAAGCCAATAGATGCACAGATGTTACTCAATAAAGAAATTAAGGGTTTCGAAAAAAAACTATGGAAACTTATTCTTTCCGGTGAAATAATTTCTTCATTACACTTGCCGATGAAAGCCGATAGCATTCTCAATTTCTGAGAGCCATGACCATTTTAGTACACGACGAAGAGAAAGTCACCAGTACTCGTCTAGAAAATGGTAAAAAACTTCAAGACTGGTCTAATTCCAGCGATCGCAACAACCTTGTTATGATCAATGATACCATATAAGTGACCCCTAATTAGCGAACCAATAAAACCGTGACAGACCAGATTAATCAGTAGAATATATCTATTTCTCAATGAATTGCCGGTAGAATTTATTAAGTTCCATTCAAACAAAGTTGTTTATTCATAGTTGTATAATTAGTCAGGCGCATTTGCGGCCTAGTACCTATTAAAATATATAGTTATCAAAAAGGGAAGCAAGCGACTTAATTTTAACGCACAGGTAAAAATAAGTTTACAGCAACTATAACAACGGTATAATTACAAAAAAAAAAAATACATGTACGGTATCCTATAAGGATACCTTTAAGTCGCACCATTGGAAAAAATGTGGAAAAGCTTTTTTACTTTTAATTCCTTGTATAATTTTTTATATTTTTTTTAGCTTGAAAGATAATTACATCATTATCGAATATATGCCATCGCCACAAGTCGCATTGCATCAAGTTGGCTTCCACTACTCTCAATTTGGAAGTCGCCAGGTTACATCTAAAAATACAAACGACACCTTAGTCATATGGGCACCGGTCCCAGATCTACAGTATTATGGCTACATACTTAAATTTGGAGAAACAATAATAAATTTGATACATGAATATGCTAAGATCAATCGCCCTCTTGTGTATGGGCCTATAAATGTAGTAGCAGTGCCATCAATTCTAAATGGATATGAGATTGGCAGCTGGAGCCTTTTGACTAACGGGTAAGTGGATTATTTATATCATTATCGTTTTAAGACAGGAAATCTTATTATAGAAATTTAAAATTACATGCAAGATAATAACTAACCGGTCAATTACATTTGAATTTTATAAACCAAAGTATTAATTTAATGATAATTTTGAAGTCGTTAGTTTTAGATGATAATTTTATTTGTTGTGAACAGTTTATTGTACAGATTCGATATGTTCATTAGTGAAAAACATATTCAAGCGTTTAAAATATGAAATGTGTAGAGTGATGTATGTAATTACTGTTATGAATCTACGAGTATACGTTTATTCGAAGGAATTAAAGAAATTACAACGGCATCAATTAAGATTACAAACATTGTAGATGCAATTTCCTTAATTTCAATTTACAGTTCCAAAAATAGAATATTTCTATCTTGATAAAATGCCTTATCTGTATTACATATACACACATATACTGTAAAGAATATAAATATAAGGTTTTGCATACACTTGAATAAATACGCAAAACCTTCCTGAAAATAATCAAGGTCAAATAAAAACAAAACAGATGTTTTATCGTAACGTTTATGTTTATAATTGACTGTTTTGAGAGTAGGTATGTGCAGTGTTATTGAAAGCCGAAATAGATTTTAGACTAATAAATGGCGTCCTTGCTTCAGAATAAGTATTCTAGTAATCTTTATGAGTTACAATTTTGTAACGATATTTTTTTCTCGTACCTTTGAAAGTTCTTAAGGATATAAAGTTCTCAATTTGTACTCTTTTATACAATTGAAATAATAAACGAGCATGTAGTCTGCTTGGCGGTAAGTGGTCACTTTTGGACGGAAAATAGCTAATGACCATGGACATGGATGTCTTCAACTAACGACAGAAATTGGATATTGTACCTGAAGTCAATTATAGATGCATTAATACTCCCGAAGATTAATATTGTCGCCTCGTGTTTAACTCAGCTAGCATCCACGCCCTTCCTAAGAAACGCTAAAATTGCTTCATGCAGCAACAGGTGTAATAATGATACCGGTCCGATCAAACGCTACTGGTTCTGCCACCTATAATATTCAATAACACAAGCGCGGTGATCCATGGCCTTAACCATCATTTTTCTAAGAGAAAACCAATGCCCAGAAGTAGGATAATAATAGGTTGACGAGAATTAAACAATAATATCGGTATGTCTCACGTATATCAACGTGACAATTTTATTTTTCACTCGTGAGGCCTACGACATACATTTACGTCACCCATTAGATCTAGTAAAGATTACATCTGGCCTTTTGAACTTCATTAACGTCGATGAACACCGAAGTAGACATTATAACATAGGTGACATCATTAAGATCATTGTGATTAGAATTTATTTCACTAACGCTTTACATAAGACTGAAATAACAGAATTTGTTTAAAAATAACTGTAATGCACCCCTGTAATAATTGATTTTCTTGGAGTATTGCCAAAAACGATGATGGATTTTAGCTTGTGGAAATGCAAATAGAGAATTATGACTATTTATCATATGATTTATGTGATTATGATATTATTACTCAAGTTATAACATTTTATGTCACTTTTCTATTTTCACATTTTAACTAAAAAAGTAAGTAGTCACTGCTGGTCATGGGTATCACTTGTGTTCCTTCAACTTCCGCCTTTGTTTTTAGTTGATACGTTTCGCGTTTCTGCCTTAATATAATGTTTATCCAGACTACCGTTATTTCTCGTATTCACAGCTGCGCTTAATACTGCAGCTATAACAGAAACAATCTTGTATAATTTCAGCGAAAACAGACTGGCCAATAAACACGAAGACACAAGCATCAAGCAGATAGATAAGATGACGTTCGAATTGTCTCAACAACTATGCAGGATTTGGCTGGGAAATCCTGGCGAACCAGATAGAACGCGGTGGAAGGAAGAGTGGTTCAAGGAAGGCGTTGCTACATACCTGGCTTATTACTTCTTGACTCAGGTGAGGTGCACAATTTAATTGACCTGGCTTAATTAACACAGATTACAACTATGCATTGACACAAATCTATATAACGTGTAGAAATTAGTACGAGATATTTAAAAAAAAACTTAGAAATTACATTTATTTATTTTGCTATCTATCATTACAAGTTATAAATTGATCATTACAAGCGACATTATTCAATACCCCAATTTTACTTGTCTTTTTTTCCAAAATAAACTAGTTTGATACTCGGTTAGATTTTTAAAAATTGAAAATGTAATCAAATTATCAGTCATTCACAAGGCAATCGAATCTATTCTCTTTAGTAGTAATGCAAAATTTAAAAAAAAGGTATAACATTATCTTCGAATTTAAAATGTTCTTCCATGGAATAAATATTTTAGAGAAAGTTATGTGCAGTTATGTTTTAAACCTCTGCCGTAGTTCTAGATGGTATTATTGAAGCATTTGTACTTATATATCCTGTGGATTTATGAGTAATTTTGAAGTAGGCGGAGCTCTCCTTGTTTCAAGTGCGGAATCACGACCATTATATTATTTCTGGCTCACAAGGCTATGTAATTCTGACTATGTTTTGGTTAAAACTGTTTGAAGGATATGCTAAAATAACTTATAAGTGATTTTCAATTTGTCCTCATGAGCAACACGCCTATGATCAATTTTAAATAGATCTCTCATTGAAATTGGTGATCAGGTTGAGCTATTGTGTTTTATTTAACTTCATTATTAAGTAACTATTATGCAAATGTACACGTCTATTGTTGAATGTACACAAAAATGCCGACACTGATGATGCAATCAATTAATACTCCAGACGCCTTCTGTACTGATCTTATATGATTGCGATTATTTTGCACTATTTGTTAGTACAGATTGAAATAAATTAGCACTTACGTCATGACTAATTAATCAACCTGTTATTATTCGACTGATGTTTACAAATTTCCTTAAAGAATTTTTGGTTAGTTCCTATGCTAAGAAAAGTATGGGTTGGCCAATTACAATTATCTTTGAGAACATTATAAAGATCCCTTACCTATATTGCCTATTGCTTTTTCTACTACTTTTATTTTAGCGTTAATATCAATAACTTGTCATTTATTTATCACTTCTAAATTAAAGATCTATGTTTGTACAGACTAATAAAAAGTAAAACTAGAGCTGCTTAAATAATATTCTATTAATATAAGATATTTATTACAGTACAATTTTGGCGAAATTTATTCAGGTCAGAGATGGCCTATCGGTTTCTACGGTTTACAAATGAAGCACAGAGCAATGGCTGTAGACTGGCATCACACTACACCAGCGTTGGTATCATTTAACAGAACTTTGGCAATTGACATACCATCAAGATACAAGGAACTGGTGACGATGAAGACCGCGTCAATATTGTGGATGGTTGAGAATTGGCTGGGCTCTGAAAAGTTTCATCAGGCGTTGGTGAATTATATCAACTCAAGGTAAGTTAAAAGTGTAAAAGTTTATAAAGTTTTACGTTTACTATAAAAATACTCGTTTCAATGACGCTATGGCATAGGGTTTTGAGGACTTCTATGGATTATTGGAAAGCCTGTACATTTGATACAAGCGCCTCTGTAATCTGTTTTATTTAAGAAGAAATTAGTAATATAAATTATGCCAAACCAATTGATTTTATAAGAAAGGAAAGTATCATATAGAAAATTTATATTAGAAAATAATTTTGAGTGTCATCTGTGGATTTTTGTATGAATTATTTACCTGGCTATAGATGCTCTTAACTTATATGTTCCAATTTAATTTATTTATATGGCTTACTTCAAACGTATATCAGTGAAGTTTTTTAATAATTATCATAAAAAGTGGAGTAGAAAAATAAGTTTATTAAAATGCAACAATGAAAGTCACAGGTCAAGTTCATAATGATAGTGTGACCGTGTTTTATAACATAGTAATTGGCTCAACGCAGAGAGTTAATTATAAATTCGCGTGACTCATTTCATCCTATGTAATAGTACATGTTAATTATATCATTTCGTAAATTGAGGTTACATCAGTAAAGTGACATAATGTATGCAAATGATGGTGACGTGAAAAATAACAAAATACGTTCAAAGATACTGCACAAGTACGGAGAGAATAAAATTATGCTTACATATATAAAATTAAATCTATATTAACATATTTCCAAAAATATCATTGATAAGTCCATTGGCGACAAATACCGTACAGGTCTATTTACATATTTTGATTTGAATATATAGAAAGTACTGAACTCATATTTTCCTTATTTATTCTTAAACGTTATAAATTGAATCTTCAAAAATATATTTTTAATCTCTCATCTAAACAATAAAATTGAAATCAATTGTCCAACGCTTTTTTTGTGTCAAAAGAATCGCTTTCACGTCTCGAATAAACTTAGTGCTACTACTGACTTGCTTAATTATTTTAATTACAGAAGAGGCAAGTATATCTCTTTGCAAGATTTCATGGTAAGCTTAGACCATGACACCGTGGAATGTCTTCAGCAATTCTTCAACGGCTCGACTGCCTCAAGAGTGCTGAACTCCTGGTTCCAT
This sequence comes from Cecropterus lyciades, assembly GCA_002930495.1. Lineage (NCBI taxonomy): Eukaryota > Metazoa > Arthropoda > Insecta > Lepidoptera > Hesperiidae > Cecropterus > Cecropterus lyciades. The sequence goes on from MOOZ01002957.1 coordinate 17,745, forward strand.
CAATCTGGATATCCAGTAATAAACGTACAAGTGTTTAGAGATCGTACACCTAATGCTATTCAGCTAAAACAGGTATATTTTTTATAAAATAAAAAAATACCTACTTTTAATATTTCTCTTACTTCTGAAACTATTTATGATTAATATTTTTATGGAATATTTTTTATTTCACTAAAATTGTCGGAGTGGTTTATATAACATAATATTTTCCAAAAAAATAATAAAAATATTGTATGCTCTTTAAAATATTTTTATTGGATTTTGTATTAATGTTGAATGTGTCAATCTTTTCAGCGTCAATTCTCCTTCACGAATGAAAATCGCCACGATTCGAACTATCTCATTCCCATCTCGTACATTGTTCAAGATAATCAAAATTGCTTCAACTGTTACCAGCCTCGCTTTACCATTGGCATGCAGACTTACACCTTCGGAGAGAACCTTAATGGTGGATGGATCGTACTCAATAGAAATGCTTCTGGTAAATTCTCTTATAATGTTACTTATGAAAAATATGGGTTTTTTGCTAGAAATATTATGATATCTACAATCATGTTACCACGGATCAAGTATGCTTAACTTAAGTTGGATAAAAACAAAGTAATAAGGTGTTCCTATTTTATTTAAATTAATATAAGTGTTTTATGAAAAAGAATAAAATAACATTATACAGGTAAAATGATGTTATTGTCTTTTATAATTACGGTGGAAATTTGAATCTGAGATTTCAGATTTTTAAGAGTTAAGAAATTATTGAGAATATTTTACATTATTTGTAAATATGGGATGGAAAATGATAATGATGAAGACTTATTTGTACCTACGAAAACATTCAAAAAAATGAACATTAATTTAAACATTCCTGATATTTCGCACATTATTATCGGTGCTAATATTTGCAATAACCTTGTCCAATGTTAGTGTGCTGCTGACGCGCGCCGACATTGGCCGCGGTTAGTCACGACAATAAACCGTCTATTTCTGCGCCAGAAAGCCCACGCTCGTTTTGAATCTCTTCTACTGCATTCATTATTTACATTATTTAATTTAACATTTTCTTCCTGTTCATCGAATTTTTAATAATGTTAGTTTATATATTTCGTATATTATGAATATTGCTTTTATTACTAAATATTATTTTGACAATTAATATATTGTCTGCGTCTATTAATACGGGTACTAAAAAGACTGTCTAATCACCCAGTACCCAGAAAAGAAATTATATTTTATTTGTCCATTATTCACTCGTACGACTAGTTACTTCATAAAACGTATTTGTCTCTGTGCTCCGCATATATTTAAACGATGATATTTGAGAATAGTTTAATATTTATTTTCATTTATGTTTATAAATGAATAGGTAGTACTTGTTGATAATTAAATCTAATTTACTCAAATAATTGTGAGAAACTAATATATGATTATATTTAGAAATTTTTTAATAATATTTTAAAATCTCTAATTATACCTAGAACATTTAACGTTTCAGGTTATTACCGAGTAAATTATGACGAAGAAACCTGGAGATTGATTGCTAAGACACTTATGGAAGATCGCTTAGCCATCGGTGAGCTGAATAGAGCTCAGGTAAGATTCCATTGATTATTTAACTACAACATTTTAAGTAATCGATGCAACTATTTTAAAGATGAGTGAAAATCCTTTAAAATTAATATATTTATCATGCGAACACAAGTAATTTATCTCACTATGTGAACAAGGACTGCAAAATGTATTTTATTTAAAAAAAATGTAAAAAAATACGAATGAGTAAAAAATGAAAATAAAAACATTGCATATAAAGGTGACTTTACATTTCCAGATAGTTAATGACATATTCGCACTGTACGCAGCGGGTGATGTGAATGATGAAATAGCTATGGAAGTATTGGATTATTTAAACAAAGAGTTGAGTTACACAGTTTGGGACTCTGCTGTGGCTGGTTTTGAGTTGTTGACTACTGAGGGAACTCGTATGACGAAAACACTGTATGAAGAGTGGCAGGTAATATACAATTGTTATTAAAACATTATTGTTCCAATAGTAGTGGGATACTAATGAAATCTTTTCTAAGAATGAATGAAGTTTAGACGATAGAAAACCAGATTAGATTGCTGAATGAACGAAGAATTTATTCATCTTCAAATGAGATATGAATAAACGACACAAAGGTGAAAACGAATTATTTGATGAATACTTATAATACTAGCAGTTGAAGTTCGAAACTTGAGCTGTAAATATCCTACCTTTGTATATTGTCATTTCATTCTTAATTGTGTATACATGCAATAACCTTTCTCTCTTTTACATTAGAAAATGTATCTCGCAGTGAAACTGATAATTACGACGTTTGTACGGAATACCTTTGAAAAAATTGATTGTATATGGGTTTTATTTCATTGACTATCAATATTTAATTTTCAGAATTTCATGCGTCAGAAGATATCGACGATATACAAAAGGTTGATGGAAGTGGAACAACAACCAAAGACTAGATTGTTTCGAAGCAGGATAGTTGATTTCGCGTGTGCAATCAGACACAAGCCCTGTTTGACTGACATGAGACGGATGTATAATTACCATATCGAAGCGCGACAAAGGTATTTACAAATTTATTTATTTATTACATAGCATCAGTAAAGTAAAAACTCCAACAAAAACGGTACATAAACTAAAATGGCACAAAAACAAATGTTACCTGAAGTGTTATAGGCGCAAATGTAAAGAGGCCAACGGAAAATAATAAATACTAAGATATTGAAATAATTATAAAATATTACAAACGTCAACATTATTAATATTATAAATAATTTATGGATGCAAATATAGATGTAAAAAACAAGCAAGCATGATGAATCATGAATACATGGAATTGGTTTTATTACTGTTCTAATTCAAACGCGTAGTAAAATATAATTGGGTAAATAATAATGAATTACCGTATAATGATATTTGCATCGATATGCTTATTATCGGAGCTATAGAAGCTTACAAATGATGTTACATAGTAAATTATATTGAGTTACATGTACATCCACTTGGCAAAAATACCAACTGTGGGAATAATTCATATTTAAATAATTGTATTGTACTGAATTAATAGCATATTTGCAAAGTTAGCTTGAAATTGTGATATGCAAGAAATCGGACTAGTCAAACCGTTGAAAGTTTATTGAAAGGTAAATGTTACGAAAATTTATTACCATATTTATGTTTTTGTAAATATCATTCTCGAAGGTTTTTCTTCACTCGCTAAACATAAAATTTTCTCTTCACATGTAAAGAGATTAAATCTAACATATTTTTTTTTAATAAAAAATAGAAACCGACTTCCATTCCATAAATAAGTAAAAAAAAAATTAAATATATTTTGGTTTCTTACATACACAGTTCATAGTACATAGTCTCTTCTTCTTTGGTTTTGGCTAGCAGTACCCTTACATAATCAGGATCGAGAAGAGAAAGAGAGAGGTCATATTTTTCATTCTCTCTCTCTCTCTTGTAATGTTCATTTCAAGTTTCATGAGAATCGGATCGGTAGAAGCTGAGGTATTCGTCCATTTGTCGCAAACATAATATATAATGCAAATTCAAGACTTATACGTACTTCTCATGGATGTCCTTGTCAAAACTGAACCAAATTAAAATGGGACCCAACGGGAAGCACCAGATTTCAAATAAAAATGTTAAAATCGGTTCACCCTATCCACAATCAATATCTAAGCCATTAATTATATTTATCTGTTTTCAGACTAAACCCAGACTTCCGTGAAGCCTGCTACTACATACGTCTGAACGAAGGTGATGAAACTATTGTTAATTCCAATTTGAATCATTTTGAACTTGAAGACAAATTGACTGCTGAACACAAAATGTAAGTACCACAATACTTTTTTAATGCTTTTTTTATAAAATGGACATAAGTGGTCACTGACGCCCATGAACATCCGTAAGCAACTTTATATATGTAGAACAGTGGTTCTAATGAAAATATTTAGCAAACATACTTAATCCTTAAATTTTGTTTATAGGCGAGAAGAGAATAGATTTCTCTACAGAATTCCCGTCGGTACTCCTAGACCACTGCCGATGAAGAGATCTACAACGACCACCACTACTGAGGTTAGTTGATCATCACCTTCATTAGCCGATTTTTATTCATCTGTTGGGCACGGATCTCTTCTTAGAAAGAAGAGTACTGGCCATATTTTGGTTACGGTATCGAAAACGCGAGTAATAGACGAAGTTTGACGACCCGCGTGGCGGAGCGGTCACCATACCGGTCTGACACGCAGTGGGTCCCGGGTTCGATCCCCGGCCAAACAGAAATTTGAATGATGAGTTTAG
>MOOZ01002957.1:23519-39915 GCA_002930495.1 Cecropterus lyciades
TGAAGACAAATTGACTGCTGAACACAAAATGTAAGTACCACATTACTTTTTTAATGCTTTTTTTTTATAAAATGGACATAAGTGGTCACTGACGCCCATGAACATCCGTAAGCAACTTTATATTTGTAGAACATTGGTTCTACTGAAAATATTTAGTAAACATACTTAATCCTAAATTTTGTTTATAGGCGAGAAGAGAACAGATTTCTCTACAGAATTCCCGTCGGTACTCCTAGACCACTGCCGATGAAGAGATCTACAACCACCACCACTACTGAGGTTAGTTGATCATCACCTTCATTAGCAGATTTTTATTCATCTGTCGGACACGGATCTCTTCTTAGAAAGAAGAGTACTGGCCATATTTTGGTTACGGTATCGAAAACGCGAGTAATAGTATCTTCGTGTTCTTCGTTCGATTGTGTTGTGATTGATTTAAAATTACTTTTTATATCTACAGTGTGGAATGTTTCACGTCTAGATTTAGTTTACAAAAACCAGCTATATTGCAGATTGACCTGTAAAACTATACCTGTCGTAATCCGTCCGTCCAGATTGACTTTTGTCAACATCATATAAGTTTAACTTTCGTTACCCCAACGAATTTATTGGACGAGTCTTTTGTATGGAAGAAGGTGATGTCCATCCATCAGTTTTCAAGTTGGATATAGACTCCCTAATGGAGGTTTTTACTGATAGTCCTCTTGCCGGGGGGGAATGTTGTGGCCGCAGTGGGAGTAGATGTTACACTGGAAGATGCTACTGCCAGTAAGGGTTTAATCATTAATATTAATTAATTATGTTTATTAGGATTTATATATCTTTTCTGGGTGTGGTAATTATTTTAAAATATCATTTTTATTGTTATAGGCATCAACGGCTGTTACTACAGTCTCTCCTACATCATCGTCGCCGATACAATTAGCATCAGCTTTCGTTATTATTATTGGTATAACAATAAATGTTGTTATAAGATAAATAACAATATAATTACATAAATAACATTATTATGTAATTGTTGTAACAGTATATTAAAAAGTTACTAAATATACATTTTTGAGTAGTAATAGTACAAATTTTAATGTACTACCATTGTATTTTTAAGTAATATTTACTTGTTAATTACTAGTATTTATAACAGAAATCAGAAATACAACACTGCCATATATATATGTAAGCAATTAAAATTAAATATAATTCAATTCACTGTTTATATAAAGTACGAAATTTTTGGAACTAACACAAGCATTTTCATATATTATAATATTCATGGGCGTAGCGTTATTTAAGATCTGTTTGACTTATACCAGATAATTTGACGACCCGCGTGACGGAGCGGTCATCATACCGGTCTGATACGCAGTGGGTCCCGGGTTCGAACCCCGGCCAGACAGACATCTGAATGATAAGTTGAGATTTCTGTTCTGGGTCTGGGTGTTTGTGTATTCGTCTTTGTGTGTCCATGGCACCCACGACACAGGAGAAAATCCTACTGTGGGGCTATGAGTGTAGAAAGCGTTTATGTTATGTTTATGTTTTATGTTATACCAGATGACCACAAAAAATGTTCTTCTTCATAAATATGGTTCATAATTATGGTTAATTCTTCATTATTGTTATTTTTTGTTTAATTTATTTATATATAACATTCCTAAATACATTGTTTATTTAGATTTAGTACTAAGAGGTTCATATTATAACAAAAATGTTGACATATTTAATCAGTTCTAGTCATTAGTTATTTTTGTTTGTTTTTTCGTTCTTCTGTTTATAAAAATAGTAATAAAAATAAAACTTCAATATGATATCGTTATTCTATATAATTTATGACTTACAATATATTTTAAATACATTCAAACTTTTATTATTAAATATGAAATATGTACATATTATAGTTAAATTCACAATGACGTATTATACGAATAATAATATACCGTGCCTTATTATTAATTAAACTAATAAAAATCAATTTTCAACAATGTAAAATGATTATTATAATAAATCTTAAATTTAACAAATATAACTAAATTTGAAGCAAGAGGACGCGTTTGCTTGAGATTTAGTTATTTCTAAGTATAATATTAAACGAAATTATTAACGATCTATATTATTAATTTCTATGAATTTTCAACGCTGTGGGTGAAAATGCAGTAAAAAAATTAAAACTAACAAAATTATAACCTATTTAAAATATAAGGTATTTTATAATATTATTTGTAATATTTATATTAAACGTGATTATATTAATAAATTTTAATCAAACACACTTATTAATCACTTTGTGCAATTCTGACGTATTACGACTAAGGGGCTAAATATTCATAAGTAAGAGTAGTGAATATAGTTACGAATACATAATTATATGATAATAATATTAAAGGTTACGCATAACATAATTTATCATTCATCACACATTCGAGTTACAAAGACAAGTGTAACGGGGAGTGACCATTTGTAGCAATGCTTCGTTTCTAATACATATGCTGGAATATACATATTTAACGTAACGTATACCAAAATATATTAAGAGTACGTAGTAAATTTTAATTTTAGAAAAAAGATTTAATTTTTTCTTTTAATGATGTTAGTATTTTTGGTTTATGATAAAATGTTTCGGTTATGTTGAAGTGTAAGCAGTAAACGATCTGTTACTATCAAGTGGTTGATAGAAACAGATGATTACATCTTATAGATACCGCTTAACAATTCTATTACAGGATATAAGGTTTACATAAAGTTATTTTTAGGTGTTTGATTAACTGTTATTACTGTATTGGACATAGTTACTCACTTTATATGCGAGAACATTCCCTTAAACATTTAACTCATCAGCTTCGTACTGCTGCTAACAGAAATATATGTGGCGGCAATTTACTCTCAGATTATGTATTAGAAAATAAACTTTGAAACTTCAAATAATATCAAAAGAGATACTAATGAGTTTCAACCACAAGCTACATACGACTTACATTTTAATTGATTATATATAGACATACTAAAATATAACGTTAAAATTTAAAAAAATATATGCCATATCAATCGAATAACTCGCTTAATTCAATATTGACTAAATTACCTTTCGAATATTTACTAAATTCTAAAATTTATATTTAAAATAAATTATTAATTATATTATAAAGATTAACTAATTTAACTACGAATGTACAAACATAACCTCTGATGCCTCGTATGTTTTTTAATTAAATTATTATATACTTAATAAAAGATATTAATTAAAAGAATAATTTTAAAAATAAAAGTAGTGATAAAACTTAATGATTAAACATGGCTACACACAATGATATGAATATAAGCAACGATGATACAAACATTGTAGATGCATCATTCTCATCAATCCACTCATATATTTCTTCTATATGAAGGGATGCCCATTCCATGTCTACTTCAGCCTTGTCGCGAACTCTTTCAGCCACATCAACGGAATCGTCTAAGAAACTGTTCACAGAGTTAACCCATATCATGAACTGAAATAGAAATACATAAAAATAAGTTAATATAGTTTTATCAGTATTTTATTTAGTTTTTATGGTTTGAAAACTGATTATTAACCCACCATTAAAAACCCACTGATTATTTGAGAATTAAATAACTTATCCCTTTTATTAATAACTGTGATCCGCGATTTTATCGGCGCTAATAAAATGTAACATAAATTAAAATTGTAGTAACGTTGGATGGAGTAGATGGAATTTTATGAAAAAAAGACTTAACGTTATTTGAAAATTAAAAAAAAAACAGATATAGAGTTTTCTATTTATTAACTATATCCTGTCCTCCAAACTAAATTCTTATGGAAATATATATGACGTTCAGACACGCGGAATTTTCATTTTTATTACATGTTAAATAAATAATAATTATTATATTATTAATGATATTAATTCTACTTTTTGTGCGATAGTTGGCGCTATTATTATGATTAGAAGATTTTTTTCTTATTATTTGCTTTTGTTCTTTTTACTATGTTTAATTTCATGTTTCTCTCACCATCGCAGTTTTTTCGTAACCATGGTTCATGTAACTGGGTTGAAATTAAGCAATAAAGAAATAAAAAGCGCGTATCGTAAGTACCCGTTTCATATTAAATTCAAAGTATACATATGCAAGGTTTTTAAAAATATTACCTGATCAAATTGATCGTTGGTGATTATATTATCCGATAATAATATAATAATGTCTTCCAGCTTTTCCGGACCACCGTACCTATAAATGAAATAATATCTTTGAATGCGCATATGGTTACTTATAAATACAACTGATGATATAATGTAATTGATATAGTAGAACTTTTATTATAAGTCAAGTTAGGCGAACGTCTTGTTGTTGACTTTTAAGGTTTTTTCCAAATGACCGATGCGTTGTATATACTCTATAGTATACACATTACTATCATTCTATTACGTATTATCATCGTCATCTATTACGATTATTCGGAATTAGAAAGTAAAGATCTCTATTAGTAAGACCTTACTGATCCTAATTCGTGTTAAGGATAGGTCAGCTGGTAAGGTGCACATTGATAGACGTCGCAAGTCCTGGAGATAATAGATTTCAGACGTCAAGATTTACTGAGTAAATCGATGATTTTCGAAGAATTTGTTCTCGAATTGATTAAAAACACCAGAAAAAAGGAAAGCAGTACCAGTTAGACTACAATGTCAAACGCTAACAAGTTCTCACCTGTCCCTTACTTCCCGCGTGTGACCAGATAAGAAAGAGATAGCAGCATTCGCATTTTCTTCGCTAGCTTCTGCAACAGCTGTGAATATTCTGGATCGTTCTTCCGTGCTGAACGGACTGTTATCGTCAATTGTACTAAGGAGCAGGCTGAAAAAAATATAATGCTGGTAGAATTGTGATATATCTGCGGCAACACCGACACTTCTCTTCCTGTCTTATGAAAACTGTGTAGTGCTTTTCTAGTATCTAGGACGACATACTTACACGACGACGACAACATACATAAGGTACAGGTTACATGAGTTAAAATACCTACCGTAGTAACAACGCATCTATGATTTCGTCGCCCTCAGGTAAGGCTCACTAAACTAAGCACACATTGCTCGAGTCTAGTGTAGATCATCAAACATTTTGATAATTAGATAGCCAATTTTCCAGCAGTTGGAGGTATGATAGGTGATCGCTAGTGGATAAATTTCATGCAAACCCTTATATCTCACAAGAAATACTATATAAACCATATTTTAGGGGCACGTGAAGCCATTAAATATTTTTTTTAAATTTAATAACACTAGTTAATCCCTGATAAAGGCTTTGTCACTGCCCTTCCTGTGAACTGTACTCTTATATTCTACTCATAGTACTTAAATTGTTAAGACAAAGAAAAAATTGTAACAATTCTCTTGGATTTGATAGTTTGTATTTAAATCTTTGAACTTATAATTATTATACGTTAATAGGCTACTTACTTCCTAATAAATGCGTTATCCTGGGAGCACGCAAACGATTCCAATATGACGACGCGTTCGTAATGCGTCGGTTCTATTTCCAATCTAGCGTCTAGCATTTCGAGGATGTTTTCACCACCTTCTCTCACCATCGTGCAGTAAACAGCTGGTCTGAGATCGTTGGGGATGTTCGGGTTCCTGTATTAGTATGTAGTTGTTAGCTTTGCATTTATTAATAGCAATATTATTGATACGATTTAACACTTAACTATGCTTCAATCTCATTTTATGATGATTGTTCTTTTAAACAGGAAATGACATTATTAGTATGTTGTATTAATAATATTTTCAAGATAAAAGATGATAACTTTCATCTTTTGATGGTAAAGAAAAACATTATAAAGAAACCTATATGCTTGGAAGTTTTCTTCTTTCAAATATGCACCTATTTTGATTTTGATTTGATTTTGTCAACGTAATCTTCACGAGAAGATACATATATATCTAGCAATTCAAATGTGGTTGAATAATGAGTAATTTGAATAACTCACACGACGCTATTGTCATTAGGGTCGTAGAACCAGTCAACAGCTGCAGCAATGCATGGGTCGTACTCCGCGCGACACGCATGCTGCATGACTAGCCCACGGGTGAGAGAAACCATGGCTGCTTCGTTGAGCTGCGGATCCGGATCAAAGCCCACCTCTTCCTCAAATGTGACAACGACTCTTCGTATTAGCCTCTGTTTAATAATTAATTCATAATTTAGCATTGTACTATTTTATTTATTGAATACATCGTACACAAAAATTCTTTCAAGCTTCAAGATTCACAGTTTAAGTTTCTCGGTATAATGACTATCGCGTGAAAATTATGAGCGTCATAAAAAGAGATAAAAAAACATTGAAAATTTGATTTCAATTATGTATATGCAAGAAGCACGATTTGACATATTATTTCTGAGGTTGAAACGCTTGAAATTAATACTTATGCTTTAACAAATTCAATATCGCTGCTTAGGCACTAATGTTTTACCTAAGTTCAAATATCTTTATTTTATTACCATTGAAATACTTATATGTTAAGAATACATTGAAACATACCTGATACATATCTTCATCTAACTCTTCTGCCTGGATCATGGCTAAAAGATGCTTTCTCACGAAGTCCATGTTTCTCACGTAAGCTTTCCATACAGCATATTCCGTCTCATGCTCCATAGATAGAACTATTCGTAATGCTATGTCGTAATCCAGTTTGTTAGCTCTGGCCAGATTAAGAGCATCGTCAACAAGCTGAAAGTTTATCATGTTAATTTATCATTATCAAGTTTTATCAAGTAACTCGATGTGTGAATTCACCGGTTGGGATGCAATATACATAGTTTGATTGTTCTAAAGTCATGGTAGCTAATCGAAATTCAAAAATTAAACATAAGTCATCTGCTAAAGTATATTCATGCAGACAATATTGTTATTTAAAATTTTATAATAATCTTTAGAAAATTATTTATTTATTATTAATAAAATTTACTAAAACTACAATAAAATTAAAATACAAATGAGTTAATATTTAAAAGTATTTAATAGTAAACTGTCAATATAATGTTGATTTAATCTTCTGGTTATTTATATTTCAGGTTGCAGCGGAAATATATTAGAGAAACGTGATATAAATTGTGATCATTAAAATAAAATTCATTATAATGTTTATCATCATTTACCGTTGCACGATTTAAAGGATGTATTTGATTTCGTCTATCTGGATCATTAAGAGCATCCAAGATTCGCTCCCATAATTCTCCGTCGTAGTTCACGCGGTAATAACCTACGTAAAAATACAAAAAAAAGCTTTAATAAGGTTTTATAAAACATTTTTCGTATATTGCAAGACTGACATATCTCAAAGTCATTTTTTTTTCAATTATTGTAAAAAAAACGTTCTAACCATTATACTTTCTAATGCAATATAGACAGAAACATTATTCATTCGTAGGCCGCTAGTGCCACAAGTGTCGTTCCAATATTTTTACTAAGTGTTCCCTTATAAGTGTACTTATAGTGATCATAACGTTATGTTCGTAAAATAGTTTTTTAATAGATTGTTCCGTAATAAACGAAGGTGAAAGCGCATGACACAGCTAGTTATGACATAAACTCCTTCATCGTATTGCGATGCACATTTAAGTATTTACATATTTTTTTTTACATTTTCAAACTTATTTGTATTAAAGAATTCAACTTATTAAGTTAAAATTTAATAGTGTAAATGGTGCAATTAAATTAATATACACGTATATTACAGACAATAGTTATGTAATCCCCAACATGTTCATTACCTTGTCCCTGTATATTGAATAATACCCAGTCTTCTTCTCCGACCGCCAGTGTAAGAGTCGTTGTAACATCTAACATCATTATAGGGTGTAGGCTGTCGAAATCTGGATTTATACTGGTGGTATATGTTATTGGGACAAGAAAGCTTCCTCGAGGGCTACCGGACAAGGAAAAGTGCTCCTGTAAAAAAATATATGCGTTTTTTTTGCGTACGTTTTAATCACACGAAATAAATACGATCTAGATAGATATTTATTTCGTGTGACTAAAACTTTTTGTTTGGTTAAGTAAGGGTCCCTCACACTTAAACCACTCATGGTAATAAAAGTTGATTTTTACAAAAAATACGTTTCTTCATAACTGCATTTCAACCTATTCTTACAAAACAGATAACATCTATTAAAACAGATCCAGATACTATAATCTCATTTCTAACCACATTCATAAAGAATTTTGTTACCTGTCAATTCTGAATTTTATCTTATTTTGTATCAAGTGGTATACACGTCACCTACATACATAATCTTATCAACAGCAATTGTTACTTTTTTAATAGTGTTGAGGTTTTTTATTGATATTACAGAACATAAAATATTTTGATAATGTATTGGATTTATTTCGATGGAAAACAAATTAAAATAGTGTTCACGAAAAATTATATCAAAGCCGATTAATTTTATAATTACATTTTTCAAAATTTCTATAATACTCGGGCAAAATAATAAAAATTAATGGAAACGGAATCACTATTTTAAGAATAGTAAATCGATGTACGGGAAAAGTTAGATTATATATTGTAAATAGTAGTTGTCATATTATTCATACAGAAAATTGTTAGTAATTACCTGCGTTAATAGTAAACCACCTTGACGAAGTCCAACATGTATTAGTGGGTAGCCTGTATTCTCTAAATATGGTTCTAAGAATTCACCAATATCACCTATGAGGTTGTTATCACTAAATAGCCAGTCGCTGTTGATTGCGTCATAGAAGTTCAAAGTATTTACAAATTGTAGACCTCTGAAATAACATGATTTTGAATAATTAATACATATTATAGGAAACGTAGTTTTCAATAATTCTCTCTTAGACTTCCCTAAGAGAGAATTATCGCAAACTCTATTGGTGTATTGAGTTTTGATGGACTCATGGATGTGCATACATATTATCATTTTCAGCGTTAACAAATAAATACAGAGAAATATATACCTGATGTTAAGCAAAGCTCTTGCTCCGGACTGAATGAAGTCCTCATCTTCATTACCCAATACAAGTCTTAACATGCGTAAAATAGCTGGTGCCTTATACTTGATCAGTCCATTTAAAACACCTCTGATGTCATTTTCTTCAAAAACATCTTCATCTGGCTCCATTGGTTCAGAAGAAATATAAGAATCTCGAAGCAAACTTTCTTGGAAGATGTCAGTTGTGAATATAGTGTGAACATCGATAAGGCTCACGTCATTGCCTTGAGGATCATGTTGGAACTGAAATATTATATATTTTTAATGCCTTATTTTTATGTTTATTGTGAGAAAAATATTATCATATGTTTCATAATGAAACATATATGATCTTAAAGGTAATGGAATGATCATTGACATGGAAGATGAAAACGAAAATAGAATGTGCGCTTCTTTTGCATGCATATCTATTACTGTCGTTTCTAGTGCACGTGATTAAAATAATGAAATTTAAAAGTCATCTGAAATAGACACAGATCATTATTTCACTAACAGTTTATTAAAATAAGGACATTCCATATAAAATAAGATTGACTAAGATAGAACTATTCCTAATTTCTTACTATAAAAATATTATAAATGTGAATATGAGTAATAAAGAACTAAAATACGCTTAAATAAAAGGTAGAAAAATATTTACCATACGAAAAAAGTGATTAACAAAGCAATTAAATCTTATTTTATCGGATCAGCCAATTCGGATATTGAACAGAACAAATAGACACAGGCACCAAATAATTTTAATAAAGTTTTTTTGTCTTTAACCATATATTTTCATATAATCTTGGTCAGAACTTAAGGATAGAGTTCATTTATTATTGTATAGTTATCGGACTATGATACATAAAAGCTAATATGACATAATTAACGTATACAGTCTTACCAATTTCATAATTTCCATAGCAGCGTACTTGGCGAGCCCTGTTATGACCCACTGGTGTCGCCAGTTTTCAGGGAATACCAAAAATCCAAACCATTGTCTAGCCATAGCCTCTGCAAGGGTCGATAATGCCGTTGTCCTTTGCTTTATAGAATGTGAAGCCTCCATTAGAATGTATGGCTCCCTGTAATGCGAAAATAATTATATTCGTTCATTTTCATAGTGACGTGATATGGTCGTGTAGTTCTATTTTATCTCATTATCTATATTTATTCTCACTTTTGTACCAATGTAATTCTGTCTCTTCATCTTATGTTCCTTCCAAAGTGCAAGGCAAAGATTAGATACAAACTTTTGATTTGTTAATTCTTTACGATAATGTTAATGGGTCTGTCATGATACTTTAGTAGCCTATGTTAAAGCTTTTCACTTTCTGATACTTTGGCAGTGACTAAGTTGAGATAGCACGCTTAATAATTTAGGTACATTTTTAAATTACAAAAATACTAAAGTATTTTATGTTACTTACCATATAGATACTGTTGATAACGCATACCAATCTCTATGGACATCTGGAAAGGCAAATATATGCATTCGTCCATCCTGATCGCGCACCATTTCCGCATACGGTTTCCCCGTCCATTCGTTCAATTGTGTGAAGTAGAAATTTATAGCCACTGCCGCCTGAGCATCCTGGTTAGCAACACCCGGACGCGCGTACAGAAGAACATTGGCAATTGGTATGTTGATATTGTTTAAGTTGTGGGCCACCATACCCCAGAGATGCATTGGGCCTTGTGCGGGCCTGAATTGCGTTCTGTGGAAGTAATATTTTTACAGGTTACATAAAAAAATAACTTTCGTAAAAGGCCAGATTGAGGATTGCTATTAGAAAGTCTTGTCATGTTTTTGTATTGACTTTATGTCATTGTAGTCAATAAGCTAGTAAGTGATCAAGAAAAGTTTTCCTTTACATGAGATTACTAAAATTGATTTTGACTAAAAATACATTCAATATAAAAGAACAATCTTAGAAATATACTCACTGGCTATTTTCTTCTAACATGGAATTGGACACTATATTGTCGAATCCCATATCATTGAAAGAGAATGTCACAGTTGAAAGTATGTTGGGCTCATCGATACAAGGGAACACTCTTCTGGCATTAATTGGATGTAAGTTCATTGCTATGTAATTACTGTAACAAAGAAGTGAATTTTAATCTTTTCGTTTTTTGACGTCCCGTAAACGAAGTGAAAGTAAATTAAGAAAGGTTCATTTTTGCTTAGAGATTCTCTCATTAAGAGAGTCTATCTGTGATACTTGTCTTAGTACTAACTAACTAACTTAGTACTAGTAGTACTGGCTTTATATTAACCCTTATTAACCGTAATTAAATGTTATCGTAAGGTATAACTGTTTATTGGTTTTAGTTATAGCAATAAATTTGTGGGTTGCTTTAGCAAGATCGCTATCCCCAAGTAGTTGCATTCCTCTCGAGAACTCCTCTGAAAGTGAGTTTATTTTACTTTATCTAATTTCGTTTATAACAGATGTCCATGAGTAGTAATATACGCCTACTATAGGATGGAATGCAATTTGGTAGATAACTACATTTCTTCAAAACAATGATAAATTAAAACTATACAAGTATAAGTTCATTACACGTTATTGTAGTTCGAAATAAAGAGCCCTCTGCCGTCGTTGCGTAGCGGTGCTCTATAGGTTATAATAGCTATGTATACTAATGCTTGATGATTCGGTGTTATTTCTAGTACTCCACCATTTAAATCATAGGGAGTTGGTGCTGCGTTAATATCTGTCAAAATTCCAACTTCAACTGATTCAATGGTTAGGCCTTCGCAGTGGAACATTAATGGATCACCCCTAGTTTCTGCATCTACATTAACCGTTAATACGGCTCGGCCCTTGAAATTATCACCATCTCTCGTTATTTCAACTACATATGACGACACTGTTTGTCCAGGACGCAAGTCCATAAAGGCTTCTTTAGAAGAAATTCTTGTTTCATTGCCCTCTCTTATTGTTTCAACGGTAAATGCTTCGTCATCCTCTAGACTAGCTATTGTGGCCGATACACTTTCCAAGTCTTTATTATTTTCTGTTGTTTCAACTTTTTTAAACGATTTTTCTACTTCGTTGACCAGCAAATCTGACATGAGATCTATATCTATAGACGTTTTTGGCACATTTATTATTGGTAGTGAATTGCTAACGACAACTAAAATTAAATATAAGAAGAACGCGCACTTCCACTTAAACTTTAACCGGACCATCTTTTATATGTGATATGGCCGGCTTGCTTTTACACCTTTACTTCCCATACGATCGCCGCGCAATGCGTCCCGACTGCAAATAGGTCGACAGATAGAAAAGATGAGATATTTGGATTGTCGATAATGTCACCGGTTAAAGACATGATAAAATTTAGTTTGCTTCAATTACATCATCTTGCTATACAGTGTTATCATTGAAAATGTGTTCTCAGTACCAGAGATTCTTGAATTTAAGGGTCTATTTAACGGGTGTCTACACTCAAGCATGTTTTGATGTGGCTCAGGTTAATATTTCCCATGAGAACTGAGATGGAAGTACTATATTAAACATTCTTATATAGTAATATAACATTTTTTGAGTTTTGCTGATAAAAAATATAGCAATTGAAATTATATATATTGAGATTTCAGACTACAAAAACACCACTAATACTAAACTATCACCACAGTTAGCTCAGTGGTACGACTTAACGTTTAACACTTGGTAAAGCTTATAAATTATCATCCTAGTTTCGGTTCTTGAAATATACCGTCAACCCATTATCGTCCTACTGCTGGGAACAGGTCTTCTCTCAGATTGAGAGAGTTTCAGGTCATAGCCCACCGCGCTGGCCAAGTGCGAATTGGTAGACTTCACACACCTTTGAGAACTTTTTAAAGAACTTACACACCTACACAACTGAGAGGTGTGTAGGTTTCCTCGCGATGTTTTCCTTCACCGTAAAGCAGTGATAATTAACTCCTAATACGCACATAATTTTAGAAAAATCAGTGGTGCGTGCCTGGGATTCGTACCGCGGACCTCGATTGAGATGCCGAGTTTCTACCATTCAGATACCGCTGCTCATCTTAAAATATATTAAGTCTTAATCAAATACAATATTAAATATGGATAATAACAAGAATCTTACTAATATTTTAAAGGAAAGAGTTTATGAGGATGGAGGTTTGTTTCGCTTTCACGCAAAAAATACTGACTGGATTTTGATGATATTTGGTACACAGACAGTTTATACCTGGATTAATATTTACTCTATATAATGCATGCGGACGGAGTCACAAAAAAAAGATATTAAGATATAAAGCAAACAAGTTGCAATATTATTTCAACATGATCAGAACCCAATCGTATTTTGCAACATCAATTCACTTATCAATTTCTACGCACTCTTTTGATTGACAGTATCTTGAGTATTGTATTTATCGTATGAATAGACGGAGCTCTGGAATTTTTCAAGCAGTAACTACTTTAAAAAAAACCCAAGAATTAAGTGTATCATATGATTATACCGTTTGATGTAATATTAGAGAAGATAATATTTTTTTTATTGTATTATAATGGAAACAACGATAAAATGTAAATACAACATCGTGGGCATACATAAAAGGGGAGTTTTGGGGTCACGATCCCTTTAACAGAGGCGAAGGGAAAAAAAAATAATCTGGATGTAGGTTTTTTTTGGAAAATTTCAGAGCGAGTGAAGAGTATGGTTACCGTTTCATTTATATATAAGGCGATTATCGTAGTCCTCTGGTGTAGCAACACATCCGGTGTAGTCCTCTGGTGTAAGCAACTTCATATAGAACAGGGTCAGAACAGCAGTTTAAAATTAATTATATAACTTAATATTCTGTGAATGTTTCAAGCGTCTACCTGTTACAGTTAATATTGAATATTATGAATATTAAAAAAACAGATACAATAAAAGGGTAAAGGAGACGGGTATGAAAAACAATTCTAAAAGTAAAGCATTAAAAATACGTATTAATTTGAAGATAGCTCAGGGATTAAGAAGATAATGCAAAATAAAATTAAACGATGATAACTAATAAATGAAGAACATGATATATCTGATCAGATAACTGGAATTATATGCACTCATAAAATCTTATAGACATCGAGTTAAACAACAAAGATATACGTGATTTACATGTATGAACATAGTTGAACAATCATTTACTTACGCATCTCCATAATTTCCAGTATATAATCCTTGACCAGGTAAATCCAAAGATCCTGTGTATTCGATAATAAAAGTGTATATAGTTGCTTCAAAACCGGTATTTATTTCTAAAACTCCTTCATCTTCGTTAAAATCAGCTTCACTATATGTACTACCGCCAGCTAGTGCGAAAACGACTGATTGAATTTCTAATTCACTGACGTGGAAAAAAATTGGGTCCTCTAAAGTTGTCAGGTCGGTAATATCAACTTGAACTGTAAGTCTTCCCGTAAATCTTCCAGCATTTATGTCGGGTGTTATTTCTACTGCATACCGGTTAACAATCATTCCAGGTCGTATTTGACTGATTGTCAAACTTCCCATTTGAAAGCCGATACTTGCATTTACATCGTTAAGCATTTTATTAGTTACACTTGGAGTTGCATTATTATCTTCATCGTTGGTGTTTGAAAAGTTCACTACTTGTATAACATCATCACTAAGTTCTTCATGGGGTGTGCCCACCTTTGTATTAATTGGTAAGGATGTTATTGTAGCCACAATAAGTGAAAGAACACATATATTTGTCAATGAACCCATTGCCTTAATTTTAACATTCACTTTGGCCGAACTGAAATCATTTGCGACCAATATGATAGCGAACCAGGTACTAAACAAATTTCTCGGACTTTCATGTCAACTACATAATGATTGATTGTACACTAAACCCTAAACCAGTGTATTGTAAACGTATATATCCCGTTCTACCAAAATGGTATTGAGATAATAAGATACACTTGATACCAAATAAAGTATATACGGAGGTGATGTTTGATATTTCTTTTCGAATAAAAATGTACCTAAAATGACAAAAGATGTTGATCAATTAAACGGTGATTGAAAATTTACCTTACCTTATTAATAATAGCAGTTAAATTAATCATTATCATTATTAAAGGTACGTAGTGCCTAACAGGTAGTGTGTATGTATGTTCACTAGAATTACATTTAAATTCACACTTTTGATCTATCAACATTTTTGGGAGACATAAATGTACATATTAGAAATGACACAAATGTTATGTTTTGTGAACCTCAAGTGTATCAATAGTAGTCCATCACTATGACAAAACATTTTGGAGATAAAATGTAATTTCTTATCAAAGGGATCAACTCGTCAAAGTAGCGGTAAACTGCCCTCATCTTTTTAGTATAATGTGTAATTTTTATATATCCGCTGTACTTTATATATACAATAAAATTGTATTAAAATAATCAGTGTTAAGGCTTTCACGATTTTTTGATTTATCTGATTGGAATCGTTTTAGTAATTAATTCAAGTGTTAGCCAGTGAACGTTACGTGAATAATGTCTTTCTATTTTATTTTAGCCAGGTAGGTATTTCGTTTCTAAATTTAGCGGTACCCAACGGCGACATTGTAAGACGATAAAATTATTATTTATTTTATTTTTTATAAGGGTCTATTTTAATGATTAAACAGATTACAGAATAAATGAAAAGGAGAGTTTGAAAAATATATTTAATATAATTAAATAGTTTATTAAAGTACTTCTGGTACTCGATAAGACTATAAAAATGGCACTTAAATAAATTTACATAAATACGTAGGTTAAATTATTACATGACTAGTTAACTATTAATATACATAATCATTTAGTAATAATTACCATTATATATTTAAATTAGTTTAATAAATGTTAATAAAAAATGAGTAAGTAAAAACATATAGTTTTAGTAGCAATAATATAAAAAAAACTTTGCAGTAATTATATTGTTAAGGAAATTGTGTTGAATATTCTTAACAATATGGTTATTGCATGCATTTTACATAAATACTTTAATAGTTTTATAAAATAAAATCGTTAAAACTTATAAAAATAATGTATTTTAATTTAGATATAAAATTTTAATAAAATCTTTAAATAACTAATAATTATACAAGGTGACAAGAACGGAAAGGATAATAAGGAAGCTGGAGGTGAGGATATTAGCATTGCCGTGAGTTTCCCTGAGCCAGGTGTTGACTACATCATAGTGGTCGTTATTCCAGGTGATGGAAGCGCCGATGTTTTCCCTAATCGCTGCGATGGACGCCAACTCGCCCGCAGTGAAGATCGATTGATGACGGCTGAAGAAAGTGTCGATCTGGAAATAGATTTGATTGATTATGAACGATTTGTTTGGAACAAAGTGGAATACGTATATGTAGTAAAATGAACAGGAATAGATAGTGAAGTCCACGTA
>MOOZ01002957.1:54124-66951 GCA_002930495.1 Cecropterus lyciades
ACAACTTCCAATAGACAGTAACAGCTTTTCTTTTATACAAGCGGAAATTGGCGTGTCTCTAACAGTATACTCGTATATTTGAAAAATGAACAAAAAATACATAAAAGTGATTCACAGTTATAAACTTCTACAACAATAACATTAAAGATAATAGAAATGTTAACACAGTGTTCCTTCATGGGCGAAATTATCCAGTTTATTACTTTATTTGTGAAAATATTTTATATTTAACATTGGAAGTTCAAGTTTATTTCAAACTTAAAGTTTATGACAATGTCAATTAAGTCGATTTTTAGATAGATATCCTATAAAAGTAGAGAACGATCACGCGGTCCATCAGATGGCACCGTACATGGACAAGTGTAGTCAACTCCAGATAATATTAAAATTTGAATTGAGGTCGACAGCAGATGCATTACTGGTCCACAGGACTCAGTTTCAATGGTTCCTATAAGTAAGTCACTGTAACCATCACCGTAGCGCTTAAAAATGCTATGATTAGGCAGAAATTGGAGGTTCTACTACCTTTAAATATATGCGTATGTTTCTTCTAGAAAGTAATATGCTACGATAGTTTTAAGAGCTAATGGATGTACAAACTAAATTATTATTGGACTAAATGAAGGCTTTGATAATCCTTACAATTACACCGGTACAGTTAGAACGTACCTACATGAAAAGTTTGAGTAATGGCGGCAGCTAAAACAACTAGAGCACGAGCAACAAAATCAAAGCAATATTGTTAATACGAGTAGAATTGATTCAATTTAAGGTGGCAGGAAGCCTTTTTATAACGTAAATTAATAACAGGTCTATTGGGCTTTACGATGTTGTTATTTTTTGAGTGGTTCGAAATTGTTTTGAAAACATAACTGTTTTTTATAATAATATGAAAGTAGCAAACGGGCATGCAGTCTACCTGATTGTAAGAGACTGCCGCACATGCATATCAACCCTAGATAATTTCTAACGGATTCGTTGCTATCTGCGGACTAAGTTAGAATACCTTGGGTAGAAAAGCCATCTTACTATATACCCTTCAGCATATATATACACATATATATATATACACAGCAGCGCTAAACACTGTTACTATTAGTCAAGTGGGTGTGATAGTGTCTTCAGAGGCGACACACAAGGGGTTTACTTGTTAGTATAATTTAGAGAAACCCTTTTTTATCTCAACATCAACCCCGGCGATCCCCCCCCCCCTCTGTCGGAGGGGGGATCTCCGGAATCTCCGAGGGAATGTAACCGAATGCAGTTTGAGAAATCCTGGTAACCTGAGAAACTCTGATGTTAATATTTTTTGCCACCCTCCTGACATAGTTCATATATCACTTACCAATCGTCCATTCCGGGCCAGGTTAAAGGCATCGTCGACGATCTGAGCACGGTTCAACACGTGGATGGTAGTGTGAGACCTCGAGAGTACGGCGGCTAACGCACGCCAGTTCTGTTCATCGTAGTTCACTCTGTAGTAACCTATTGCATAAAAAATATATGATATAAGCATAAAATATTTACAATGTGGGTAGAACGAGAAAGTATCGGCAAGCGAGATATTTTAAATATAGTACTTAGTAGCAGCGCATAGTAGGTAGCTTTCAAAGCAGTATTTACCAGGTGATAAAAGAAGTGTAGTTCGACTGGGGAGGTACCATCGCCATACCTAGTTCAAGTGTGTGCGTTTCTTGCTTTTCGATGGAAGGATGTGGTTGGCGGGACATTTTCATGACTTGTATACCTTAACATTGGCTATGTCTGGATATGTGACTTCCAGATCCCGACCGCGGCCGACACTATCATCGTAGATATGTAATCTACGATGACAGTGTTCAATCTCCACGATCTTCACAAATGGTATGCTATTTTAATTATAATGTCCACTTCATGCTAAGTGCTCACTGCCGCCCATGGATATCTAATAGTAATTTCATATAGAAATAGAATTCTATTCGTCAATCACAGATGCGTTGCTACTCCTGAGGACTAAAATGGAATGCCTCGGAAAAGTATGTCTCCCTTTCCACACCCTTCAGACCAGAACACAATAGCGCATAACACTGCTGTTATTAGGCAGAAATAGGAGTAGCCGTGGTGCTTCCGGAGTCGAGTCCACAAAGAGCTCTACCACCTTGAATGTTAATTTTATGCCTGTCCGATATATTCCTTTGACACGAGGGTTAATTGTGGCGTGGATATTAAGAGATATTTTATGAATACTGAATAATAAATAATTTATGTAGTAATTGTAGTGAATATATTTTACAACAATTGGTATGAATCTAAATACGTGTGTTATTTCTCTCAACCGGTGGTCAAATTTGTTTATGATTATAAAATAGCTTAGTCATTGAGAATGACTGGCTTTCGAAACGTTGGACTGAATCTTTCTGTCTACTGTCGGTGTTATCCGCTTACCATTTATTACCACGAATGATATGTCAGATATCTACTATCACTACTATTTTTATTACTTAACTAGCTGAACCCCACGGTTTCTACCCCTAAGAACTAAGTTGGGACGTCCTGGATATATCTCCCTTACTACATCCTTCAGACCAGAACGCAGCAGCGCCTAATATGCTGTTATTATTTGGTGTTTTATACGTGTGGCGGTGGTACTTGCAGATTCGAACCATAAAGAGTTCCTCGACCCTAAAAAAATATGGACACATTTTATTGAGTGATAACTCACCAGTCTCCTGCTTATTAACGATGTACCACTCAGCTTGTGATAACCCAGGGATGTCGATGGAGACGGCAGGGAAGGTTGGCGGGATCCAGGCTTGCGGGCTGGTGTCCGAGAAGTCAACGTTGGTGGACAGCACCCAGTTGATGGGCACGTGCCAGCGGTCAGTGGAAGACAGGCTGCGATCGGTCAAGTAGCGTTCCTATGGCAGTTACTATTATTAGTAAACGACTTTAGTTTCAAACAAGTACATACATAAAATAATAACAAATATTTGAAAAATAACATTTAAGTTATCTATTGGATATATAAGGTGTTTCAATAAACGTTTGTTTGCAAAATGGCGGATTCAATTTAAGATTAAAGTAGTATACATATTTAACATGCAGTTTACGTGGTGGTGTGTGGTCAATACCGCTATGGACATATGTGACCAGCGTAATATAGAATAGATCCAGAGGATTAAGGTGGTCGTCTTATATATCGTTCGTTAATCGTCATTCAGGCCCATCAAAAAGCAAGCATTGCTTAACTCTGAAGAATAGGTGCAGTCGTGATACCTTCCCGATTATATAGATTCAACCATCTAAATATATTTTTTTTAAAGGCTAGAAATAGGTGTGGGATGCCACTCGACAGACCGAATAACAGACAGACAGACAAATAGTATTAACCTATAAAATTATATTTAACGTTCCAAAATATAACAAACTAAAAATCTATTTAAAACCAAGCACAATCAAAAAACATTAACACAGCAGCCTTGAATACCTTGCAAAATAACGAAATCGCTTACGAACGCTTGTGCAAACAAAATTACATATTCATGAGGGAGCAGAACCAATACAAATTGCATCCAACGGAATTCAAGATAGAGCACGAAGTAAAATATGAGATATTGAAAATATTTAACAGTAAATTGTATGTGCTTTGAAATAAAGGTATTAAAATATTTCTGTTATATTTACCATGCATAGTTTTCCTAATAGATTGCATGGAAAAAATGTTTGTGTATTAATCAATACTTTTATGAATGGTGAAATTCAGTTTACAATTAGTATTTTCTTCTTCATATTATTATGTTTTTCTTTATGATATAGGTAAGTGGTCACGTCTAACCAGATATCTGTGATTGGTCATATCTAGGATTTTGCTACCTAATGTTGGCTATAAACATGTTACTACCCCTGATAACTACTTAGTTATCAGGGGTAGTAACATGTTAAATGTAAAAGTGCCACTTAATAGTGGCACTTTATAATTAAGATAAATTCATTAAGGGAAAAGGTAATTCTTTTCCTAACCGTCCATGAGTCATTTTAGGTTTACTGCAATACGCAAGGCGGAGACCTCTCACTCTCACTAAGGGAGTTTAGTGAGAGTTTTTGCTAATAGTCACCGCACCTGGCATGCGTGTTGTAACCACAGTAGCTGTTAATATTATACAGGAAGACGCTACCGCCCATCTCCTGGATGTAGTCCCTTAGTTGCGTCGTACGACATCTAGGGAAAGTTGGAGGGCTGCTATTCAAGATCGAAACCACATAACTCTTATATAACAAACTTATATAACATCTTATATAACATCGTGTTCGTACAAGTAATATGCATAAAAGACAGGATTGCAACAGGAGCTAAATATATAGAATAATGAAAATAACCCCATCTACGAACAGTATCCCGGACTAAGTTGAACTAACACCGCAGCCCGCTTAGTTTCGTTCGATACTTAATATGTAGTTCCCAATTGTACATATAACAGATGGCGCTAAAATAAATACGGCATAGCGATCACATCAAAAGATGTTTTTACCTGAGAAACAAATATAGATTCCGCCCCTGGAGCAGATCTCCTCACAGTCAACACAGGGAAGCCACCCTGGTTGGTCCACCGGTCCATGATGGTCGCTATAGGCCATGGAACGCTATGGTTGGAGGCGTCCAACGCTTCTTGAAGGGATACGTAGAGACTAGGTGGGCCGACAGAGCGTCGAGAGCTGAGAGGAAAAAAAATAAAACATAAGAAACAGGAGATAGATGGATATAACGGCGCTGTTTATTCAACGACAAGAGTAACAAGGAAGCGGGGTGCCATCTTGAGTAGTGATAGTCACTTTTGGATTCGCGACGGCACCATCGCACCACGTCTGCGACGATTCGTTGTGTATTGATCGAAGCATATTATAAAATAATTATGTAATTTTATTATTGACGAATATACAATTCTTTTTTACTCTTATAACTTATGATGAACTTGGTCGAAACCGTTTCTGTTTTTATATATATTTAACTATTAGGCCAAGCTCAATTTAAGGCTTACTGAATGGGTCAGAATTTGGTCTGGATGGATGTCCACCAGACGGTAAGTAATATCGTAATATCGTGACGGTAAGTAGGACTAAGTTCTACCGTAGTAGTGAAAAAAGTCTACAAAACCCTTTAAGACGACATAGACCTGTAATGTTGATGTAAAGCATGATAATAACATAAATATCTATTCGTCTACTTCTACTATATCTATGTGAAAAATATCTACCTTCTTTCCTATAAATGTATAAATAGACTATTTCCGCGGCTCCGCCCGCTTCGATCACGTTTACTACGGTAAAAAGTATCCCATGTGTTCATTCAGATCATAAACTGTTTGTGCGCCAAATTTCAGCGTAATCTGACTAGCAGTTTTTGCGCGTAAGAGTAACAAACACACTCTCAAAATACATCCTCACAAATTTCCCATTTATAATATTATTAAAGTTTAATACATACTTAGCACGTAAGTACAGCCGGAGTCCTTGGCGGAATATCTCAGGTGTCATAAAATGCTGCAACATCCGAATCACGGAGCCGGCTGCGAAGGAAACATTAATCTAATTAAATGTTTATTTGTGAACAAGGTAACATAGCTAACGTTGATTGTGTCACATTTCTGTTCCATCGCTTATTCTGTCACTGTGTTAAAAAATATACATATGTCAATAGGAATCGTGTCATCAGATTATTAAACAGTGCTTAAAATAAACCCAAGATTTTAATTATAGATCAAACACTGTTGTCACTCGAAGAGTTTTAACTGTAGTAATCTGCTAACTATTATCTTTCGTATCATCTAATAAATATCTTTTCATTCATTACATGTATTATGTTTTTAAATTTATTTCATATAAATGTTTTAATATGATTACAAAACTTTTTATCAAGGTCTTCTTTAACATCTTGAGGAATTTTATTTACCTAATGGTAACTAAACCAAGCTGTACTTGGTTGGTCTGATAGGCTATAGGATTTCATGGGTTCATTATAAGAGAGTTCTTTGCAAAACAGCGAGTTTATTGCGTAGTTCTTTTTTTTTCAATAGATGTAGCAACCGAACATGCAGCCCACTTGAAGGTAAATGATAACTTCTGTAATCAACTTCATATAAACTAGTTCTATCAAAAATCGATCGCAGATACGTTGCTGCTCCTGATGAGTGGGTTAGGTCACTTCAAGTGTAAGTCAACTGAAATCCACATCTTTCCATATAAATGCTATTTTACACTTTTCGCGAAAAAAGTGTGTGTCGGCTCCAACGCACGACTAGTTTACTCCTTAAGTACGATTGTCTAAACAGGCGCACTAAATTAAATTTAAATAAGTTTCAATCGTTGTAAGCAGCG
This sequence comes from Cecropterus lyciades, assembly GCA_002930495.1. Lineage (NCBI taxonomy): Eukaryota > Metazoa > Arthropoda > Insecta > Lepidoptera > Hesperiidae > Cecropterus > Cecropterus lyciades. The sequence goes on from MOOZ01002957.1 coordinate 60,476, forward strand.
CCATCTATGCGACGGATAAAAAAAACTTGAAGTAAGTTTCAATTATTGTAAACAGCGCCAACTATGCGACGGATGAGAACATATGAACTAATATTAATTTGTTGTAAACAACGCCATCTATGCGACAGATGAAAAAAGGAAAGGTGTGCACAATAGGTTGCCCACCAAAATTGTAACGAGATCACTCGATCACTAAATTTTACTACTCATATTTTTGTTATACCGGGCGCCTTATATGATTTAAGGAGTAAACTCCAAAAAATGTGGCATACTGGTTCCTCAACATGTGGGTAACTATAAAAGATAATGCCGTGTTATTGCGCTGTTAACTTTGGTGTTCTGTTATTAGCGACTTAGGTTCGACCATTTATGAAATAATAATAATTGGGCCAATTTAGTGGTATACTTGCCACTCTTATACCATGCCATTGCATAATATGACTCTGCCCAGCTTGCCCAGCTTTGGGACTACAAATAATTGATAACAAAATATCCGCAGGATACGAAAGAGCTTTCAAGATTTTATTTTTAGTATTTCGATGAAATTTTTGGTATTCTCCAACACGAGAACGCTGAAATGGTTTTCTAATTTGAAATTGATTGAAGCCAGTTTTGTGGATCTGAATTTCATTGTTTTTAGTCAATTTCATATATATCGCAATACAGTAGTTACAAAACCAGATAAAAACGTTTATCAAAATATTTTTGTATGATAAGAGAACGGCATTTGATATCTTTATTACTATATCTTCGAATTCTCCGCTTGTATTCTTGACATGCCGATAATCATATCAGGTGACGCAGATTATATATCTCTTGATATTGTGTTGTGGTACGTACATGAAAGATTGAATTAAATTATTGTTATTATTCTAAGTTGGAAATACGCTCCATCAATATAAATATTTCCCTCAAAGGGTAAGGTGGACTTGATTGAAACGTTACTTCGATAATAAAACATAAAAAAATATTGATTTCGAGTCGACAACATATATCCGAAAAATTCGGATTGTCAAGTACTTTCTGCAATTCTAATGGTGCAAATAGTCGCCATATTGACCACTCGGATGCAATCTTGAATTCCTTAAAGCCGATTCACGTAATAATAGCATAAACATGCCATCTAACGGCGTTATTTAGATTACATAGTTTTGATATTTTATACTAGACGGCGTTACAATATTTACCTCGCATTTCTGATCACGCTGCCGCGCTGTTGAGGGCGTGTCGAGGTTTGTATATACATATATACTCGGAATTTGAATTTGAGTATCGCTAGCACTTGGACCAGTTTATTTAACTGTAAACTAGCTACTAAAAATGGTGGCGTCTAGCGAACTGGCAGCTTTTACGAGTATCTGCTTCTAAATCTAAGGTGTAATACCTTTTAGTTGATTATAACTACAAAAATATCTCCGTACTACGTCCTACCTATAGTCACATGTCAACCGAGCTAAGCCGTGTCTTCATCTCGTCTTTTTATAATTAATATTAAACAAACCTTTGGTCTCTTTACCAGCTTACATTCGTTTAAGCTGATGTAAAGACAAACATTGAATGCTTGTGTGTTAGACAGTTGACCACGAGTGGTTAAATTTATGATATTTACATACAAACCTGGAAACTCAAAGGACTCCTGAAACCATCGGTACCGGCTAGTACAGTCGATAATCCTCCAAACGTTTAATAAGCGGTTTTCATATATGAAATTAGTACCAAACGAGCATTCAGTCCATTAGATGGTAAGTAGCTACTGCAGCCCATGGACATCTGTAATCAATCTTAGACAACGGCGAGAAGTGTTGATAACACTGAGATCTAAAATGGAACGTTTCGGATCAGTATGTTTCCCTTACCACTCAGACCAGAACACAGCAGTGCTTCACACTGTCATCAAGCAGAAATAGGTGATAATGGTGCCTCCGGAGTGGAACCACAATGCTTTCTACTACCTTCAAGCCACTCAGTTATAAGCGCCAACTAATTGGGCAATAAGTTGGCCACTAAACATTTTATATTGTTAAAATGTAAATCTAATATTAGGAATCTACTAAACTATCTAGAACACTAAACGAAAATTCTTACATTTTTGATAAGCGACCGCGTTGAAAGTACCGATGATTTGCGAAGGGGTGAACACGGGGTGGGTCATGGGGTTGATGCTGAGCACTGCGTCGCTTTGGAACACGTTCTGGAGAAGCAGCACGTACTGGTCCATCATACGCCATTGCGGGAGCACCTGGAATAAGATGTGGTTGGTGAAATAACGAGTCAATGCTTCCATCCATCCATCAGTTTTTTGAAGTCCACTGCTGGACTTATGCATCTAAAGGATGTTTCGTTCACAGTCGCTGCGCCTGGCATACGTGTTAGTGACGTAGTGCAGGAAGAACCTGCTTTTCATACCCAAGATTTTAGATCTTAGTCGCTTTTTACGACATCCACGAAGGAAGCGGTACTTTACAAGACAGTGCACCATACGGCACTGGACAGCTAATAACATCTCAGCCAACCTTTTCGTGTTATAATATTCAAACAGTGTGTTAATGCGCACATAATATGAAAATGCGTGCGTACGTGTATGCATGCGCTCGTGTGTACGTAATTGCGAATTTGTATGCGTGTATGCTTGCGTTCGTATCTATGAGCATGCATTCAGATTTGCACATAGTTATCAACGTCATATCAATTATTTGGGTTTATACAATGCATTAATACATTAAAGGTTTTAAATTACTCTGAGTTATAGTTATAGGTATAACTGAGTTATACATATGTACACTATCGATCGATCCTGAGTTCATTCCATATAGAGAACCCATTACCCCCGGAATAGAGGTAAAAAAGGCTAAGTTACAAATCTTCTTTACGGCCTCGCTTCAGACCGCCTAAGGCTCGGTTTGATGAAGGTCAGCCTCTAGAGGCCTCGTCGACAGAACTTGTGATAACATGTTTCGGGAGATATTATCAAATCCCAGTTCAATCCGATCAGCAATAATATCTGCCGAATATTCATAGAAAGATTTTGGGTTGATTCTAAGAAATTTTACTTGACTTAAAAGCTTTGTTTGACTGTGTTGTTTGTTTTTATGTAAAATTCGTGTGAGAAATATAAAGCAAAATAATTCCATAGTATTCAATTTTATTTTTAAGATTGGTTTACGAATTTCTCATCACAATCAGGTGAATATGCTTTTCATTTTTTCTTTGTAAGATTGAACTATCAAATAAGCTTGCAGTCCACCTGATGGTAAGTGATCACTTTATGTTTATGTTTATAGAACAGGGATTCTATTTAAAGACAATCCCAGGTGCGTTGCAATTTCCGAGGACTAAGAAGGTTGCATCAAATGAAAGTGAGCCGGCAACAACTCTTTTACTACTTCCAATTCAACAATTAAAAATCAAAATCTTCCAATTAAAAATCATAAGGCAGAATTATATATTGGTGATGGTGCTGCAATAAAACCAAGAAGACCTTTACTCACCAAATCAGTGCCGTAGTTCTCGAAGAAGTTGGCAAAACCTTCATTAAGCCAGGTGTAGGTCCAGGAGAGTGGACTGACTTCGTTGCCAAACCACATGTGGATGTTCTCGTGGCAAATGATTCGTCCGATGTTCTGTCGCGTCGCCGTTGTTGTTACGCCCTCTGTGACCAGAAGTGCGATTTCTCTGTTGGAAAATTAACCATTTTATGTTATATCGACAGCCTGCGTACAAAGAAGTAGAACTTCTTTGGTCGAAAGTAGTTCGAATAGTTCGAAGAAGTTAGAAGTAGAACTTCTTTATTATAGTAACATGTTAAAACATTACATTATGGCGACATCTTCCGTAACAAGAACTTCCGTCTGGAATTTAGAATTTTATTACAACTTTATATTTTGATTACGTCTTTTGTAAAAACAAATGCGATTTGTCTGTTATGTCTGTGAAAATTCACTCTGTTACAAGTGCGACTTCTCTGTTGAATAGAAATCGCAACTAATATTGAAAAAGCAAAAATATATATGTAATTACTGACTTACATAAAATTTTTGAGATTAATTTAAAAAATATATTTTGCAAAGCTTAATATATTATAATGATGATGCTGATTGATGGACATATTTATCAATTTTTGTACATGTCTAAAATATTTTAAGTACGTTTGATAAAATACAGGAGCTGTTATAGCTAACTAAGAATTTAAATGTATTAGTTAGTTGTTATTATTTAATTGAAAAAAAAAACAAAACATTATCTATCAACTACTAGTACTATAGAAAATTCAAAAGTCTGCAAAGTTTAAGATTGACGAGTCGTTTTGGGTGTGACAAAGGTATTCTCATTACGGTCCCGGGCGGCTAATTCAGAACGCTCGTTAGTTTCAATTGCCCGCCTGATGAGGTCTCGGTCGTTGGCATCCGAATGAACCTTGCGAAATGAGATCTTCATGCTTGGAAGGGAGTCTATCTATACTAGTTTGTCATGCATTTGTGAATTCTATTGGAGATGTTCGCTGATAGTATTTTATTTCAATTAAGATTGGACGTTCCGTCTTAATCTTTAGTGCCCTCGTTGGTCTTTAGTCTCCGGCTACGCATTTTATTTAATTTAATGAGACGGCAGTTGCAAGTATGTTTTCAGTTGATAATTTAACAACAATTCTTCCAATTTTTCACTTGCATATTAAAATGACAACATATACATTACAAACATATTTTGTAATTTATATGTTGTCATTTATTTATATTATTATTTTTTTTGTGTGCACGTATATTTATGTATTAACGTATGTATATTAGTATGTCTTTCACAATGTTGATCACGTTCTAGAAAATAAATGAATGTATTAGAAAATACCTTGCTATATCAGAAAAACATTTAATTTTATAATTCATCTAAGTGATAAGACTACTATTTTATAGTCGAATACAAATGTCCACGAACTGTAGTGACCATAATTTGAGAGACACTGCCAACTCGCTATGAGGGCCTTAACAGACATGCTACATTTCGAATTAGCTATGGACGGTTAAGCTTGTCACGGTGCAATTACCTAATTGCTGTATTAACATTTTAGGCTCAATATAACTAGCCCTGTCAATAGGCAGAGACGAAAGCCCGGGCTGAGGTACATCCCGGTCTTTCTTGCTATTAATACGTTTAGGCCACAAATATTCCTAAAATAGTGTGAAGTGTTTTATAATAAATGCAGTAGTTTTCAGGTAATTACTAATTTTTAAAACTTGATCACTGAGATGTGATATTTCCATACCGGACGGTAAAAACGTCTGTCGCAAAAAATGACGGACTTAAGTTATAATCCCTAATTAATCAAACCCAGTCAATTTTACAACGTAGCAAGACGCCAAAATAGCTCATTGATGCAGTATCTCAAAAGTCAATTTATGATATGATGCGAATGCTTGAAGAAGCATTTCTTCTAATAACATAAATTAGTTAAGTTAAGTTTTTTTTATATCTGTACCTAATGATAAGGCAGATGGGTTACCAGATAGAAAGTCGTTACCTGCGCCCATGGACACTTGCAACTCCAGTGCATCGCAGCATTGAAGATCTCCTTTTGTACCTTCCTCGAATAGCTCTATGTCATAGCGCTCTGGGAACGCCACAAGTCCAGTCGATGATAAGTATTATAAACTCTTATTTACCTGTAGATAACGAGACCCCAGTTTTCCATAGCACCGGCAGCGAAGTCGGGTACAGCAGCCTTGTCGATCTTCGGGAATGCGTAAGTGAAGTTGTAGTAATCCTCCAAAGCATACATGTTTCGCTGACCAAAGTCCAGAGCAAAGTCAGCATTATTCTGGGTGCCAGGTCTGGAGTATACCCTGAAGGGGACGTTGTAGAGCGGGTTCTGGACGCCTTCGTTGGAGATGTAAGGGAATTCGGAGACCAAGTAGGCTATCAGATAGCTGGACATGACCAGAGTGTCTTGAAACTCAAATTTGTTGTAGCCGGGTACTTCGGGCCTGAAAAGATATTTATTATTACTATTGCATAGACACGGAAGTACGAAACAAAAAATATTAAATGAATATAAGAAGAAAAGTTCTTATTAATGAAATCATAGAAAAAAATGCATAGGAATGCAAGCACGTACGGCGTCATGCAAGAATTCATAAATGTACATTTTGACTTCGATTGCGACAACCTATTATGGTTGTCGCAATCGAACTAGGAGCTTACGAGTAAGTTGTTGTATTATTTATTCTAAATCAGTGACATATTTTATATCAACCATCGTTATGTTAGTCTTAATAATATAATAAAACGAGCACGCAGTTCGCCTGAAGGTAAATGGTCACTGACGTACATAAACGTCCGAGGATGAAGTTGGAACGTCTCAGATGAGTATGTCTTTCAAACAACATCCTTCAAACCAGAACACAGCAGAGCTTAACACCACTGTTATTAGGCAGTAGTAAGTTTTTACGATTAATACTTACTTTAGAGTGTCAGTTCTTTCAGGC
>MOOZ01002957.1:114605-140976 GCA_002930495.1 Cecropterus lyciades
TTAATCCGTCAGTTATTAGATTATTATGTTAGGTTGTAGCGAGTGACAAAGAAATGGACATACACACATAAACATAAACGCTTCCTATACTCATAGACCCATAGTAGGATTTTGTCCTGTGTCGTGGGTGCCATGGACACACAAAGACGAATACACAAACACCCAGACCCAGAACAGAAATCTAAACTCATCATTCAAATGTCTGTCTGACGGGGGATCGAACCCGGGATCCATTGCTTGTCAGATCGGTATGGCGACCGCTTCGCCACGCGGGCACACACACATATAAATATACATACACTCCAAAAACATTATGCTCCTTCTGACGCAATCGGGTGCAAATAGCTATCCAAACAATACCAATCCGTGCGTCGTTGATGAACTGAAAGATTACTGATCACATTCGTTTGTTTGTTTGATTGTGCAAATAAGCTTATCTCCGACACAACACGCTTCGTTATTTAAACATATGAACGACCAGAAAGGCTAGTAATAGTGCCTGTTACATTTTTTAATTGTTATATATTTTTTTATCAATTGACTGAATTAAAACATTGATTATTCGGATGCATACCTAGAACTCATGGATCGATGCATACCGATTTAATAAAAACCTTTTTTTATTTTATTTGCATTGTTAAGTGGTACTTTGAAGTGGAGTCCCTGTAATTCCGGGATAAGAATGGGGCTACATTATTCCCTCCCTGTCCTGAAGAGACATTTATATTAGACGTTCTAATCCAATCCAATTAGTTTAGTCCTCAAAGGCCTGTTACCCTTATCAGTGGCCTAGCTCTAGGTGGCCTGTAATACTATGTGAGATTAGGATATCCATGGACGGCACTGGCCATATACAATCAAGTAAACTGTGGGCTCGACCAACAAAGTATACACAAATAAAAAAAAACCTCTAATATTTTCTCAAATACATCTTAGTAACTTAGAAAAATCTAATTGCCTTTTTTTTGCAGGTGAAATAAGGCTGCTAACGCATGGAAGACTTAAAGATACCCAGTCGTTGGGCTGAAACGCCTGTTGCATATCTTCAATGTAGCCATATTTCTCATTCTACGGTAAGTTAAATAAATTTAAAAGTTACTGTTCAAACGCTCTTTAAAACTGATTTTATGGAATGTAATAAAAGATATTATTCCTTAAATTTAATTTGCAGATTACCCGACGTCAAATAGATAAGTAGTAGTCAAACCTAGTAACCAACTTTGACCATTCGCAAATACGATGAAACCAAGGCTTTTGACGACCCACGTGGTGGAGCGGTCACCATACCTGTCTGACACACAGTTTAGGTTTCTGTGTCTAGGTGTTTGTGTATTCATCTTTGTGTGTCCATGACACGACACAGGAGAAAATACTACTGTGGGGCTATGAGTGTAAAAAGCGTTTTTTTACACATTTGCGATCGAAATGTTCGCAAATGTATAAAAGCCTTTTATACTAAAACATTTCATGCACAGTCTTACGCAACTCAAACCAAAACACGCCAGTTATAGGCCGATTCAGACCGAGTTGTTACACCTTTAAAATAAATATGTAGACTTCTAAAGGAGGTCGAACTCTATCTGGTTTGACTCCGGAAGCACCACCGCCGCGTATCAGCAGAGCTATGCATTGATGTGCTCTGGTCTGAATTGTGTGGTAAGAGAGATATACTTATCCACGGCATTCTAACTTAGTCCTCAGGGGTAGCAACGCATCTGTGGTTAACCTCAGGTAAGATTTTAGGGTTGATTACAGATGTACATGGGCGGCAGTGACCACTTACCCCCAAATAGATTGTAATTTTAATAGTATAAAAAATAATTACTCTACGTATTTTAGATTCCGTGAAGCTAATACTGTTTTATTCAACAGATGCAGCGCCTCTAAGACTTTGTGACTGACCAATGTCTTAACACAGACAATAAACGACGGCTTCTTCACGATGAACTCCACGGAAACCAGTATCGAGGTCAACAGATCGACCCCCATATACACTATCGGTACCAGTTTTATTACGCAATGGTGAGTATATAATAATGGTGAAGTATGTATAGTGTAATATAGTACTAGTTTGATACAATTAATTACAATGGAAGGTGGAGAAACCAGTACGGCGTGACCAGGAAGGTACTACAATTCGCACCTAATTCTAACTTGAAACCGTTCATGCGTTTAAAAGGATATAGATCGTAGTGGCAATGTACCTGTGATATAAAAAGTATAAAAATTCTCAAGTGTGAATTTTGCTTCCGTACTTCTGCACCGGAGAAGACTATGACCAGAATAGCCTTATATTTATTTTGAGACAAAATCATCTTAAAAAATGTCACACATTAAAATATTTATAAGTTACCTAAAATATTGACTAACGAAAAAAATCTAATCAAAAATTCACTCAAACGTCCCTTTTGTGACTGTAACTCGCAGCCTCGATTTGGCAGGAAATTGGCCAATCAAAAAGGAAAGGGGTCATGAAAGTAGGAGTTTTTGATAAAAAAACGTTACTACTCTAAATTTTTCATACGTTTCTACGTAACTTCTTTATCTATATCTATATTTGACGACCCGCGTGGCGGAGCGGTCACCATACCGGTCTGACACGCAGTGGGTCCCGGGTTCGATCCCTGGCCAAACAGACATCTGAATTATGAGTTTAGATTTCTGTTCTGGGTCTGGGTATTTGTGTATTCGTTTTTGTGTGTCCATGGCACCCACGACACAGGAGAAAATCCTACTGTGGGGCTATGAGTGTAGAAAGCGTTTATGTTTATGAGTGTAGAAAACGTTTATACTACTACTGTTAAATCTATTACTCGTTATAAAGCTTGTAAACTCATTTTGTAAATGACATCATTAAAGTAAACGTTGTCTAATATATACTCGTATGTCACTGAAATGATCCAGACAATTTTAGTACTCACCGAAACACTCAGTTTTGGCTCATTTAACCCCTGAGCGCGTCCCGAGCTCATCCCCAGATGTAATAAATTTTGGTCGTTGACATCTGTATAGTCCTTTATTAGCTTGGTTACCCCTAACTCTTAGTATTTCTAAGTATTCATATATGTTTAATAAATTTGAGTCAAGCAAATATATTTATGTTCATGCAACGAATTAAACGAATGTTCTATTTATACTTTACACGTGTATTAAGAGGAATCCAGTGACAACAATGTTGTATAATATTAATTGTAGTAAATATTAAATTCAGTAATAGTATCTCAGTAATATGATACCGGATTTTACTGTGATTACATTTACCAATAAGTGTAGGTAGTTTTGTGTAATAATTAGACCGTATTCTTTGGGAAACTAATATTTATATCATGTCCATATGAATATTTTTATATCTGTTTTTATTTTTCTATTGCTTCTGTTGCCATTAGCTGTTTTGCTACTCCCAGCATTTATTTCCCTATTATATCTATTCTTACTATTTCTATTCCTATTATTATTTTATTCCCGCTGTCGTTATTTTAATTTGTCGTAATCCCATTGTTACTATTTGTTAACTTTTCTTCTTTTCTCGTAGGAAGCTACAGAAGTTAAAGCAACGTACGTGTCTCCCGTCTTCCAACGCGGACTGCCAGAGCTACATCAACGCGACCAACTACACCGATATTTACTTCTTCAACAGCACCCTTGAAGACGCTCTTGGTAATGGAGAATTGGTCAGTACCATTGCGTAGCTTTTGACACGTAATTAATGATGCCAGATTAACGAATTAATTAAGAACTATCTTTGGATTTGCCCTTTAAAGCCCTTAAAGCCTTACTGAATGACTATGTTACTAAGAAACATTGCCCTTGTTTTATGTGAAGTTGCTTTTATACCTAGCTTTTTTACAACAAATATGTAGCTGACATATTTGTTGTAAAAAAGCTAGGTATAAAATCTTGACATGGCTTTGAAATATTATAGGCACGTACATTGAAGCCAAATCTCCGGAGGATAAGGGCAAAATTAATATTACAAGGCTAACACTCCTTAAGCTTATATTTCAAGAATAATCAATCTTATTGACGAAGGATACAGAAAAAACGGTCAAAGCGCGAGCAGGCTCAGTATAAGGTTCTGTAGTAAATTAAAAACATTAATTTTTAACAGATATATAAAAAATGTAAAAAATACATTATGTGATTTTTCGAATGTATAATTTAAATATTAGCAATATACCGTATCTCAAATATACATATATGGTATATGTATGTATTGCTATGAAATATGATGGTATTAAACCTAGTTTCAGTTTCTTATACCTTATTTACATAAACTGTAAAGCCTTTTTGTCTTGTACTATTTGTTTACCACGGTAATGATCCTGCGTAAAATTTTAGATTATAAACTATCTACGTGCAAAAATTTAACGAAATCCGGCCAGCAGATTTTGAGTTAAAGAAAGAAAGAAAGAAAGAAAATAATTCAATATAACATACAGAGAGTTATACAAAACAGATCAAAAAGAAATAACAACACCCTTCAGATCAGAACACAACAGCGCATAACACTGCTGTTATTAGGCAGAAATAGATGTGGCGGTGGTGCTTCCGGAGTCGAATCACAAAGAGTTCTCTTCATCTTCAAATGATTGCAATAATCTGTATAAGTAAAATCTCTATAATAAGAGAAAATAAAGGATTCAGTTATTTCCACCTGGCTACGGAATCATAAAACGACCTTTTTACGTCTATTTTAAGAAGCCAAAGGAATCAGGTGTATTGGATTAAATAAGACTTTCCATTTACCTAAGTACCTTCCTAAACGATAAACGTTATTTTCGAGTATTTCATTTCTGTAAAAAACAGTCATCTAATTCTGAAGGAAATCAGAAGTTGGACATTATTAGCCTATGAAGTACTTTTGAGACTATAAAATATTTTATTTAGATAGATTCAATATCTGTACGAAAGATAATGCGGAATAGAAAACGAAATTGTATACTCTCATAATTTTTCTGTTTTCAAAAACGCAAAAATATGAGTACATACGGTTTTCCACGAACGTGTGAAGACGTAGACAACTTCTTCCTAAAATATCTTCTTTTACCGCTTTGTAAAAGTACTAAAAAGAGCTTTTTCAAAGCCGGGATTACGTTGACTCCTCTACTGTTACAAATGCCCATATGCGACCTTCTTCAAAGATACAAAGCTTCGGAGTACAAAAACTCTTTTTGAGTTGCAAATACCCTAGGCCACGTACCGTTTCGCTTAACACTTTATTTACAAAGTAACACGCAACCAAAAATTGTGTCTTAAATGCAAATCACGTAAGACCAAGATTCGTGTTTTGATTGTACTTATATTTACACGCCAGTGAACGTAACAATTTTTACAAAGGTCACATTTATACCGAACCTTTGAAATGTGGCTTTTGTATAAAGGTATTATTTTATGTGACATTTCACGTAACATAAACCTAGCGCCCAGCTGCCCTTCCGTTACGACTGTTTTATTGCTCATAAATATCGGAATCTGCTTTGCTTAGCAATTGCTTGAATAGGTACAATAATGGGCTATTTCGTGACCCTAAGTGCTAAAATTTGTTGAAATCCTACCCTCAATTTTTCGTCGAGTTCGTGTTTTGGTCGAAATTGGAATTTACGCATGACCGCTTATGACAACATGATTATGTTGTTTGTAATTTTCTCATTAATGTTCTACGCTTGGATCATTTCTGTGGTTTATGGTCAAGGAAGTAGTATTTGAATGTAGAACTCTTTGTATTTTAATAGGAGAAACTAGTGTTATACCAACGTTTACTTTATAAAAGCTGAAAAAGTTTGGCTGACCGAATTTCTGACTTAGTCTTCAGGGGCTGCATCTACAGGTTGATCACAGACATATTATTGTCTCTGAGTATTTTTTATATTATGAAAGTAGCGAATTAGGCAGAAATAGGTAGGTAGGTAGACAGAAGTAGCACTGGTGTTTCTAGACATAAACTACAAAGACTTCTATCTACCACCTTTAAGTTGAATCCTGTTATTAAAAATGAGACTATCATGGTTTTTGTACGTAGCATAACTTATATGACACCAGTATATAATTTGAATGCCTAAACAATTTTCGAAGCTTTCCGATAAAAAGAATTAAAATCTGCCCTAAACCAAAACATAAATGCATAAGAAAACGTAATAAAAAAAAATCAAGTAAGCGCAAACGCGCTTTACATTGGCAAATCACTATTCATAAAAATAATAAGAACATAAATCACCTTTGTTACTCACGAATACTAAAAAACTTAATAAAATATCCCATCGTTTAGAAAACTACAAACTAAACGAATCCTCTTGACATTGCCTATAGGTTTAATTATAATTTTATCGACATGGAACGAAATCAGTTAAATAATAAATCACAACATATCGAGTGCTCTACATTCACACATATCTATAATCTACAATTGATATTTCTTTATCCAACCACTCCTGCGGATGTTAAAAAACCATTTGATTAAAAAATACCAAGAGTGTGAGTTACGATGGCACATCGAGTAAACTATTGAAAGCTTGCTCTACATGTTTATCTAACATACTCAGCCGTATAATAAATCTTATTGTGAATTCCAGAAAGATAATAAACGACAGTAATTAAACCGATACATTAAAAGGGAGATATCTACAATCGCGATAATTACTGGCCTATAGCATTAATACCTGTACTATCAAAAGTTTTTGAAAAAGAAATCCATAAGCGTTTATATATTAGCTTTTTAGAAAATTTTGTTATGTTAATAAATTAACATCATGACTTTAGAAAAAATAGATCTACGAATCTGGCAATTTACGAACTTCTTAGGAGCATTGCCGAAAGTTTAAATGATAGGGTACCCATACTAACGATATTTATAGATTTGACTCCAGCTTTTGACTCTGTCTGTCATACAAAAAACTCATCCAAAAGCTTTATGCGCTAGCTATAAGGGGACTACCTTATAAAATCATATTTATTAAATTAGTAGCAAGGATAATATAGAGAGAAAAGCTCGATCTGTCTCTAAATAAAATAAAATAGTAGAGTATAGTGTTCCACAAGGAAGTATCTTAGGTTCTTTGTTATTTCTTACGTATATTAATGACCTTCCAAATAGCACGAATCAGAAAATGATCTTATTTGCCGACGACTCCACATTGATTGTGAGAAGCACTGATGTCAAAAATTATGAAAAAACTATAAATTTTGCTCTAAATGACAACATAAAATGGCAAAATTACAATAATCTACAAATAAACCTGACAAAAACTAAAATATTTCAATTCCATTTTTATCAACTTCAAAAACTTAATATTTAATATGTTAAACATCCACGAAAGACAAGAAATATATATATAATGTAATGCCGACTCATGTTTCAAAGAGTAAATTTTACAAGAAAAATGTCTACGATATGGCACCTACAATATTTAATGATTTGCCAATAAAATATCTCAATTTATCATGCATTAAAATAAGGCTGAAACATAATCTTACAAAAGAATTGTTATTATACCATAGACGAATTTTTAAAAAATATAATATAATCATAATAATTTGGAACAGTAATTCTTCTTGAAATTTATGTGCTATTTATTAATTTGTAAATCGATTTGTTATTTGGTTCTTAATATCATACCTAATATTGTGACATTGTAATATTGTACGCCCATAAATAGAGAAACATTGTAAAATTACAACACCTAACCCGTACCTGTTTAAATGCAATAAACAATAACTGAATTACTGAAAGAAGACCTGAAAGAAGATACCTGAAGACGCCCAAAAACTCAGTGGAGTGGAATAATTGAATCACTTTTTTGGTCAATAAATAATGAAATAAATAAGATTAATTCAGGCAGCGGCCGACCTTTAAACGTAAAGGGTCGGTGTCCCAGAAATTTTGGACAAGGGTAGACCCTGTTATAATTATACAGGGATTTTGTGACAATAATAGAAATTACGTAACGGTGATGGCACGTGATACTAAAATACATAGTGTTAAAAACTTAACAATAAGTAACTTTTTACTGGTGGTAGAACTCTTTGTGGTTCGACTCCGGAAGCACCACCGCCACACCTATTTCTGCCTAATAACAGCAGTGTTATGCGCTGTTGTGCTCTGGTCACAAGGGTGTGGTCAGGGAGACATACTTTTCCGAGGCATTCCATCTCAGTCCTCAGGGGTAGCAACGCATCTGTGGCTAACCTTAGGTGAGACGTTGATCTACCTAGGGTTGATTACAGATGTCAATGGGCGGCAGTAGCCACTTACCATCAGGTGGACTGCATGCTCGTTTGCTACTTCCGTACGATAAAAAAAAAAAGTAACATTCTTAAAATTATTAAAACACAAATCCCGACCGTATATAAACGAATTTTTATTGTTTTATAACGATACAGTTAATTTCATGTATGTATGTATTCGTCAAAACAGTCGTATACAATATATATATTTGTGATGTTCTATTTACTTGCTTTTTTCACCATTTTCAGGCTCCTTTTTTAATTATTTACCCACAGTTAGTGCAAACTTAGATGATTCTAATGATATATCATACGTCATAATCTGTCACGGCATTTGGGCTGTAACGCGTGCTAAAGTAATGGATGTACATACAAACAAACATACGTTACACTCGAAAAACATTACCCTCTTCTTACGCAGTTGCATAAAAATAATAGCATAATACCGAAAACTTTAATACATATGCATAGTTTCTAAAATATATAAATGTAGAATGTGATCAAGTTACAGCGATTCCAATTTTACTACATTGTTGTCACGGACGTGACAGCGTCGTGACGTGAGCATAATGATACGGGGTAGATTAAAATGGTTCCGTGCCTCTATTATTATCTTGATTTCATTGTAGTATGATATATACAAACTATCTTCTATTCATCATGGAATGTTTAGTATAGATGATAGAACACAAATTTTGTACAATATGGATGTAACCAACGAAATTGCAGTCTACCTTATGGTCAGTAGTCATTTTTGCTGTCAGACATCTGTAATCAACCCTTATGTATATCTCCCTTATCACACCCTTCAGATGATATAGTGATCATAAAAGGTATAATAAATACACAATGGTTGGTTTACATTCTACACAAATATGAGTATAAAACTATTTTTTTATATCTAAACAATGTTTGATAAGTTACACTACACGTAATATATGTCGGATATATCAAGCTTTACAATTTAGTATTCAAACATAGCAACGCTTCAGGATCGATATCTAAGAGAACTTCTCGCCTATTTGTATCAAGTATTTTAAGCTCGTTTGCTACCCTTAGTGCATACAAAAGCAAACCTACATGGATTTAACGTTATATAACTGAATATATATCACTCTTTACTTGGTCAGTGTGGTGATTCACTATACCCTTCTCATTCTAAGAGGAAATTTAAAAAAACAGTGGAATTGCATCTTAAGAGTTTGTATGCTTCTATTCAACAATCTTATTAATTAACATGATATTTCGTACTGCAAATCCGTTTCTAAAACCCATTTACGTTGCTTGGAATTCCAATTGCTATACGAGTATTTCCTGTAAACACACTATCAGTACAATCGCAAATGTTAGCAACATACAAATCATTAGAGCGATTTGTTTGCTGAAGTCTCCCGCTACTGTCCGTGACACATGTATAATGGCTACGATCGATTGTCCTTCGCACCTAGTTTACGCTTCACGTTGCTTGTTAAGTGAAAGTATTTGCGTATCAGAACTTATTTTGGTGAAATATCTAATAATCTAAAGGTGGCTAAACTCTTTGTGGTTCGACTTCAGCACCAGCACTATTTCTGTCTGTCAAGAGCAGTGTTATATATTGCTGTGTTCTAGTCTGAAGGGGTAAGGGAGATATACTTATCCGAGACGTTCTAACATAGTCCTCAGGTAGCAACGCATTTGTTGCTCACCTCAGGTAAGACTATCCGGGGTTAATTAATGATGTCTATGGGCATCAGTGGCCACTTACTATTCGAAATGCACGCTCGTTTGCTGCTCCATTTTATAAACGAGATGTATCCATGTAAGGTAAGTGGCCATTGTTTTCCTTGGATATGTATCACCCACAATTGGAATTAAAGTTTCCATCAAGTTAGACACAGTTGCGTGCCACCTCCTAAGACTATTTCTCTTTAATCATACATATACTTTAAATCATCTTTTTCGATATAAATTGATTCTTTAGAATCTTAGGTTCACAATATCACATTATTCTTAAAGGTATCATCATTGTACAACTCGAGTCACCGTTCGTGACGCGAGCATTATGCTCACGATCGATGTTCCGTTCTATTCAGAGTGTCTGTTTAATGACGGCGTGCAAACGATTGTCATCCACTGTGCTAGATTCGTACCGCTTGGAAATAATAATGAAGTTTTGTTTTGGAATTATCATAACATTTCTGCGACTAAAGAAAAAATCCAGGAGATTTGTAGGAAGTTTTTCTGTGTAACATTGACACTTATTGCGGTCACCAACACGAATGCCAAGTGCAATGACTATTGGCAAAAAACCCCATTGGGGAGATTATTTAACTTAGAACTTTAATGGCTGATAAATAGATGGATACAAGTTTACAATATATAAATAATCCTAAAAAAAGAGAATGTTTTTTTGAACGAAATTATAATATCATATATTGTATAAATATGTCACAGATATAATATCATTACAGAGACTTGAACGCTAATATACCTACAGATACAGGTATTACGTTAAAGAAGTTAGTGTATAGAAAGACATGAGAGAATGTAAAATGTTTTCCATAAATCAAAATAGTTTTTGCAGAAAATAATATATTCCCATAGCAAGTTTCCTTTAAACAAACGTTACAGTAACTTCAAAATATAAAAGCTATTAAATATAATTATCTATATTATTTAGTAAATTTTATAGTAAAATTAATTTTCTTAAAATTTCTATTTTACCAAAAACTACAAAACCAATTCTTTTCACTATGGGGCTTAATGTTATTACCAGGCAAAAATATGTGGCACACGTAGATAAATTACATAAGCCCATAATTTTCTCCAGAATGTTTCTCGTTGAAGCTAAAATTCTTAGCATATTCGTACATAAATTTCGCAAATTCAAAAGCAAGTGAACTTAAGTTGCAACGCTACTTTCTTGAAACTTCCTCTTGCCTCAGTCTCACAATTTTGAGCACCACGAAGTATTTTGCTTAAGCTACAAGCTTGTAAGTTATAGCTGAATCATATTTATTGCTGCGAAGTGAGAAACTTATTCAAGCAATAAGATAGATGCAGAATATTCTTCACTGTTTAAGATATTCATTATGAAACGTAAACCGGCTTTTCGTACCGGAATATTAAATGT
This sequence comes from Cecropterus lyciades, assembly GCA_002930495.1. Taxonomy (NCBI): domain Eukaryota; kingdom Metazoa; phylum Arthropoda; class Insecta; order Lepidoptera; family Hesperiidae; genus Cecropterus; species Cecropterus lyciades. The sequence continues at coordinate 125,941 of MOOZ01002957.1, forward strand.
AGCTTGAAAATTGTTTTCTTGAATAAAATATACATTTATTTCTAATGTGATAAAATACTTTTACTCATTTTGCTTGTGATAATAAATCGGAAAATTAAATACGATACAATACCTTACGGAAGGCAAAAATAAAATTTGTTGATAATAACAGATTGGCTGAAATTCTGCTGTTATGATGAAGATATCTATAGGTGTGGTGGTAGTTGAAATAGTAGTAGTACTGTGAATACATATGAAGATGTATGGGACATATCCAATTGACTGGTCTAAGAGTTCATATACAAGATAGTTAGAAATTTTGATGTCGGGATTAATAATACTAGTGGCGCTATCTCTTGACAAGTACCAGAAAGTCACAAGAATTTGATTGCGTTTCTTAATGAATTATGCTTTAAGCGTTTGTTTTGTCCACAGCAACCAGTTCTTCCTCCCTTCCCGTTGTGGCTTGCGGTGATCTTCGCTACTTGCTTAGTGTTGGTGATCTTGCTGACTGTCAGCGGCAACGTGCTAGTGCTATTGGCCTTCTTGGTAGACCGTACCATCCGCCAGCCGAGCAACTACTTCATCGCTTCACTAGCTGCCACCGACCTGTTGATAGGTAAGAGTTAAACAATTAGAATTTACTGTTTAGGTTAAATACTTATTTTGAATTTATGTACAGACATATATGACTTAATTCCAGTTCTATCTCTCTGAGTTGGTTTGGTCGTAAAAATAATAATTTCGTTAAAAGTAACATCTTTAATTTAGCAATATGAAGATTAAGTCACATTTGGCGATTCAGATTTATTAAGAGATTCGATTACTGCCTTAGATGATACTGCTCACAATGATAATGTAATAAATGTGTTATAAATGCAATGTCTTCTTTTATCATAAACTCACCATTAGGAAATTGACCTTCATTATAACCTTTCTTATTGTCACTATGAAAATTATTTACACAAGCAGATTATGCGATACCGTCGTGACTTTTTGACTGAAAATAATTTGGGTCAATTTTATTTCTACCATTATTTATCTACATTATTAATGCTAAAGTAGTATTACCGTTATATAAAGTTTTAAAATAAATGTAGTTGATTGAAGTACCATAAACTATGCATTAGCGAAGTCTAAAGGAAAGAAGATAAAGTACTCAGAAAATACATTTGATTAAAATAATACAATTTAAATCACTTTTAGACAACAAAGCATTTTCTAAAAATGCCAGCCGGGTGGCTTTATTGGATTAAACATGACATTCCCCAGACCCGAATATCCTATTTCAAAGAGTTAGTAATTGATCGAAGGATATTAAATTCATGAATTATTTTACCTTGTAATCAAAATCTCAGACAGTCTAATAAATATTAGCTTTGAATAAATCATTTAGATAATAGGTATATATTCTTTTGTTATAAATCTGACAACATGGCATATTTTGCATTTTTGACAGGATTTTTGTAAATTAATATTCAAAAAGTACCTTACCTACCGCCTACCGCCCCTACCGCCCATGATACAAATGCAGATATATTAATGGATTAAAAATAATAAGATAATATATAAATAATAGTATAAATAATAATACAACATATATAATATTCACATTTTGAGTATTAAATATGTAAATGAATGTTTCTGTAGTTTACGGAAGTGTATTACTCAGAACCGATGCGTTGGCACTTTTGAAGATTAAAACAACCTAAAATACACTGTATTCCTCACAAAATCCTTCAAACTAACCAAGACAGCTATGAGAATATGGTTGCCAAAAAGCAAAAAAAAAAATAATTTATGGCAACCACATTTATGAAATCTGTTAAATGTATATGTTAGATACTTTTTGATTGATTTCATACATAACTTTTTCTTTTCAGGTACTCTGTCACTCCCTTTTTACACCGACTATGTATTGAAAGGGTACTGGCATTTAGGGCCCTTGTTGTGCGACCTTTGGCTATCCGTTGATTACACAGTTTGTTTGGTATCACAATATACCGTATTATTAATAACTGTGGATAGATTTTGCAGTGTTAAAATAGCAGCTAGGTATAGAGCCTGGCGGACTAAAAACAGAGTCATATGGATGGTGACAGTAACTTGGATAATACCAGCGTTGCTATTTTTCACAACAATATTCGGTTGGGAACATTTTGTAGGCTACAGAGACCTACAAGAAGGTGAGTGCGCCGTACAGTTCCTAAAAGATCCGGTATTCAACACAGCTTTAATTATAGGATACTATTGGACAACTCTTTTTGTCCTAATTGTACTTTATGCAGGTATTTTCAAAACTGCTTACGATATGCAAAAGAAGAGTGAAGCAAAACAGAGAAAAATGCAGTCCATGGTAGCTCTAAGTGCTGGTGTTATGACTGGCATGGCAGGCCGAGCCGCTGGAATGGCGACTTTGTCTAAAGCAACGATCTCCAGTGAAGACCAAGTAAAAGTGTCTGAAACAAGCCGTAAAGATTCAACGACTAAAGGTTCTTTAGCAGCACCTCTTCTGAATTTGGGAGGTTCCTCAGATTCTAACTCGAGTCAAAAGTCTTCAGCTCGTAAGAGTAGCGCAACAGTCACTGGTACGTCAACAACTGCTGAATCCGATGCTGATAAGAGAGAAGAACAAGTAGAAGCAGAAAGATCAAGCAGTCCTGCATTTGATTCTGACGACGAAAGTACTACACAAACAAATATAAAGAAACGGCCATCAGTAGCTAACTTAGTTATGCAAACGGGAGCAATGCAACTACTCAGTAATATGCGTATGAACGGAAGTATGCTAATGAAAGCCGACGTCAAACAGTCACCGATATTTAAACATGAATTGGAAAAACCAAAGTCGTCCCTCTCACAAATATCTGAGAAGAGTCTTCTTGATACGGACAACCCTGACACATCACGCACCAATGCACCAACACCAGCTGTGAGTGTTCCCTTGTCTTCCGCTAGCGTAATATCACCTTCATCATCGGGCATGGCTACACCATCCGAACGAGATGTATCAACCACGATTGCTCAAAGAATCATCCCTCCCCCATCAGAATTCAGATGCAGTCCAACAGTATCTGAAAGTCCACCATCACAGTCAGAGTCATCTAGAGCTAAGGTTGTAAGGTTAATAAAAGGAGACGGCAGTTGTTTCGATATGCTAGTGGGATTGGATGGTGCCGATTTAAGGTACATGGATGAGAGTTCTGTTATCATTCCCACACCCATTAATGAAAGTCCACCTTCGTCAATCACCTTTCCAACTGCCACCGAGCCATCATCTCCGCCAACTTTAAATTCGGGTAATATAACAAATACTTCATTATTACAGGCTGCTCTTATACGAGCAACAGCTGAAGCACAAGTAACGCAAACCAAACCAAATGTATCTCCTCCACCACCCATAAAAGTTAATACAGAGGTAAGTTTAACAACGGGAGAGCGACCAAAACCTGTGATCACTCTCGTATCGTCTTCCAATAATAATGAACCTCAAACACCGAAGCCGATTGATGACAAAGTTTCTCCATTGAAACTTACAACTGCCTTAAGCCCCGCGGTGGAAAATAGCGAAATATCCAGTCCAGCTGTAAGTGGGTCCGCTAGGGGTGATTCGAGAAAAGAATTTGTAAAAAACATCGGGAAAAAGTTAAAGGTTAGGCGCTCGAAGCGAGATGGATTATTTCCGAGTATCGGACGTCAAAAGTCTAAATCTGAAAACAGAGCCAGAAAAGCTTTTAGAACCATTTCGTTCATTTTAGGCGCTTTCGTAATTTGCTGGACCCCGTACCACGTTTTAGCTTTGGTAGAAGGATTTTGTACTAACCCACCCTGTATTAACCAACACCTATACATGTTTTCCTACTTTTTATGTTACGCCAATAGTCCCATTAACCCATTTTGCTATGCACTGGCCAATCAACAATTCAAGAAGACTTTCACGAGACTCTTACGAGGTGATTTCCACATCACCTAGTCCATTTGCGTTGGTTTCCAAGCGTAAATATGTATTTGGAGTCGCATACAGTGTTCCATTTAAAATATTACGCGCACAAAGATCTTATTATGTTGTTTAAAATTAAGACAATACTTAATGTTAGTGAACTGTGCTTTCAATGTATAGTAACCGAAGAACGATTATATAAATAGTATGTGTAAAGCTACTTCAGCTGTTTGAAAAAAGTTAATTATAAATGTTAGAATTAATCGTTTGTAAATAAATACAAATAATGGGTATATATCTGACGTACCTGTATTTTTAAAGTTTTAATTTTCATCTATAATGTTCAGAACTGACAATAAAGCGCTAGAGTGTGTAATTTTGAAAATAATTAATGAAGTCTCTTTATATTTCTAGACTCACGATGATATTAGAAATTTTAGAAATAGATTAAGGAAATATATTTTATTGGATGTCAAGGACATCGTTGCGTATATGAATGAATATGTATAAATAATTAATAAATATAATGTAGAAATAAATTGTTAAGAAAAACTGTTTAATAATTATTTGTCGTTATAAAGAATGGTAGTTTGGTGTACTTTATGTTACAATATTTTGACTAATCTGAATATCATACATTTTTTAATAATCTTAATATGTCATATAAGTAATAATTATATCTGAATCCTACCTCGTCAATAAATTAAAACCCAAATTATAAGTAATACTTGTAAAGTTATCAAAACTTAAAACTAGAAACTCATGAACAAATGTTATACCTACATATTAAATTTAGGTTAGGTTAGGTTATGTTTCTTAGGACAGGGACTGTTTTGTCGTAATAAACTAAAAAATTAAAATTACGCTTAAAAGCTTTCAGCCTTGAGCCCCGCTAAAGTTTTTTAGCGTAAGAACAGTCAATTAATTTGTAAATAACTATTCTTGTAAATGTTTAAATAATAATACAACTTTATTCCACAGCCAGTTGTAACTGTCAGTTATTCCGTGAAATACCTTACAAAAGTACGTAAGTCTTAAAATTAAATTTTTACTTATCTGTTTTTAAATATATATTATACTCTGCAGTTAATTGTCTTTACCAAAATATTACGTGTAATTAAATTGTTCCTACTTATTAAAAGACGTTTAAGTTTTATCATGTTGATTTATTCTACTGTTACTGGCCTAATCCTGTGACTATTAAAGATTTGTTGTTTTTTACAATTGTTTTAAAATGCACCTTGTAATATACTCACGTTAAAAATAATAGTTAAAAATATTTATTTTGATGGAATATTTCTGTTTAGGCAAATAAATACTGGGCAGCAATACGCGAAGAAAATAAAATGTAATTATTATGAGAACACAAAACCCGACTGCCAATACTCAAATTTGCAGGTGGGTATTTTGTTTTTATAATATACTAGTAAACCCCCGGTTATACCCGATTTAAAAAATATAACTTGACATAGTTACATATAGCCTAAATTTTAGACGTTATACAATCTTAACATTATAGCATTGTTTCACAGATGATTGATAGCAACCGACATTAGCGGCAGTGAACATTGGTTGCGTGCGCGTAGTGCGCGCGCGGTTAGGTTAGGTTTTTTTTATTTGTGCGGAAACCTAATTACATTTTCTAAAATAAAAATGGCCTAAATTACGCCTTATAACATTATTTATCCAACAGTGAAAGTTTCGTCAAAATCGGTGCAGCGGTTACAGAAATTACCCAAAACAAACAGATAGACAGACAGACAAAAATTTTAGTAATTGATGTTTCGTTATCAGTATAATATATACTTCCATATGCATTTGGTAAGAGCTGTTATTTTGATATTACAAACCGACACTTCAATTTTAATTATATGTATAGATGATTTCTTTAACGTTTTTAAGGACATTGCGTCAACATATATTATATGTTTGTATTGGTCTATTTTACACCTTTCATTTGCTACCCATATTGTCATGAAAAATAATCACCCCTTCTCCTTTTTTTCTGTTTGGAAGCGCCATATTTCAAATATATATAGCCTACGTCTCTATGACAACTGGTAATTGGACATACAAACATACATGCGTGCACAAACAAAGTAATGTTTTAATAAAATAGCGTTAGCGTTGTTAGCGTATTTATCTATACATCCGCTCAAAAAACATTGCAGTGATTTGAGCGGCTTACTCCTTTTGTTGTCTGTTATTACTATGACGCGTTAAAAATCGTTAACAAATTAAAGTTGTTCAATATTAATGTGCGGATATGCGTATTGAGGAATCAATAACGTGTAGTTATATTGATACCTATATCAACAATAAGATCTTAATCATATTCGTGCCTATTCGTCTGCACTCGGCGAATATCCAAATGTGACATAACACTTCATGGTATAATTAAGTAAACGTCACTAAAAGTTCTCATTCGTATAATTCACGAAATTACCTTAGCATGCAAAATCGCTTAATTTTATGAGAATTTCTCGCAGTAAAAATAAAATATTCATGAATATTTAAATAATATTTGGCTGAACAGCTTCAATTCATTTAATTGGTTACAATCATTGACCTAGTATGGGTGCCGAGTGAAATACATTTCAAGAAAATATACAAAGAATACTTTTTTCATCGAATGGTAAAAAATGGTATAAAATGTAGATAAATAATTTCATATGGGACATTTCTCAGTCTATCACTGCGTTCCATTCGTCGTATCGCAATGAAACACATATATTTATCAGATCAGCATTGTAACAAAAAACAACAATATTAAGTATCATGGTGATGAATGAAGCCTCTATAAACATACGAAACGGCGACCCACTGTGTATTAACAATAAAAGATTAAATGCTTATCTATTTTCTAATAATTATTAATAAGAAACATTCCATCAAAATATTATTTTAATATTTTTAAAATTCAATCAAATAAACTCATTGAAAAAGTGTATTGCTAAAATCAACCGAAATATTCCATTAAAAATTATTCGAGTGTGTTCATCCATATTAATTATCAGTATTATAAATATTTTAGCAATAAATAAGTTGTTACAACATATAATAATGAAAGACAAAAGTGAAATAATAGTAGATATATCATTGAAAATGCAGTATATAGATGTATTATTAGTTAATAAGAAGTACAAATATAATTAATAATTCAATTGTTAAATTAATGTCACTTGTTTGTAAATTATTAAAAAGTTTTAGTGTTAATTTTATTTTTAGGAAAAGTTGATTATATAATAGTTGAAGTGCTAGAGAGGAAAAATGAATGTTCTATTATACATTATTATTATATAATTATAAGATGTCACATAATTATATGAAAGCAGTATGTACCGTTTTATTTGTGTATGTTGTTATTATTAATTTTTATTATCTTATTATATTAATTGATGAAAATATGATGTATTGTATGTTATTTTAAAAAAAATATATATAATTTAGATGGAAATATCATTATTTTTGCTATAAATTACCTGGAACGTGCTTTTTTTTAAATTTGAAACTGAATTAACTCGGTTGATTATTGAAATCTTCCATAATATAACGGATATCTATTATTATATTAAAAAAATCCTGAACTTATTTTTGTATAAAATTACCATATTAAGTTATTCTATTGAGAAGTTTGTGTCAAAGTGAGTGTGATTATAGATATAGCTGCCTTTTTTGTAAGTAAGGAGTAAAAGAGTTTAATATATTATTATTACAAGTAGTATTTTACTACCTATAACGTGCTTATGTCGCCTTAGTCCTGTCGATGATAATAATTGATTAATTGTATATAGGCTTTATATGGTTGATGCTTAAATATAAATTAATACATTATACATATATATATTTAATAATAACCTGCAGGTCTCGTAGAAGGTGAAATAAATTTTATCAATAGTTCGAAATATTTTAAAATACGTGACAGAATAACAAAACAATGATAACTTTTTTTATTTGATCAAAAAATAATTGTTACTAATATAATTAATAGGCAATTTCATATAGAATATTATTATTATCATAATGAAATAATGATTTTATATTTAATAATAAGTAGAAAATATACATTTTAAATAATAATAATAATCGTATAATTAATAATTCATAATTCAATATCCAATGGTATTTATAGAATAAAAGGTTTTAATAAAACTGGTAAACCTTTGAATGAAGTTTTTGTTTTTTTGTCTATTTCCAAACCTTTGCTAAGCCGTCTTGGATTCCAGCCGACATCTTAATACTAAATTTGAGTCTGGGTGTTTGTGTGGGTGCAAAATCACACATATAAGCATTTATATGTGTGATTTTGCACCCACAATGAAGCTATTTTGTAGAGTGGAGATATCTATATCTAGTATATAACATTAACGAGAGCCATATTCAGGCTCATATTGGTTGGATTAAAAAACAAAACAAATGAATAAATAATAATATAACGTCCCATCCTGGTATGAAGCTAGCGAACTATTTTATCAAGCGCATAATTATGTTAAATTCAGTGATTTTGGTTTGATGCGATTTCAAACAAACGAACAGACAAAATTAATTTAGCAAAATTATATTATAGAAACCTCTATTTCGCCTGTTTCGTCACATTTACGACGATAATGAGTATCCCATTGTTAATCCAGGTTATATACTATCTGCGTGCAAATTTTCATCGAAATCCAACTAGTAGTTTTTGTATGAAAGAGTAACAAACACACAAACTTTCGCATTTATTATATTAGTAAGATACATCCTCAGTCTCATCCCACTTTTTAAGGGTTCCGTAACCAAATGGCAAAATTCTCTGTCTGTCTAACCGTATGTCACAACCACTTTATTCGGAGACAATGAAGACTACAGAGTTGAAAATTGGTAGGTAAGTGTATTCTGTAAACTGTTTTCCACATTTTGTACAAGAATAAAAGTTAATTTAATTTAGGGGGACTAAAAGTTAATTTGATACATGGAACTGAAAAAAAAAAACATGTTACCTATACCTGTGGGGTGCTATAGAAAGGTCTATAAATATGACATTGAGGTTTCTAAAACCATTTTTTCTCAAAGTCGATTGTTTGAGAGATAAGGTCTTTCGAAGCGGTAAAATGTGTGTGTCTTCCTCTAACTTTTAAACTAAGAGAGTGAAAAATGTGAATAAAACATATGTTGTAGATGTTAACGAAAACTGTTAACGAAAATTGGTTTGAACATGATTAAGGAAAATTGAGCACTTTTTCAAAAACCGAATAATATAACTTTGTAATTCATACAAACACTATGAAAAACAAACTTATGATGGTAGTTGGAACAATGTTCAAGTTTATTTAATGATAATGCTATGCTAACCCTTCGCCTACGAGTCTGACTCGCACTTGGCTGCGTTTTTCAATAAATGCGATGTGCACGCATAACTTTAATTTATTATAACATGCATTTATATCTAATGTAACATTATATCTATACTAATATATAAAGCTGAAGAGTTTGTTTGTTTGTTTGTTTGTTTGAACGCGCTAATCTCAGGAACTACTGGTCCGATTTGAAAAATTATTTCGTTCGTTCGTGTTAGATAGCCCATTTATCGAGGAAGGCTATAGGCTATATATCATCATGCACCAATGAAGAATGTTTCAAAATCGGGGGTATTTTTTTCCAAATGAGAGCTTCCGCTGCATGCGCTGCGTAAACGGTTAAAGTTTCGTAAAAATTATGTATGACAGAATTGATCCCCTTTAAAAGTTCTAAAAAAAAGTCAGCGACAGCATTTGTCTATCTTTTCTGGTAAACTCACTGTACCCTTTTATATGCTAACCACATTTGTTCCAAAATAATATATTATTTGCGAAGTTGTTTTTATAAATATAATATTTATTCTTATCCAAATATATACATAAATTAGTTTTTTTTTGTAGTAACTAATACGCGGGTGAAACCGTGGGGCGCAGCTAGTATTGATATAAATATCATGTCTACCACCTTGCCACGGCGTTTACTTTAGTACAAGTTAATGACGTTTCTTCTAACAATAATTGTTTTCGCATTGTGTACATTTTTGCTTAATATACCATTATATCGAACGTGTCAGACGCCTCTGACACCTTTCGACATCTAATTATAACCCATACAATGAGTTTATCTTGTTTCCTCAAAACAATTGTTATTCTTGTTTTTGTCCATACATTTCAATGTACGCTTCACGTTTTTGTTGTACTTTGGAATATTGAACGAAAACGTAAACAATTATTGTTTTGAGAAAACAAGATATACTCGTACTAAAGGTCCTGCGAGCTAAGACTAAGCCTTTAGAACGAGTTTATTACTTTACGTTAACGTTATTGGTATTTTTTATAATTAAATCTCAACTACACTTAACCCTTGAAGTGAACATGTTCCAACATGCCTGTAGTAACATGCAAAACGGTGATTACCAGGTCACACTTGAAGTGTGAACCGCAATCCATCACACACGATGTTATCTACACCTCACTCTGAATTTTAATTGCAAAGCTTTACCGTCTGTCTTTGTGGCTCATAATGAAATAGCAAACGAATATGTAGTCCACAAACAGAAGTTGGATTTTGGCCTCGCTATAGTAATCTGAAAAATCTAGGAACTAAAATTCACGCCAAATAAAATTGAAGTTGTTGTGATATTGGCTGTAAGTGTGTTCTGTAAGTGTGCTTTTGGTATCGAAGGTAAAGTTAAAAACACCCTTTCGCCCTCCTGTTTTTCTGTTCATTCACCATATTCCAAAATTATAAAGCCTATGCCACTACAACAACTGAGACGATTCCAATGATATGTCGCATGTTACAATCCGTCAACCCTGTTAGGATTATAGAGCGTATCAAAAAAAATGACATAAATTTATAAATACAAACAAACATACGCTCGAAAAACATTACCCTCCTTCTGACACAGTCAACGCACAACACTAGCAATGTTTTGATCTCACAATATCAGGTCAACGTCACAACACTATTGTAGTGTTATTAAATTTAATTAAAATAAGTAATTACATTCCGATTAGTCAATAGGAGCGTGTCAATAAAATTGTGTGTTCAATACTATTTATACTGTCAAAATTGCCAGTTTGGTTGAAAAAGAACACATAATTTTGATACAGCTCGTTATATTTTTTCTAACCTTCAACCTACTTTTATCCTGGAGGGGGAAACTTTAAAAAAAAACTCGACGACGTGAGAGCGACGCAGGATTTTGTGGCATTTTTGCGCACTAAAACACCCCCCGCTGGCCATTCTTGGCGTTCCGAAGAGGACTCCGGAATCTCAAAAAAACGCAATTGATTTGCGTTTTCTCGCGCAATTTCTCTGACCGCGTTGCCCTGTCGAGTTTCACCCAGGCGAGCGGCTGGGCTCACGCCACCGTCTGGTCTTCAAGATGGTATGCGACCACACATGCTGCTGTCCTTCCCGGAATCGCATGGCTGGACGGTGCAAGTGGTTGCCGTCTCAAGCCCCCTTTTAGTCGCCTCTTACGACAGCAGGGGATACCGTAGCTCTATTTTGATCCCGGAACTACAGAAACAAATTTATAACCACACTCTCAATTTAACATGATTTCAAACAAAAAAAAAACAGTGAAAACTGTTCAATCATTTTAAAGGCTATGATGGCACAATAGTTACCCACAGACACGGATACAATATTAACGTCATGGCTTAAAAGACCATCTTTTAAGCCATGACGTTGATATTGAACTATTTATGGTTCAACTCCGAAAGCACTACCGCTACACATATTTTCGCCTTATAATAGCAGTGCATTATTGTGTTCTGGTCTGAAGGGTTTAGAAAGGGAGACATACTCATCCGAGGCGTTCCATTTTAGTCCTTAGGGGTAACAACGCACCTGTGGCAAAAGGTAAGACTCTTATGTGATGTGGGGTTGGTTACAAATATCCATGGGTGGCAGTGGCAACGTACCGTCAGATAGATAGCATGCTCGTTTGCTGCTTTCATATTATACAAAAGTATACAATGAACACAAGTACATTTTTATTTTTTTTTGTAACGAGGGGGAAACCTTCAAAAGGTACACGACGCCGTGGGACCACTAAAACCCCCCCGGTGGCCATCCTCAGTGCTTGGTGGATGACTACGGGATCTCCAATGGAACACAACCGGAGTCTTCCGAGCGCGATGCCCCTTACGGACTCTTCCCTGTAAACATTTGCGCTCAACGTGCCTGCAGATGTACGACGGCATGAGACCACACATGCCGCCGTACTTCCTAAGGTTGCTTAGCTGGACGGCTCGAGCTCCCTCTCTTGGTGCCCGCAACCCCGCAGGCCCCCTTTTAGTCACCTTTTACGACAGGCAGGGGATACTGTAGCCCTATTCTGGTCCCAAAACTACAGGGTCAAGTACCTATCCTACGACTATTCTAGTACCTAGTATCCTACGAGTAATTTAGTACCTAGTACAGAAATAACACATTGTAAATTAAGTCGACGAAATTTGGTTGAATAGCTTCCATAATAAACCAGTACACACAATCTCTATCAAAAATAATCAAAGAAAGCTGAGAAAATAAGTATCGTGCAAATATGTGTAAGTCTGCAATTAGATGCATTGAAATAACGAACGGATTTTCTTCACATACTCATTTGTACAGAAATAATACATAATCATAAAACATCTACATGCAAATCTGATGGCACGTAGTCACATCGTTTGCACAGCGCCTGAACACAGCTGAACAAATTAAACGGTGTGCACAATGCGACGCCCTTCAGTCTGCATGACAACGGACTAGTTGTGGTACAAGTAACAAGAAGTAGACGTAAAAATAAAAATATAACACATGAAAATATAGTATCTTTGAAAATAAATAAAAACATTTGTTTTTCTTTAATTTTACGCTTGTCATTGCCACGCATCTGTAAGGTGTATTATAGAATCTATTTTCTCCTGAGATAGTCCGGGAACGTTACACTACGGAGCTCTTCAAAACACGTGCTCTTCAAATAAGAGCTCTCCTTCAAAGCAGGCGATACATTGGAGATTCTTCTGGTATTTTGTTAATGTCTATAGGCGACAGCGACTATTTTCGATTAGGTAGCCCGTCTACGACACGGCCGTTAGATTTAAGTATAAAAAGCAAACACGAAATGCACGGTGGTGATTACCGCCCGGATTTTTGTAATCAGCCTATCCTTATTAGGAAGCGTATTATTAGAACGTTATGCTTCCTTTAAAGATTACGATAGAATGCTCTTTAAATCAGCACATAGTAGCCCTTAATACTGCTGTTTTGAGAGAGATTTAAGCATGCTTGTGGTATCGCATCACGCAGTTTTACTTTTTGAATACTGCACATTGTTTGTCAAACTTTGGCACTTATAGCAGACTTATAACAGGTTTGCTATTCTCTTATAACTTGAACTGTACCGTTATATCTCTCTACCTGAAATTTTGCAATCACAGTGTACCTTTAGCACGAATTTATGCATAATAATATTGATATGATAACATATTAGCCTCCAGGTCGTTTAAGCAATGCATTAAATTTAGATCCAACATCACAAATGTACATAATAATCTCATTAGAATTCACTACATTTCACGCTATCTAGACCAGTATCGCAGATACAAAGTACAATATTATGTTTGGTCCTGTAAATAAACATGCAATTTTTATAAAATATCGCCAGGTAACGACTTATTATCGTCTTTACCGTAACAACCTGTTAAGAAAAACATCTACATACATACAATCGTATAGTCTCCCCTCTATCTATGCTAGTGTTTGTCTGATATCCGCGTGTTTGTAGTATTTTGTTATAACTTAAAACCATATTTACCCCAATGTGTCATTCCTATGTCCAAGATATAGGCGTGTTTCAAAAACACAGGCTAATTCAATCGCACTGATCGCGCGAAAAGGAACTGCATTAATAAAGAGCGTCCTCGACGCTATTCTCTTATAACTTGTACTGAACATTCGTATCTACCCGATTGTGTCTTTGCTATGACAGCGTATCTCAAGTACATGGCATAATGAACGTCGCTACGTCCGGACCGACACAATGCACGGCTCGTAAACGGAGCCGTTGGTTTTGGGTCTATTGTTTAATGTTGTCCTTGCTCCTTTATGGATATTCTTTTGAATATATATTTTTGTAATAAGTAACAATATATTGCGTAGAAAAATTCATAAATCCATGCTTGAAGGAAAGTTGAAGCTGCTATAATGTGAACTGGTAGACGGTAGTCACTTCGTACTGTACCTGTAGATGTCATATGTCAAGAGCCTCCGACAAAGTTTCTAAAGTCCGACAAAAATACACTGATTCCCACAAAGTTAATCAACTACTATTCAATGCCATGAGCAAGAAATTTGGCCTAGCGGTCACCCATCCAACGTAAGACTTTGTGCCTCATGCACGATACACAATCGGCATTGGCTCGCAGATTGCACGATTTGAATACTTTATAAAGATACTGTGATAAGTCACCCGTTTGTTGTACGAATAGCTAAAATTTACATTTATACAGTTTTGTTGAATCCACCCAAACATTCTTTTTAGTCAAATGTAAATCAAGGCTCTTCTTCATTCACCATGATTTTTACATGTAATTTATGGAAAAAAAGTAGCTTTATCCCGGTTTAAATCGTGACTAAAACAATTGTTAGAGAATTTTTATTTGTATTATACTACCTTCTGATAGAGTAGATGGATTTTAATTAAAGCAAGAAGAGATGTTTCAACATAATTATGAATACACCTATATCTTTAGTAAATTTAATTAAACTTAGTAGTTTCGGTTTAAAACAATGACAAAGAATAAATAACAATACAAAGAACAACACACAAAAAATCTAAAAGTAATAGTTTGTTTATTATTCTTATACTCCAATATACATATATATATTTTTTTTATTTATAAGGGTTTACCAACAATATCACATTATTACATACTCATTTGTATAGAAAACACAGTAGAATATATTGCTTAGTGATCTATTAATAAACGGTAAACATTGCATGCAATTTAAGTATATATGCTTAACAATTATAATTAATTACATGTATCACTTTATTGCATGTATCACTATTAAATTAGTTAGAGATTTTTTAGCAAACGATCGTGATTTTTTTAAAGTGA
>MOOZ01002957.1:147320-158748 GCA_002930495.1 Cecropterus lyciades
CTTGTTTGAATAGACTGTTGTGTATTACTCGTGATTCAGTTCAGTATAAATTACTAGAGTGAATCACAGTTAACAGACTCAGACCGCTAATAGAGCTGGTTGTGGGCGTGTAGTGGACAGCTGGTTGCAATCTACATTACAAAGGCTCGACTTGTCTACCTTGGTGACCGTTTAAACTTTGTTTAAACTTTGACCGTTTGTTTTTTCCACTTTAGTTAATTCTTCTCTTATAAATTTTATTTTGCTTTCACCGACTATTCTATTTTTGTATTAAGCTAAATATGTATTTAGACTAATATTTGAAAAATTGATACATTTTAATATGTTACGGGTACTCGTGATACGTATGATACTTTAACATCGATATAAGGAACCAGTATTAGTGTTAGGAAAAATCGTTGATAAGCACTAGGGGTAGATTTAATCTGTCTACCCTATGTCAAGTTTTAGTCTTAGATTCTACGTTACCCTTACGCACCTATTCGTGATTAACCTACATACAACCTCTCCATAAGCTGCACTATTTGTAATTTACATAAACTAACCACGGGATGCCACGTTTGTGCCAACAAAAGTGTTTGACGGGTAGCAAATTAAAACCGCTTATCGTGAATGCCCCTTAAAATCGTATTAAATTCATACAAAATACTTTAAAATGTTACGTAACTGCTTAAATTTTTTTGTTGATAATGATACATTTAATTGAACGCTTAGTAGGAGTTTTCGTCAAAATGGTCAAGTAAAAGTATTGCAATATATATATTTAGAATAGTCTATTTACTAGTTTTCATTTGATACCCATATTGTTGTTGTAATAAAAAAGTCATCACTCCCCCCCTTTTCCCCTATTTGCAGCCATTTTTAAAAATTATATAGCCTCTGTCACTTTCCAAACTGAAACAATTATAATGATATGTCATACTTTGGTGTGTATATTTTTTTATTTTCCAGTACAACGAGTACTATAAAGATTGTTCGTTATTTTGTTACGGCGATAAAAATGAACTTTTGTATCGCGCAAATAAAAGTGACTTCAGAAACAATTGATCTGTATCACTATTTGTTTATAAATGTATAGTACTGGTGACGTAGTACTAAAAAGGGCTGATGTTGACAGCATTTGCATGTCAAAGGCAGTTTGCTGACGGTAGCGTTGTTGCTAGCTAGAACGTTGCGAACGCCTTGTTTTTGTCTAATTACTGTGTTCTTAGTACGAGTATTAGCTTTCCTCAAAACAATCATTGTTTACGTTTTCACGCCATACATTGTAGCTCAAATTGCATCGTTTTGTTTGGCCATGCAATTTACATACTTTGCAATAATGGGTGAAAACGTAATTTACGTATGTAATAAATTAATATTAAAAAAATAATAACAAGAAATAAAACCGACATCCATGCCACAGGAAAGTAAAAAATTATTCAAATATATGTTGGTTCAGTATGTTGACTGACCCCCTCGAGAGGATCGCCACCTTGTCGTTGTGAGGGGGCTTAGTAACCGTGGCTTGGACCACCACGGTAAAGCCAAGAGGGATCCCAGGAGGGGACACTCCGAGTGGGCTTGGCCGTCGGCCCGGTCTGGATGCGTCCGAGGGGGCTGCGGGGGACGGAGTTTTCTGGCCTCTGCAGTCAGAAGGGGTCGCGGGAGGAGAGGTGTCTCGGTGTGTCGTTGCCATGCGCCCTGTCTCCCGAACGGGAGCGCAACGTCGGATGCGTTGGCGGTGGGACCGCAGAGGAAGACGAGATGCGGTATGTCGTTGCCGTCCTCCCTGTTCTCTGCGGCCATTTGGTGGTTTGCGGCGGAGCCAAGGAGCGGGTCCGCCACTGGGTGTGGAAGGTCGATGCTTGTAAAGTGTGGAAAGCTTTGCAGGTGTCGGCTTACCCATGCTCACGGCCCCTGAGTGGCGGTCTTGGGATTGGTCCGTCGCCCTGCGGATGGGGGCCTTGGAGGTAAGGCGCACCTTTGTGTTTTCTGGCGCGTCTTGCTGTTGGAGGGGAGCTCCATGCTCCACGGGAAGGGGCTGCGGGAGCGGCCAGGCACCGGCGGATTCGCGCATAATCCAGCTGCTACCCCGGGCGGCTGGGTATCCAAGAGGATTACCCACTTTTAAAAAAAAAGTACGTAGACTGTACATAGTACATAATCCCGAACTCGGCGCTCAACATACTTCCCTAGATCACAACGATGAAACTATGTTCTACGAGTATATGAGCGCCGATTTCAGAACTATGTACAGCCTATGTACTGAATCAACATATATTTGAATTGTTTTTTACTTTAACCTAAGCATACTTACTTACATATTTACATACTTATTTACAAACATTTCTAGTTAAATAAAAACTTTTAATATTTAACAATGATTATTTTCAGGAATCTTAATAACATCGTACTAAGGTCACAGATACTACACTAGACTTATAGCCCCACAGTAGGATTTTCTCCTGTGTCGTCGGTGCCATGACACACAAAAACGAATACACAAATACCCAGACCCAGAACAGAAATCAGACTCATCATTCAGATGTCTGTCTGGCCGGGAATCGAATCCGGAACCCACTGCGTGTCAGACCGGTATGGTGACCGCTCCACCACGCGGGTTGTCAATGTATGCATGTATGATTTATACGCATTGTACTGCAACGTTTCTGACCCCACTGCTGCACATGCTCTATACAACTCAGAGAATCCTAGAAAGAAGTAAATTTCACACACTTTACAATATGGATAGTTGGTAGTTATGAAAGAAATAAAGAATAACACATATTGAATGATTTTAAATAGCTCATAGGGCCGGAAGGAGTTGATTGATATCCATTAATAATAAACGGCATAGACGGTCTAACATGTTTTTAACATCTTACAATTTTATTCATCCTTATTGAAAATTCGTAGTCCTTTTACCATTTGTTTCTAATTTCTAATTTCGAACTTTCCACGAAGCAAAGCTATATATACTACAAATCAAGTAAATAAATAGAGAATACATCGATAAACTTTTCACTTTTTTCATTTACATAGACAAACCACTGTATTCCACGTTTTCGCTTGCAAAATTAAAATTGAAAATAAGATTACGAAATGTTTTATTTGTATATACAAATATATAGAAAAGACGTACAATACAGTGCCCCAACGTGCTGTAGTCAAGCGTGCCGCTACCTTCGTGTACGGAAACCATTTCTCAAGCAAACGCCGAAACAAATGCACGTCGTAAATTTCTACGTTTCGACAGGCAGCGCCGCCGATTTTGGGGGAGCGACCCACCACCGCTTTTATGTTTGCCACTAAAAAGCTACTAGCATTATGGCTTACGCTACTGTGTGGTAGTATTACGTTAGGTATAAATAAGCACCTACACCGTTTTTTAAATAAGATGGAAGTAGCAAACATGCAGTCCACCTGATGGTAAGTGGCATCTACCACCCATGGATATCTGTAAGCATCTTCATGCAGAACAAGATTATATCTGTAGTCAATCTAAGATGCGTTGCTACTCTCAAGGACTAAGATGGTCGCTTCTTTGAAAGTGGGTCAGCAACCACACTTTTTCACCGAAACATAGGAACTACTTCACGCTAGAATTAGGTGTAGCGGTGGTACCTCCCCGGTCGAACTATACTGGTTCTTTCACCTCAAAAAACACACTATAAAAGAATATTTCTCGTCTGCCATTTCGCGCCTGACACGTTAAAAGTCTGTTTTAGATTTCATTTCTGTGCAGATCATTCGCTCCAAAGGCCAGCGGTTGTATGCAGCTAAAGCCCTTCTTATTAGTCGCATTAGGATAATAATGTATTGAAAATGATAATCTCATGACGTAACGTTTAATCACATTGAGACCTTCGTAATTGGATGACGCTGAATCGGCTTTGATATAATTAATCAAGATTGCAACGTATCTGGACTTGTCTTAGATAGATTAGATATATATTAGTCTATCATTTACGGAATATTCCTAATTATCTTGACTCGCTAGGCTGTGCAGTCGTATCCGACCGGCACAAAGATCGGCAGAAGCTGAAAGGTTTAAAAACGTTTGCTATTTGCCGAAATAAAACTATAAAAAAAGTTTTTGAATATTTTTTTATAATCTGTAAGTAGCAAACTAGCATGCAGTCCAACTAGTGCTGTTGGTAAGTGGCCACTGCTGCTCATGTACATCTGTTATCAATCCCAGATAAGATCAGGTCTTACCTGAGGTTAGGTTAGATTATTACGCATAGGTGAGTACTGCACCTGAGGACTAAGTTAAAACGCCTTGGATAACTATATCTCCCTTAACACACTTTTCAAACACAGCAATGCATAACACTGCTATTACCACAATGTTGTACCGCTGTTGATAAGTAGCAACGAGCATGCAGTCGACCTGACTGTAAATGGTTACTGGGGTAGTAATGGACATCTGTAAGCAACTTAATATAGAATAGGGGTTCTATCTGAAATCGATTATAGATGCGTTGCTACTCCTGAGGACTAAGATGGTCGCCTCATATATAAGTGACCCGGCAACCACACCCTTCCATCGAAACGCTAGAACTGCATCACGCTAGAAATAGGTGTGTGGTACTTCCCCGGTAGAACTACACTAATTCTACCGCCCTGTAAAACTCAATTGGAAGACCTCTCATAATACATTGAAGGTAATAAAAATGTAATTCCCTATCTATACGTACGATTTACGTTTATGTAGCCTAAGCGGCAGGTTCGATATTGCATGCAAATTGCGTTTGTGCCGGATAAAAGCATTATAACTGATTTAAGTGCGGATATAGGCCGCCTGCGCTATCTAGCTGCCTATGTAGCTAACGACGCTTTGAAAATCTGATAAAACGTCAGATTTTGTTCGTTTTACTAATATTATAAATGCGAAAGTTTGTGAGAATGTATGCGTATTTGTTTATCTTTCACGCAAAAACTGCTCGTTCCTTCATCGGCCCTTACCACATTCTACAGTCCAAAACACAGCAGCGCATAACTCTGCTTTTATTAAGCAGAAATAGGTGTAGGTAGGTACTTCCAAAGTCGAAACACAAAGCTACTAACCAATTTATTGACTTTTCATTGCACACTAAGGATAATGAAAGTGTAATTTCCTGGCTGTATGTACGATTTACGTTTATTTAACCTAAGTGGCAGGTCCAATATTGCATGGAATTTACGTTTGTGCCGATTGTGAACTGATTTAAGTCTGGATATAGGCCACCTACCTGTTCCCTTTTTTAATTTTTGTTCTATTACACTACCTTCTGGTAAATGCACACATACCACCGTCTTTTCCCGGGGTCGTTTTGCTGACGGTTTGAGCTCCCACTCTTGCTACCCTCACTTCCGGAAGCCCCTTTTCGTCGTCTCTTACGACAGGCAGGGGATACTGTAGTCCTATTCTTTTCCCGTACCACAGGGACGAGGCCGCCTGTTACCTAGCTGCCTATGTCGCTCACTCGACGCTTTGAAAATATCATGTTTTAGATTTACTTAGTTATTCACTAACGGGTATTGAAAAATGAAATTTTGATGTTTTCGATTTACTTACCTAGTTATTCACAAACTTGTATTTTTATTAGAAATGGAATGAAAAGGTATAATACTTCTCTTATTTCAGAACAAAAGTAGTTGTTGTTTTAAAAGGTAGAACGAGTACGATTCGATTGGGAAGGCACTTCTACCACACCTATTTCTAGGTGGTGTAAGGAATGGTTAATTAATCAAAATAATCTATTTTTATAAAAAATGACAGAAATAAACAGTTAAACAACCATTTTGCAGCTTTTTCTGGTATTTGCGAGAGAATTGCCGCACTAAGAATCCGCCCAGTATTGAGCGCCATACGGCAGTTTACGGCACCTTTGCACATGAATGGAGATACCATTCTAATTTTTTGTAAATTTTATTTCTATATAACATATTATTAAATCCATTTAATTGACTGCAAGAAATGTTGAAGAATCAGTCCCTCAAATTTTGTCTTATATTTGAAATCACATAAACCAGTAACTGTTTAAAAAAATTAAAAAAATATATGATTATTTATTCATACCCTATGTTTAACTAGCCAACTTATTAACGAAATCCAGAACCTCGTATTTTTTTCGCTGCCCGCTTGACGTGAAATGCCCCATAATCTAATCACAATACCACAATACAATTATTATCAAACTAATAACCAGGTCAGATTGTCAAGCAATTCAGATTAAAGGGCGGGATGCTACGTGCGTACACATCACTACGAGTTAATTTTATTGAAGCTTCTGTATATTGTTAGGGGTATAATTAAATGTCTGTTCATTTTCGTATCATATCTATTATGTACACGCATCGTGGGCATGATGGTGACCGCAGATGCGTTGCTATCTTGCATCTGAGGACTGAAATGAAATGGCTAGGATAAGTTGCACACCCTTCAGACAAAACTACAAAAGTGCTTAACACCATACCCACCCGGTGTCACTCCCACGGCGTTGGGTACGTTTTGAAGGTGTCCCTTCGAGAAAAAATAAAAAAAAGATCTTTACGCGCCCGCAACTTAAAACATTGACAACTTAAATCTACTCTACTTAGCTTTAACCCGATATATATAAAAACATATAACATATAAACAACAACAGGATTAGATAATTTTTCAAAAAACAATACTTCCAATGCACGATTCGGACGGACTGCACAAGGTATCAAAGACATTACTCATTTTACAGTTTAAATCTGAATGGCTTTCCACCAAGCATCGAATACGACAGATCAAATTAAATCTTAATTGTGCACAAATAAATGATTAATTCCAACGTAATCAAACACTGCCTTCTATTTATTTACCTCACCAAAACTGTGTAAACGGGAAGCGTAAGTAAAACAAAAACAAGCTCACATCATGC
Source organism: Cecropterus lyciades (assembly GCA_002930495.1). NCBI lineage: Eukaryota > Metazoa > Arthropoda > Insecta > Lepidoptera > Hesperiidae > Cecropterus > Cecropterus lyciades. The sequence goes on from MOOZ01002957.1 coordinate 154,199, forward strand.
TCGTAAGATATTGTTAATAATATTCCTTTACTGAACATTGGCTTACGTAGTCTGAGTATAGGAAACAATAATATGCTTCTGAGTATAACAAACAATGGTTCTTGATAATGTTTGTCTCTGTTGCAGACGAAAGCTCCCATTGCTTATTACAATGTATATTCAGACAACTTATTCTGTAGTGCAGAGATTCTGAAACAAGTTTTATTTAACTTTATTCAAGTTGGTAGAGCTAAAGTAGTCGTGGTAATTTTATTTCAGGTGGTAGTATATAAAGGTGGAGAGCGGTGGTAAAGAGAAGGGTGTGGTAAGGGAGACATACTTTTCAGAGGCATTCCATCTTACTCCTCAGGTGTAGCAACGCATCTATGGCTAACCTTAAGTGAGACTTTGATCTTACCTAGGGTTGATTACAGATGTCCATGGGCGGCAGTAGACACTTACCATCAGGTGGGCTGCATGCTCGTTTCCTACGTCCTTAGTATAAAATTAAAATAATAATAATAAAAAAATCGATCGCTTACTTTTAGTATCAATTACATTCTAAGGTCAGCGGTCGATCCCTTAAAGGTCATCGAAAAAAAGGACAACGTATTTATATTTTATTTGTATTCTATTTATATTCTAATTGTGACTCTTCGTCACCCACCTGTAACCCTCCAGCGCCATTAACGAGGCGTTATTTCGATATGTTTCGAGGCGTTATGTCGATTTGTGGTAAGGGAGACATACTTTTCGGAGGCATTCCATCTTAGTCCTCAGGGGTATCAACTCATCTGTGGCTAACCTTAGGTGAGACTTTGATCTTACCTAGGGTTGATTACGGGTGTCCATTGGCGGCAGTGCCTATTTACCATAGGCACTGCCGCCAATGGACAGGTGGGCTGCATGCTCGTTTGCTACTTCCATACTATAAAAGAAAAGATCATGTCAGTTACACCCACCAATAATGGTAACTACGGAAAATCGAATCTAAATTGTAAAATTTTACCTGTTTCAAATAGGTCTACATAGTAATTTGATGACACTAGAATAGGTTAAAGCGATTAAAATTTAAAAGCCCTTCAAGATATTTCAGAGCCAAACACTCATCGCAGATTAGTCTAACATAAATTCAAAATGTTTTTCATAAAACACTGGTATTTTTCTTTAGGGTTTTGTTCCATTCCCGGCGTATGAATAAGTCAAGAGAATTTTATTTCTTTCAGTTAAATATCGATAGATACTAGATAGCTTAACAAATAGTCACAATTCATCTAATAGTATTGCATTAAACGTCTCCCAAAACTAATTGAATTAAATAAAATTAAATATACAATTAAAAAATCCCTAACGCTATAAATATGCGTTCGGAAAATTACGTGGTATCTTCTCGTCCAAAATACCTCAGTACCTGAAGTCGAAATTATTCGAGCAATGTGTGTTGCCAGTGATGACCTATGGCGCCGAAACGTGGTCGCTTACTGTAGACCTCGTTCGAAGGCTCAGTGTCGCACTGCGTGCTATGGAGGGGGCTATGCTTGGAATTTCCCTCCGAGACATGATTCGCAACGATGAAATCCGTGGGCGAACTAAGCCTACCGACATAGCTCTCAAAATTAGCAGGCTGAAGTGGCAATGGGCTGGCCACATCGCTCGAAGGACCGATGATCGATGGGGAAGAAAGGTCCTCGAGTGGCGACCACGTTTACGCAAAAGGAGCACGGGTCGCCCCCCGACCAGGTGGACCGATGACCTGAAGAAGACAACTGGGAACCGTTGGATTCAGAAGGCACAGGATCGGTTGGAGTGGCGCCGATTAGGGGAGGCCTATGTCCAGCAATGGACCTCAAAAGGCTGATGGATGTATGGATGGCAGTAAATATAAGTGGGCAATCATTTAAAAAGTCAAAAATAATATTTATAGATTAGCCATCAAATTCGAAAGAGTAACACCTATATTTTAATTATAGAAATATAACGAGCTACGTTTCTACAGACAGTCTGTCTGTCTGACATAGCAGTCAATCTTATAACGCCCCTCTTTTTACGTCGGGGGTTAAAAATCATGGAGCACCGGTGACCATATTTAGTGCAGACGTTTGTCCTCATATTTTTCCTCATATCATCCTCCTGATGGTTTGTAGTTACTTGGGTTCATAGATATATGCTTAATTTGGGATTAAAATGACATAAATCAATGTATTTATTTATCAGATATATTTGAAAAGACTAAGTGTTATAAACAGAAATTGTGTTTTTATTTCACTGGAACTTATAATATTGAGACTTGTGAATGAAATATTTATTTTGAACTCGTTGTCAATGTCAATTATCATTTTAATTTTGGATGCGATGTATCGTATGCTCTCCTATAGTAAGACAAGTCTGTTATAGATTACTCATGACAGTTTTATAGCGCAAGCATCGCGGCATCGTATCGGATATTTTGCGATCTCTCATAAATATCACTGGTTGAACACGAGAACGCTTTCAAGGATTTAAATGAATGCTTTGTGTTACGCTTATATCTCAATTTCGATAGATTTAACTTTATTTCTTGTTACAATTTACGAGCTTTTTGTTTTTCATTGCAGTGATTGTAGGTTTGTAAGTGAGAACGAGTATGGTTTGATGAGGGAGGTACCACTGTCACACCTATTTCAGACGTGAAGAATTCCTTGCGGCGGAAGGGTGTTTTTGGTTAACTTTCATTTAAGGCACTATCTTAGTCTTCCGGAGTAGCAACGCGTCTGTGGACGACCTCGGGGTTGTGATCTTATTTAGGTTGATTGAAGGTTCGTGTGCGGCATTGGCCACTTACTATCAGATGGCCTGCACGCAACCAGCTACTACTATATAAAAAAAAGCTGGACTCGTTTTGTACAATGATCAAAAATGTGATTGTTTACAATAGCCTACAAATAAAATATTGATTAATTTGTGTTAATAAGTCAATTCATCTACAAAATTAAAATTGCAGCCAACCTTAACTCATTTTCAAGTCTACTAAGTTTATTTGACACTGAAGTGTTATTATACAAAGGTACAATACTGTGATTGCGTACAATAGCCTACAGCCAATATACTGATTCCTTTGCTTTGACAAGATGTCTTCGGGTTGTTGGAATTGGTTTGCAATTTAATCAAACGGAAATTATGTAGCTTGTTATTAATATCGACATACATATTATATGAAACAGTTTGAAGCTTAATAACGCTGATCCTATTTAAGCGGCATTCTGACATTCCAGGTATGTAGATACATTTCATAAATGATTAATAGATCTATGCTTGGTATGGTAAAAGATAAATAAAGCAGTAAGTCTAGTAAAAGGTAGAATATTTGTTCTTTAATATGGTTGGATAGATTTTTAATGGTTTAAATCGTTGAATTGATTGGTTTCAATCTAGTAAAAGATAATTTGTGGGTCTAGTAAAGTAGTACCGCCACAACTATTCCTGCCTAGTAACAGCAGTGTTAGGCACAGCTGTGTTTTGGTTTTAAGGGTGTAAGGAAGGCATACTTATCCGAGGCATTCCGATTTTGTCTTCAGGAATAGCAACGCATTACAGATGCCTTGCTAGTCCTGAATACCAACTTCAGATAAGACTGATCTTATCTAGGGTTAATCACATGTGTCCATGGGCGGTAGGAGCCACTTGCCACCAATTGAACTTAATGCTCGTTTGCGATTCGTTGGTTTGGTGAAAATTATAAAAAAGGTTGTAGCGCGTTCCTCCCCCTTCCTCTCTCTCTCGACTGGTTCTTCGTCTTGTCGTGTACGCTAATATAATATTTGCAAAAATAAAGAATTTTGAAGCCGAACCTCTACAAGGTCAATATTTGTTCTTTTAAATTTTAGGTTGGATAAATGGTGTCGATAATAGCCAGACGCCAGTTTTCTACAGAGAAAAGAAGCAAATGATGATGCAGTATATGTATACTATCAAGTGATGGTAAGCGGTTCCTATCGCTGGAATTTGTAATAAATTTCAAGTAGGAAGAGCATCTTAGCTGAGGGCTACCAACGATATAGGTCTACTTGTGTCCATTTGTGTAACACTGCTGTTGTAAGAAAGAAATTAGTGTCACATTGATACCATGAAGCCGAACCTACTAAAGATTTTACCGCCTTCATTTTGTTATTTTTTGCCAAACAGCGAAAAGCAGTAGAACATCATATGTTGAAAAAAGCAATTTTAATGTTTTATGAAAATTTCATTAATATTATAAATGCGAAAGTTTTTAAGGATGCATATTATGTTTGTTAGATTAAATTTGGCACAAGATAGCTTATGGCCTGGATTAACACAAATGATACTTTTTACCGTGATACGTTACTGAAACGGGCGTTGCCACGGGGAAAAGCTAGTTACATATATTTTGAAATTTCGTCAAGACGTTTTTGTCTGTTTAAATTGTCACCTTTTTCATCAAGGAAATTACATATTAAAAATTTTAAAATGTAAAGAGCTCAGTTTTAGAAACTCAATTAGCAGTGACAAGCAAACTGAACATTTTTAACTTTTTCGAATATACCTGACTGAACAAAATTCTCTGATAAACATCT
>MOOZ01002964.1:3577-20199 GCA_002930495.1 Cecropterus lyciades
CAAAAGTCAATATAAAGATTAGTGAAAATAACAATAATATAAGAAGTTAGAGAAAAAAATTACCAATGAGAAGACATTTTTAGAGGTAGCCTATGGGCATGGGGAAGCAGTCAATATAAGAAGAAGCAGGCTAGAGACAAAACTATGAAGAGAAATACTACTAGTCTAATTAGAAAAGACCATAAAGGTGTCCATATTAAAGGAGGAGTATATTAAAGTTTTAAAAGTTACTATCGTAAATTAACGCCTTTTTTTATTTATTTACTATGATTAAAATGTTGTGATAAGGCAGTTTGGTGATATTTCTTTTGAGTTTAAGGTTAAATGGAATAATGTCTATAGAAAAATGAGATAAAATACCCTGTTAATATCTCCTAAACTGCTTTTTGAACCTTTCATAATGGTAATCATCTGTAGCTCGTTCACCTTTTGCTTTCTTCACTATTTTTTCTACTCCATCATCAATACTATTTTCCTCAGGTTTCACTACTTCAGGCTTATTATCTACTTTACGTTTTTTATTATTTGTACTGTCTAAATTAAACCTATTGTGTTGTACAAAGTTCACTGCCATGTTAGTTGGTACAAATTGTGAAGGACCATCTTTTTTATTATGCCTCTCCCACAACAATTTCATTTTGGCCTCTTCTGTGGCTTCAATATTTTTTATTTTTGCATCAATTCCAAGATCGACTTCTGGTATTCCACTTAGCATTTGATTGGATAACATTTCTTCCGATCTATGCGCTGAGGAGGATCTCAAATGTTCAGGTAAAGATAACAAAGCCGCTTCTTCTGGTGCCAAATACTTCAATGTATCGTTTTCGTCCAAATCCTTCTTGTCGTCATTGTGACCCTCTGAAAGAAACATTAATAGTGCTGTTACAAACAATTGTACCTTGTGTTAACCTTACACAATCTATGATAGTATAAGAATAAACATGAACAGAATTACTCCGTAAATTCGTACTAACTCCGGAATATGCACAATTACAACAGCAAGCAAACTAAAAGAATATTCTTATCCACATATGTAACAGAATCTGAAATGAATGAACCATTGCGCCCAGTTGTCCAGAACACTCCAGAAAGTTATATTTGTTGTGCTCACTGATCATGCAGCAAAAAAAAAATCAAAACTTTTATGAGATCGAAAAAAGAATGTCTGGAACCAATTTTTTCTTGCAAAAACTATACTAACTTTGAACTTATTTGCAAAATTGTTTCTAAATCATAGATAAAAGTATCATATTTTTATTTCATGTAATATAATAATACTATAATAGAAAAAACTTTAAAAACATAACATGAGATTTGTCTCATGCTATGTTTTTAAAGGTTTTTTTTCTGTCAGAGTAAAAGCTTAATGACAAATAAGTCATAACAATAAGCACTTTTATTTATCTAACCAAATATTAGAACTTTAACTTTGATAATAAAAATATATTAAAATGATAGTTTTCTAATACATTAGCCCCAGATTATTCTTCTCTATAATAAAAAATAATAACATACAAAGTGGCCCTCCATTAAACAAGGCAAAAATCACGAATTATCGCAATTTCTCACCTTGAGAGAGTAGTACAGTATCACATGTATTTGCTTTTTATGTCAAATGCGCAATTTCTGGTCCAAAAGCAAAAAACTTTTGAGGACAATGTACATTAAATATGTTTATTTGATAATTTTCATGCCGGTCAGAAACAACCAGCAAATAGACATTTTTATCATGGTCCTAAATTTTCGAGAATAAAATTGGATTATACTTTATACCTGCATGCAAAGATAATATTTAAAAAAAATTGAGATTCCTTGTATCTGTAGGTACTAGATAATACACTATTATGAATTATGGATTATGGGAGGGTTTAATCTTAAACCTCACTACATATCACAAAGGGCTAGAAAACATCACATGGTTAATGGACAGCCTCAAACATCTCTCTGTATGGATATATTACATCCTGCCACATACTAATGTGGATGTCATCTTTTATTACCACTATCCCTCCAGGTTACAAACATACTGCATCATCTAGGCAGTAGTTTTATATTTATCAACATGAATGGTGTGTACCAATTGATTATTGAAATATCAAATAGGGATTCAGTTTTGATTGATATATTTGTGAGAAAGACATATATTCCACATGTGCCACACAGCTAGGGCAGTGAAACAGTTGACATGAAAACAGGACTGTCTTATACAAAGCAGATTTGATAAAATTAATCTTAGGTACCGCATCTCAACAACATAATATAAACACATTTATGATTGACACTGTTGTGTCAACTGTCCACAGACACTGAATGTGTTAAACACATGCAATGCAGACATGAATAGTATAATTCTGTATTATGTGTACTGCTATATTTATACTAGGGTTGTAACGGAATTCTGCCTCGGCCTCCGTTACTGCGGAACTTCCACAAAAAATCAAATCTTCGCTTCCATATTTACCACTACAAATTTTTTGTGGAGTTATAATGGAGGTTTATTTACGTTGGTCTTAATGTACAACGCGCATGTTGCAACTAGATGAATATCTTTATTGTGATTTCAAACTGTTTTTCTCCCATATTTTGCACTTACTTATAGGCGCCATCAAGTTCAGTGCTAAGGGAACAATTGTTTAGTGACAGCTGGCACAGAAGGCGACAAATCTGCAAAGCTGTTGTTCATGAATATAATTTTCCTCTTATTAATTTTGATTATTAGTAATTATTTGACTTTTTCTAAGAACTATATATGTAAAGGTCACCTCTGCCTCCGTTAACCTCCGCATCCAAATCAACCAACTTCAAAGCCTTATAATTAATATCTTATTGACTATAGCTTCATCTATTTTGGATTATTATATATTTTATTTTATTTTATTCAGTCACTTATGAGCAATACTAAACGTATTTTAATTACTGAGGTTAGGTGCAAGTTTATTGTTTTAATTACCAGAAACCGCAGCTAAAATATATTAATGTGAAGATACACTAATATACCCATAACATGGTACCAGCGATTTTGTAGTGAATAATGCTTTAATAAATCCAAATATAAATAGACTAATAACAACATCAACATACCTTTTCGTTTAGCCAGTTGTTCTTCAATGTATTTCATCATCTCCTCATCTTCATCACGTTTGTTAGTTTCCGCCGAAAATTGAGTGCCAATGCCAGTGTCGTAAGCATCATCCACCTGTTTCACCTTCCCGCTCTTCAATGCTTGCATATTCACCATCCCTCCCGCTTTTATTTTAAATGGATCTTTACAAGTAATATCTTCTTCAATGGTCGTTTTCTGACCAGTCGCCAAAGCTATAACACTCACGCCGTTAGGACGTTCCCGAAGCTTCTGGATTTCCTTCGCTTCCTCCAACTTCGCCAGAATGTACTCTTCGTCGTCCGATTCTTCATCGTCGACCTTAATCCGGTGTCGGAGGCTCTTTTTTTTAACAGGTTTAAACTTTATTTCTTCGACACTACTTTCCGTTTGAGCAGCGTCAAAAGAATCGTCCATTTTGTTTTGTTGTTTTTTTTTATAGGTATAAACGTAACAAATGTCAAATCCGCTGTCTGTTCGTAAATGCAGTTAAAACCAAAAATGCTATTATTTTTGTACCAACATGTCCAATCAACCAAAAAGAAAGTCATTCAAAGACATTGTCAATTTTGTCACTGACTGACAGTAACAACGATGCAAACGATATATTGATGTTTACAAACCATCGATGTATTGTTCATAAATATATATATTAACATCAATGTATCTATGATAATAATACCTCGTCAATACATCAATGTCAAAAGTACAGTATCTAATTCTGTTTTATAAACAAATAAAAAAAAATCCGCTTTCTAGACTCATAGCCCCACAGTAGGATTTGTCCTGTATCGTGGGTGCCATGGACACACAAAGACGAATACACAATCACCCAGACCCAGAACAGAAATCTAAACTCATCATTCAGATGTCTGTCTGGCCGGGGATCGAACCCGGGACCCATTGGGATTCAGATCGGTATAGTGACCGCTCCACCACGTGGGTCGTCATTAATCATGTTACTTTCCAATTTTTATTACTAATCTTAGATCAGTCGTCAGTTATGTAGGGTACGAGTTATTTGTTTTGTTCTAGTGGTGATAGTAAAAATTAAATGAGGCCTATTATATCTGATTATGTGATATGTTATTTGAGACTTTTAGTTTACAGGTCGCATATATTAACTTTTTTGTGTTGATTATACAGTAGAACCTCCATTATCCGAATCAATCGGGTCTGAAGCTAGTTCGGATAATCGAAAATTAGGTTTTTTGGAACAAGATTATAAGCAACACCTTACCACATAATAACAGTTACATATTTATATAAATTGATACTTTAATATGTGTATCAATTATATATAATTATATTATCAATCAAGTATATGTATATTGACATGAATTTAAATCAGTTGAAAATAAGTTTTTTCATAAAATCAATTATTATTTACAAACATTCAAATAATTGAGCGTTCGGATAAAACAAATCATCGTCCAGATACGAGGACACGGATAACGAGATTCTACTGAAATTGTATTGAGTATGTTAAAATTATTGATTTTAAACATCGAAAGTCATCATTATATCGATTATATTATCCGATGTTTATTAACATTTATGCTTTCTTAAATCGATGTTTTTAAAACGAGTTTTCATCCATCCATGTCAAATTGTCAAGTTTTATTATCATATTGTTATTTTGGTTTTACGGCTGTATTTTAATATAGTATTTTATTTTAATATATTCCCCAAAATTGCAAATTGTTAATTTTATTTTATTATTACTGCTAAAATTCTTAATTCCAATCATAAATGCTAATCAGTAGTAAATATTGAGCTTTAAAACTATTAAGTACCTATTTTTTATTCCATTATTGATAGTAATGAGTACAAATATTAAAATTAATCATTTTTTTAAAATTGAAGAACACTTATGAATAAAGTTTATGCAGAACCTAAATCTATTTTTTTCTTAGGGCTACTACACATTAGATCGGTCGAATAGTTTTACCGTTATAGTCACATTATAACGCAATTTTTTTATTATTACGGGGACTTCTTACCCTCCTAGCCTCTCCTATACTATGGTCGTGTCAGCGGTAGGAAGAGGGGGGAGGGGGGTTCACAAGGAGATTCGAACCCCTCGGTACTATAATATTGATTCACAACACTGTAATATTAATTAAAATATTACAATGTAGAGAGGCAATATTAAAGTAATACCATCCCCACTTTTTAATGGGTGGTGCGGAGTACTTCGGTCATCGCAGAGCTAAGAGCCACTGTCTCCCTGATAACGCAATTTTTTCATTCAATGTGGTTACCCCATACCTATACAATTCCATGAACAATTAACTTCGATTAAATTGTAAGATATGGCCAATTTGTGGCCATTGTAAGATCATTATAATATGAACAGAATAATATTTATCAACGCATGGTAAAACTGTCGGCCTGACCCAATGTGGATGTGGATGGTCCCATAGAAGTATTGACACTGACATTGTCAACCAATCTTTTATTGACAAATTGACATACTTCATAGATTTAGTATACAAAAAAGATATTTATTTACTTAACAATCTACCTTATGTAAATATATATAGCTAATTATGTAAATATAATGTTTTTCTTCCCAAATGAAAGCTACTGATTATTTGCTATACTATCTGTCGAATTTTATTAAGAAACTACGTGTTCTATTATCTGCATTATGAATTCAAAGTGTTTGTTTTGATATCAATAATAAAGCTTCCTTATCACACAGTAGGTACTTACTTTACTATGTAGTTATTCAGTGATAAAGAAATGATAAATGAAATCAACCGTAAGAAACGAAGCTAGTGCAACGCAAAAAGTTCAAACTCCACTTACCGCCTGACATGATAAATAGCGGAGTTTATTCACTATCGCCACAGAGATTAAATTTCCGTATTCAGTTGCGCTACGTTACATTCGAAATTCGAACATGGCTAATGTTTTAATTTTACAATCTCCGCCGCCTAAGCTTGAAGATGTACAAAAAAAGTTATTTAGCAAGGGTGCTGTAGAATTTTTGTGGAAATTGCATCGGAAATTTAGTTTGGAAATTGATCAACTGTATCAAAATCGGCTCGCGCGTATCGTGGGATTGCAATCTGGAAGTTTAAACTTCAAAGAATCGCCTGAAAGAAGTGATAAATCTTGGAAAATTGGTCCCCTACCAATCAGACTTCAGTGTGTATAATATTGGTAAGACACGCTATGCTTTATATTTGAAATGAACAATACATAAAATCTAGTACTTTTATTTAAAAAATGATTTGTTTAAATTCAAATATACTTGGCACTGCTTACTTATTTTCACTATGCAAAAAATGCTTTGTTATACAAATATTATAATAACTTTTAGGAATCGTCACCTAGATTTAGGTGATGTGTCTCCATCAAATGCTGCTCATTTCGTAGCAGCCTTGAATGCTGATGTGCAGGGCATCCAGGTGGACTTTGATGATGGGCATTGTCCAACATGGAGGAACCAGTTGTTAGCACATCAGAATGTGAACTTAGCTGTGAGTGGGAAACTTACTGGTGCTCCTTTGAGCATCATGACATGTCCTGTGTTAATGATGAGGCCCCGAGCTTGGAATATGATAGACCACGATATATTGGTAAGTTGATTTATGGTGCTAGGATTTTTCCTTACTTCAATTATTTACATATGCTTCATAAAACATATATACAATATTTATGTATATCGTTGTTTAAGTTCTAGCACCGCATAAGTCATTTTTGGATTTTTTTTGGAGAGACAAAAACCATTAATTTTACATAGACGCAACTAAAGTTCCATTTTGTACTTTTAATTTTCCATAATTTAAAGGTATTATTGTGTCGTACCTTCATTCTGTTTGGACAAAACGGCGCGTAATTCGATTCCAATGACGATGATTTTCAAAATTTTATTACCGCCAATAAATGACTTACGCAGTGTTAGAACTTAAACAACAATATGTTATGTGTGTAAATAATTTTATATAATTTTATATTATATAAAATTATATATTTATATAATTTTACATTATATAAAATTATAATTATATATTATAATAATTTATGTCAACAGGGTAATAAATAAAAACACAAGAAATAATAATAAACAGGAAAAGAGTCATAAAATAAAATGCAATAAAAGTGTCATAAAAAGTCACCCATGACACTGTGGCACTAATGCCATTTGATATCAAAACCAGTATTGACACATTCATAAGATAATTTAGTATTTTCCTTTACCTGTAGATGTTTAGCCATAATTTAATTTGTTATTGTTATTGATTAAGTTCAAATATGATGATTTTTACCAAAATATATTAATCTTAACAGATGCACTAGAACAGGGCGGCAGGTATGGGCCACATAATGAAAAATTGATAAAGGGCACTTCTAATATAATTTTGTGCCTAATAGATGCAAATGTGAAATTAAATATTTTAATTTAATTAACACAGATGAAACAATGAAAACAAAATGAAGGGAAAACAAAAACTAATATTAAGCAAAGACTTCTAAGTACTTAAAAAATAATGACTAAAAATTAAGATATAAATTAAAATACAGTTGCATGGTGCAAGAAACTATGTCTCGGGCTGCAAGCAGCCCGTGGGCCTCTTAGCCGCACATTACTGACCACTTATTCTCTTGTAAAAACATTGTTAAGACCATATAAATGAAAATAACTTTTATTTATTTATAGAATGTTAGTCATAATTTATTTTGCTGTAATGTTTATTGGTTGGTAGGGTATACTGTAGTGACTGTTAACGAAATATATGATTCTCAATAGATTGATGGAAAGGAAGCCATTGGACCACTGGTAGATTTTGGTTTGCTCATGTACCATAATGGCAAGAAACTGTATGAAGCGAACAGCGGGCCATACTTTTATCTATCGAAGCTAGAAGGTGCATCAGAAGCGAAATTATGGAATGAGATCTTTGTATGGACACAGGAAGAACTAGATTTGCCTCTCGGAACCATCAAAGCATGTGTTCTCATAGAGAATATAGTATCAACATTTGAGTTAGAAGAAATATTGTACGCATTGAAGGATCACTCGTTGGGACTGAACTGTGGGATATGGGATTACTGTGCATCCATTATTGCTAAATTTGGTAAATATACCTATAGTTTTTTCTTATTTTAAGTATGAACTATCTATGAAGTATGAATTTATTATGACTGGTTAGTATTTATGAGTTTTGACTCATAATATATGTAGGTCTACTAAGAAATTGGCATTAAACATTAATTTGTTATTGCTATTTGTATAATATTTAGTTTTTATCATGTTGATGTAGAATATGATACCTATTATATGCTATGTATCAATATGATAAAAACTACCTATAACCAATGAGGACATTTTTTAAAAGTCACATTTCCTTGCTATGCTTTTTTCTTGCGATAAATTATTTCTAGTATGTGGAAAGGACAGAAAAGTAGAAATACTTCTATAAATTACTAAGAATTAAATTGCGAAAAAACCTTTATGTAAGCTGTGCTTGTGTGAGTGTGTACGTACGCACCTGTGTGTATGCGTAAGCGTGCGACGCATGCATGTGTGCGTGTGTGTATGAGTGTGTGCGTTACTGTGCGTATTATATATGCGTGCGTATACGCACACACGCGCGGTACTGTGCGTTCAGTAAAACATCTTGACTTTCTTAAAAAAAAATTAGATATTTTCGTTAATTTCAGGTAATCGTGAGGAGTTCCTACTGCCTGATAGGAACAAGTATGTTAATATGGATCGTAAGTTCCTAAACAGCTACATGCGGCTGGTAGTGAGTACTTGTCATGCGAGGGGGGCTCCGGCGACGGGAGGCATGGCGGCGGCCATGTTGAAGCCGGGCTCCGATGGCACTGATTCTGGGTGAGTGTTTTTTTGATACATAAAAGTAGGAAATAAGCAAACGATCATCCATGGACATGAGAAATTAACTACAAATTAGATTGGAGTTGTTCAATGTAGGCGTGAGATGCATGTCTCCCTTATAATTTTCCTCAAATTAGCAGCATTTTACACTACTACTATTGATACAAGGCAGAAATACGTGTGATTGTGCCAACACAATCTATACACAAACGACTCTTCTCTATCATATTATTTAGAAAGAATATAAAATATCTGTTACACTTATTAGATAATAACTAGCTGAGCCCCGCGATTATACCCGCGTTTAAAAAATGTAACTTGACATAGTTACATACACGTCAAGTATAGTTATGTATAGACGTGTGCGTAGAGCGCGTGCGGTTTCTTAGGTTTTGATATTTTGTGCAGAACCCTAATTGCATTTTCTAAAATAGAAGTAGCCTATTTACGCCTGACATCAGCTATCCAACAGTGAAAGTCCTGTCAAAATCGGTCCAGTGATTTCAGAGATTACCCAGAACAAACAGACAGATAGACATACAAAATTTTTAGTAATTTATGTTTTGTTATCAGTATCTTATATACTTCCATAATTTGTTCTTTTTGAATAACGTCATTTTTCCATTTAACCGACGATATGCATTTGGTAAAAAGCTGTTTTTTGATATTACAAACTTTAATATTATTTATTTTATGATACTTTAATTTTATTTATATGTATAGATGTAACTTTTTTGGGTTTTAAAATAGACAATTTAATACCACAAAATAATACTTAGGTTCATACTTTTTAACCCTTTTTTCAAAATGTGAACTTAAAACTGAGGATAGGAAAAGAATGAAGATTCCCACTTTACAAGATACATATATTTTATTACAAATTGAAACGTCAAACTAACTGATAAGTTCATCGAAGTATGACCTCTAAACTTTGCCCTACAATTGTCCGATGCCAGATATACCTATTGTTACATTTTATTGAAGAAAACTTTACAAAATTAACATACAACTTAAAATAACTAAACCGTATTGTCCCTTGAAATTTAACAATTAATGGGCATTTATTAATAGTTACTTATTAATAGTTACTTTGCGACGATTAATTATGTCTTCAACAAAGCCTTGCAGGCAAGTCTTGCAGGGTAAATAGTTCACTTTTTGATATACTTAAGCCGACATTTAAACAAATGATTCACAAACTTATTGTACAATAACGTTTATTTAATTGTAATGTATTTGAGATAATGGGATTCTTGTCTCAAGTAGGCTTTATCTGCATTCCTCTGCCTTGTAACAAGTAAAGTATGCCTACATAAATGTACATATCGACGCAAAAAAACGCGATAAACTACATAAACAATATGTTAATTTCAACGCTCCACAAAATTTTCTATCTCCTGATTCCTAATCTGTCCTAAAAAATGACAATTGTATTTAAGGCAATATTATGCAAGTTGTACACATCCAGACCAGATCTGAATGCGAGCACAAACCCTCTTGATAGGAAAAATGATTAATTAATTGAAATTCGCCTGTTGCGAAAAACATACTGCATTTCCTACTTAAATGTCTTTTTTACTCTGACTTGAAAAAGAAATGAAATTACATTGAAATAAGACACAAAGAAATATAATTACATAAAAAGAAGGTGTAAATATAGTAAAAAATGTCTCCAATTATCTTTTTGTACTCGTTTCAGATCGAAAGCGATTTTAAACAAAGTGCTTGAAGCGAAACTTAAGGAGATTGAACTCGGTGTGGATGGCTTTATGGTTTATGATTCCAGATTAGTTCCTTACGTTAATGAGGTAAGGGCTAAGATCAATGGGCCAAAGGTATTTTTGGTTTAGTCTACATTGATTTTCATAGTTCTGTTTTATAATTAATAGGATAACATTTTTTCCCCCGACCTTGTAAATTGCAACATTAAATAATACACGTTTCAACCAATTCCTGTCCCCAAAAAACATAAAATTCTTTTATTTTCGCTTACCAAAAAACCTGTATCTATACGAATTGGTCATTTTTTTACTTAGTATGAGAAAGTAAAAAAGAGAAGGAAAGAAAAAAGCTTATATTTTGATTTTCTTAAAATGTGTTTTTTCTTTAGGTTTGTCATATATGTGCCGCTTATAATTACTTGCAGAAATTGATCCTGATTCTTATAGTCTCGGATTTGGACCTATACGCACACTTAAAATATTCACTTTGTATATTTGTCTGACCGGGGATTGAACCCGAAACCCGTAACGGGTAAAGACGTTGACATCTAGGGTTCACATTGTTTACGAGTAGTCGCTTCATTTACGCAACCTTTTGTGCTAAAATGCATATAAAAAGTTAATTGGTTCCTTGACCTCGGTCCAATGCTGAATTCCTGATATTATGAAATTGTAATATTACGTCATGGAATCATTTGGAACAATCGAAAGAAAAAAATTGACAACAATATAACAATAAAACAACACAATACAATCTTACAACAATATAACAACACAACATACAACAATGTAACACAAATCTAATTTCTGTGTATGTGAAGGCAAAAATCCTAATTAAGATGTAGATATTCCTTGCGATTTGCCCCAGACTAGCCCCTTAGGCAGTTAGGATTAGGACAATTGTCGCGTGTTTTATCATTGGCCACCGAATTTTTTTATATTATATATTCAAAATGGCAGAATCTGTATGCTATGCTAAGCTGTACTAAGAGATCTACATCTATGAGATCTACATCTAGATGCCTATTTCATACACACCTATTTCACTTTGACCTCGCTATTGTGTCAATTCTACATCTTCAAAATTTTGGTGACAAACAAAACGTTTCAGCTCTGGAAGAAAACAGGCACATCAGCGAATCAGATCCAAAGACTCATAGACGTTAACATAACAGCGGAGGATTTACTGACCATACCCAGTGGTGGAGTGACCTTACAAGGTTTAAAACACAATGTGGCTGTGTTCATACAGTTTGTGTACCACTGGTTGGCGGGTACTGGTCATTTCTTCTACAGCGGCAATGTTGAAGATTCAGCTACTGCTGAGATATCACGGGCGCAAATATGGCAGTGGATTCGGTTTGCGGTGAGATTATCCAATTTTATATCGACTATATATGATTTTAGACTAATATTATCGCGGTATTGATACATTTTAATACATTACGGGTACGAACGATATGCGGTTTTGAATTTCTTTTTGACGATATTTCGACCCAGTTACATGGATCGTGGTCACGGCGAAACTGCGGTGGTGAGGAGAAACCGTTGACAAGCACTAGTGTTAGATTAACCTATCTACCCTACGTCTAGTTCGTTCTTCTTTTTTAGGTTCCATATCACGACACACAACACTAACTGTATCTTTACGCACCGAACTTTGCATTATTTGTGATTTATATAAACTAACCACTAGATTCCACGTTTGCGCTAATTTAAATCGACTAGCTTTTCGCATTATTATGTTTATAGTCGTTTTTTTTTTTTAAATATTGATGTAGCAACAAGCATGCAGTCCAGTTAATGGTAATTAGCTAATTTTGAGCTAATTATGTTTACGGTAGTTATTTTTTAATAATGTGGATGTGGCAAATATGACATCTGTAATCAACCCCAGATAAGATCAGTCTTACCTGAGGTTAGCCACATGCGTTGCTACCCCTAAGGACTAAGTTTGAATGCCTCTGATAAGTATGTCTTCCTTACCACACCCTTCAGACTGCAACGCAACCCAACCCAACAGCGCATAATCTGCTGTTATTAGGTAGAAATAGATGTGGCGGTCGTGAATGGGGTCAAACCACACAAAGTTCTACCACTTTTAATAATATTAACATTTCCCATTATTATTATTCAAAAAATAAGGCAATGTACTATAATGTAACTATTTATGCCAACAATGAACATTATTGGAAATTGCAAAAAATTCGAGAAACATTCTTGATAAGTTATAAACTTGACTACTACGGATGATAAACCACATCAGTATCTAAATATTCTTCCGAAAATATATTTTTGTGGGTATCTCCTCAGTTAACACTATGTAGTTACATTACTTCTTATCAGTCCATCTATACATATCCGTAATACAAAAACTCTTTATTTTCTCGTGACATCGAAAATACATGTCGATGCCGCATGGTGAGGTGAAATACATCTATATTTCACCGAAGGAAATGGGTAGGCGAACTTCAGCCCCCATCGACATGAACCCGCTACGCCATTGAGTGATACGATCCAGGACTGACACCACAGCACATTCATCTATCTTTACTAATATATAAATATTGTATTGTGAGCGGTCCTTGATAAGCGTGTAAAGTTTCAACTGAATCCGACGTTTCAAAGTGGGTAAAAATTGTGTTCAAAGATTCCGTTAAAAACACATAGATACGACCGAAGCTAATAAAAGCGTGTTTAAAATGAGACGGTGTGTCTGTTTGTTACTCAATCACGCAAAAACCACTGATCGATCTACATGAAATTTTGCATGGATGTAGCTTACCTGGTCAACTTATAGGCTTTTTTTGATATAGATATTTTTCGTTATTTAAAGATGACGACTATTTTATGTCCCAAAGAGAAAACACGAGTACTTAACTAGTATATTAATATTTGTTCCAGCCCTTTTTGGAAGACGATCCTTCTAAGCAAGTGACAGCGAGATTGGTAGAGAGAACAGCGTCAAACTTCATGGCACACGCACATAAAAATCTCTGTCGTTCGAACGCTGAAAGGAAACGACTGACCGCAGCCAAATATATGAGTATGGAGATATTCCTAGCAAGAAATCCACCGGAGTTCATCACGACGTACTTAAACGACAATCACAAGTTCAGAACCTTGCATAATAAAGCACTGTTGAGTAATTTGTAAAGATAGATTTTAGTACAATTTTTCGTATAGCAAAAGGGTGACAGATAGTTGAAAAGGCGCATGTATCAAGACGGCAATAACAGAAATAAATGTGAATGAACTAAACATTAGGTAAGGTAAAATAATTGCGTGTTGAAAATTGGAAAATTAAAGTCATATTTTTTTCAATCATGGAAAAATTAAAGGTACCATATTAATTCAATATACAGAGTTAACTATTAACAGTTGTGTTAAAATTGCAAGGGAGACAGAAGAAAAAGATATTAAATAGAAATACATAGAAATGAAAAAAATATTCGTTGAAAATAGTGTTAGATACGCCTTTTAACTATCGGGTGTTATAGTGGTCACTTCCTGATATTTTCATATGTTAGATACGCCTTTTCACTATCGGGTGTTATAGTGGTCACTTCCTGATATTTTCATAAGTGAAAAGTTGAAGTAGGAAGATGAAGTGACCACAAATAAAGTAGGTTATAGACGGACTGCTATAAAATTATTGGACCAAAAGCTATTTAGATTTTACAAGTCAAAAAGTTTAACGCTTAACGCTTTCGACACACATAGCCCCACACAAGGATTTTCTCCCGTGTCATGGACACACTCAAAGACGAATACACAAACACCCAGACCCAGAACAGAAATCTAAATTTATCATCCAGATGTCTGTCTGGCCGGGAATCGAACCCGGAACCCACTGCGTGTCAGACCCGTATGGTGACCGCTTCGCCACGCAGGTCGCCGAAATTGAAGTAGAGTTGTGTTATTAAGTTTTCATTGATTTTATGGTTTCTATGTTCCTAGTGCATATTACAATGAAGTATTATCATTATTTGCACTTAGGTCCTATAATTATTTTGTGATTGGTCCGAAAATGTCGGTGGTGAAATTTGTTTGTATATTTTTCTTAAGACTTATTTTTTTATAAAATGAAAGTTAAAAAAATCCAGTTGTATAGATATTGATACTAATAATATCACTGTCAATCATTATAGGTATATAATTGATTCCTGGCAGAAGCAAATGAATTTCAAAATTTTATTTCACTGACCAATGTTTAAAAAACTACCTATTTGAGCTCCAGTTGGTCAGAAAACCAAAAAATAACGAATAGCTTTAAAATGTACCAAATTATGTTATATAAGAAAAAATATGTTATATTATCAATATATTTTTATGGTTATTTGGAAATAAAACATCTATTTTTGTTGGGAATTTTATTAACATTTATATTTTCTCTCAAAAATATTATCATTTAAACATTGTTAACTTACATCATGTATATACTTAAATATATTTGTGAACACAGCTCAAGCTAGGTGTGACATTTTAATGATTTAATTAATATTGATTCGATTTAAATCAAAAGTCAATTATTCAATAAAAATGAAAATTATAAATTAAAAAAGATAAATAACAAAAGAACGAGTATTTAACGTTTTTTTTTTCATAATTTTTATACTTTCGTGAACGTTTGAAAGTTTACGATCTCTTGTTACCTTTCAAAAGTATACTAGGCAATTATAAAAACAGCTAAAATGAAGAATAAAATTAATTACCATAATATTTACTCAGTTACTTAAAATTATATTCAAAAATTCAGGATTAATTAATTTTAAAGACACCTTAGGTGAATACCAAAATAGTAATTAATAATTATTTCAAATATCACTGCACATGTATTTAAAATTACGAAATATTTTCCAATACGCGTAAAATTAGCTGCAAGATTGTGCGCTTGTTTTTTCAAAAAGTTATAGGATGTGCATGTAGTGCTAATTGAAATTTTTATTGAAACACTAACTATTAAACATATTTTAACAATAAAGAAATAGTTTATAAAAACCTTAGACTAAGATGAAACAAAGGTACAAAATAAATGAAGATTTTTAATAAGATATGCTTGATACTAAAGTGAAACTATAATTATATAGAGCGTTTTCACATTGGTTAGATTCATAGTTTACATTCACATTATTTTATAAACGGTCTTTCTATTATCAAAATATCAGACGAGCTCCGCAATCTTGTGAATTTTTAATGCAACGTTACACTGCACCAAATCATCTAAAATGAAGTAAGTTATTTATTTATCTACGGAAGTACTGTGATGGTTCCATAGAAATATATGTAGATAGAGCAGAGAAGTCTAGCTTCCACCTGTCCTTTGTAAAAAGAGAGAGAGAAGATTGTGGTACCTTCTCTATCTCTCCCTTCTCACCCATATACAATTGTACATGTGAGCGAGAAAAGTGAGCATAATATAATGATTCGACGGTTTGTTGTTGTAATTGAATTTCTGCGGTAATTTGTAAAAAGCAGTCTATTCCTGGCGCAATTCCTTTAATGCGCATGCGTTAGTAGAGAGAAACAGATAGGGTACTGTAAATCTTATTTCTCTCACTAACCGTCGGACGTTTCTGCTAACAGGCGGCTTGCCTGTAAGCGGAAATATCCCGAAGGTTATATGTCTCACCTCCGTCTCATGGAGATGTTATACATAATAATATCTCCATGAGAGGTCCTTAGCTGATGACAAAGATATCTAGAAGTAGGTAATCAATGCAAGGTGCACACAGCCGGAATACTTTGAAAAGCCCTTTGCAGAATGTAAAAATCCATATTATATAAATGTTATAAGTTTTAAAGAATTATTACACAAGAATATATTTTGTGTAGTCACCCCTTATAAAATTCAATGCAATTTATATCAGAGTCAATATAAAACTGAAGACATTCTAAAACTATTTAATCAATATCTTATATGTTTATGATAATAACACTATAGTTC
>MOOZ01002964.1:20385-31267 GCA_002930495.1 Cecropterus lyciades
GGTTTGATGAGATGTCAAACAAATATTCTAATAATATAGAAATTTCTATTATTACTCATTCTCAGGCCTTCAAACTTTTGCAAATATAGTTCCTTTTTGAAGTTATACTTCTTTAGGCGCATTATGAAAAAATGAGAGTCAAATTTTAAGATTCGTCAAAGCTACCGACAAAATAGAAATAGAACCTCTCTTAGTCGCGCAAGTTGGCACCATCGTCGCCTCTGTTCACTGTTTTCATATTCATAGTATTTATCCACATGTTTCTAGTGTCTACATTCACACACGTCTTTTTCATATAAGTGCGATTTATATATGTGCTGATAAATTATATTCAGTAGTGATTTAAATTCAATATTTTGGTAAATATATTTACTATTCGTAAATATTTGTGAAAAAATTGTGTTTATAGACTTTTTCAAGTGCTCCAATATAATTGAGGTTATCTATCCGTATGTATTACTTATTGATATAAATTATTATTATTTAACATAATTAATATTAAACATTATTAAAGTTAAATATTTTTTATTGGTTATTTAATGATGCCAAAGAAGTATAACTTCTCACGCGCGTACATAAGTACACGCACTCTTTTTTTATTATATGTAGGGATAAAATGGGAATGTTACCTCTCTTAAAACAGTAGTCATTATAATTATATATTATTAAGCAATGAACCAGAACACATTTTATATTAATTGGACAGTTTCAAATAAGCGTATAGATATGTATTGATAAATGATTAACAAATAGTGTGACGTAATATTATATTTACAAAAAAAAAAAAATTAGAAGTGTGAACACTTATAAACCTTGCATAGATGTTTTAAAGCTCAAATTATTCAATGTATTTATTTATCTAATGAAGCAACAATATAATAATGATAACCGCCATTTTTATCATTATTAACGTCATGTGCCATTGGTTCTATATATTGTGTTTAGGAGACTAAGATTACGGGACAAGTATAATTAAAATAGTAAGAAACAATTGACATTGATATTCCTATAATAAAATTATAGAACCCGTAAACCTCATACATATTAAACAAAATGATACAGTTACGTTGACTTCCAAATAAATGTGTCCCATAATTATTTTATCTACTTTTATAGTCAATTTCATAAGCAACGGTTATTTCAAAAGGGATATACAACTTTTTTTTATAATAAAGGGGTAACTAACCAGCATGCAGTGCTCTTTAGTTACTCAGTGCTCAGTATCTTAGGATAACAATGGCCTTTGATAACCATGGATATCTGTAATGAATCCTACACAGGATTAAAATCTTACTAAAAACATAAAATAACATACTTAAAACATAATATCAACTGAGTAAAATAAATTAACACAATGTAACTTGTGTTTGGTCAGCCATGAATATATATCGCACAACGAGAATGAAACAGACGGAACTGATATTTTCTACAAAATGAGTTAACTTGTTGATTGTACTGCTTATTTGATAAGGATTCCGGTAAAATCAAATTACAAAAGGAAAATGAGAACTATAAATCTTAATATACAAAAAAATCTTACTAATCAAAATATTAAACTATTGTTCAAGAATAGTTTTAGTAGTTTCATAATGTTGAATGTTTACATTAATGAAGAAGACAGCGGGGAAACGTTGGATTCAGAAGGCACAAGACCGTTTGGAGTGGCGTCGTTTAGGGGATGCCTATGTCCAGCAGTGGACCTCGAAAGGCTGATGGACGGATGGAGTTATATATTTGTTTTTTATAGTATGGTAGTAGCAAACGAACATGCAGCCCACCTGATGGTAAGTGGCTACTGCCGCCCATGGACATCTGTAATCAACACTAGGTAAGATCAAAGCCTCACCTAAGGTTAGTCACAGATGCGTTGCTCCCTCTGAGGATTAAGATGGAATGCCTCGAAAAGTATGTCTCCCTTACCACAGACCAGACCAGAACACAACAGCTCATAACAATGCTGTTATTAAGCAGAAATAGTAAATAAGAGTTCTACCACCTTCTTCATCTTGATACTGATAATAACGTAGTCTATCATCTCATGCGTTAAAAGCTACGATTTAGTGCTTATAAATGACAAACATAAACGTTACATACAGTTAATAACCGTTTTAAGAATCTCCGCAAAATATGAACACAATTTTATTTCACAAAATTTCGCATTAGGTCCCGTATTCTCACTGTGTGATATACATGTCAATATTAGTACTATTCACTTCTATGAACTGCTAAGAAACAGTGCATCGTGAGCTTTGTTCCCCTCCCACTCGTTGTCTCGCCATAGCTCTTACTACGTCTGAACTGGTCAGATTCGAACCCTGGTCTTGCATTGAAAGCGCTAGAGCATGGGCCAATGCTTCATCTTCAGTCTGAAAAGGTAAAGTTTATATTTATGCTATTAGAAATTCATTGTCAATTAGTTTTGAATGTTTTTTCATTAGAGAATTGCAACGTAGCTAAAAGGGCGAAGCTATGCGAGTAAGGTAAAATAGCTGCACTGGATGTGCTTGCATCACTCTGTATAAAAAAAGTTTAGCTAACAAAATGAAGATAACTATGAAATTCAGGCTATCCTATTGTTACATTATTATAGTAAATTTAACACACATCCATAGCTTAGCTGCTTGCAAGGAAGCATGTTGGAAAGACACTGTTAATAGTTAAGAAAAAATCACCAGTAAATATATATATGAGTTCTAAAAAAAATAATGTCATCAAAGGAGCATGAAGAATATTAATCAACGGTTATTCAGGAAGGTTCAACCAGTATTATTATACTGGAGCAATACTGCCACCACACTTATAGCATGAAAACGTTCTTGTTTGGTAGAAGGAATGTCTGCTGACTTACATATGAGACAACCATTTTAAATCTTACATATGACAAATCATCTATAATCGGCTTCAGGTAGAATCCCTATATGAAGTTTATTATAAATGTACATGGATCAGTGACCGCTGTCCATCAAATTACCTACAGTATCTTTGCTTTGCATATAAAAAAAAAAGAAGTACAGTATACATTAATATTGCATACCAGTTTAATATACCTTGAGTACTTCCGACTCCTTTGACTGTATAATTTGGACACGGAGGTGTCTATAACCTTGTACAGCAATAATATAAAAACTTACCATATTTCCCTGAACTTCCGTAAAAGTGCGAACAGGTGTTGTCGTAGGTGTTCTATTTGTGAAGTTTATTTCATTAGCTTTCATCCGAGCCATTGCAGCTTCGCTGTAAAGGTAAAAATTGACGTTATAAATCATTAAAGTATTATAAGCCTATAAGATGGTGTTAAAACATTATAATGTGGAATGTCTAAGAAAACGGTTGCACTTAATGCTGTTTTCTAGTTTAAAAAGTGTGTGTTTTTTTTTATAGTTTGTAAGTAGCAAACGAGCATGCAGCCCACCTGATGGTAAGTGGCTACTGCCGCCCATGAACATTTGTAATCAATCCTAGGTAAGATCAAAGTTTCAACTAAGGTTAGCCACAGATGTGTTGCTGAGGCCTGAGGACTAAGATGGAATGCCTCGGTTAAGTATGTCTCCCTTACCACACCCTTTAGACCAGAACACAAGAGTGCATAACACTGCTGTTATTAGATAGATAAAGGTGTGGCGATGGTGCTTCCGGAGTCGAACCACAAAGAGTTCTACCACCTTCAAAAGATTGGTAGAGACATACTGATTTGAGGCATTCAAAGTTAGTCCCTGTAGGATAGTAAACCATCTTTTAATCGTCCTCAGGTCGAACTCAAGTCTGTATCTGGGTTTGATTACATTAGAAAGACCAAATATCCACAAATGGGAGTTGCTGCTTACTGTCAGATAGACTGTCCGTTTACTACTTAAATAATATGAAAAAAGAAATTGCAGAAATTAAAAGCTCTACACACACTTTAAGTACATAATATAAGGCAGATATCTTTTATGTATAATCAAAATAACATTAAGATTACTACATTAATTAAACCATGTACTTACGCAGCCTGTCTTCTCTTCGCTCCCAATTTCCCAACACAAGAATGGTCAGTGGTGTGTCGGTGTCGCAAACAAAAGTTAAGAGAACATTCGCCACATACCAGTGGCACCATTTCTTTCGTCTTGCATCCCTTTAATGAACATCTATTAGTAAACACCTGAAAAAATTAAAATAACCTTTAGGGGTACTACTTTCTATTCCCATACCCTCCACAGGATTTTTCTCGTGTCGTGGGTGCCATGAACACACGTGAATACACAACGATCATCCGAACGAATACACCAACATCCAGGTGTAGAACCAGAGTAGTTCGACTGGGAAGATACCACACTTATTTCTAGCGTCAATCAGTTCTTGCGTTTCGGTGGAAGATTGTTGTTGCCGGCTCACTTAAACATGAGGCGATCATCTTAGTCCTCGGGAGCAGCAACACATCTGAGATTTACTGCAGTTAGAACCCCTGTTCTATAGGAACTTGATTACAGATGTCCATAGGTGGCAGTAACTACTTACCATCAGGTGGGCTGCACGTTTATTTGCTATTTCAGTCTGAAAAACAAAATCCCAAACCCAGAATCCACTGTGTGACAAAAAAAAAGTTATAAAATATCTAGTAAATAAAGCCTTCTTGAAGATGAGTGTACCAATCTACTTTTAACTAACAAGGCCTGAGTGAATGCTAAGATTATATCCTTAGCAATTAGTTTACTGTACAATGAACATTATTAACTATTTCAACACACTTGTGGTTGTAATCATTTTAGTATTAAAGTGTATTATTTTATTTATGATCTACTTCCATCCTGTGTAATTACTGAGAACTAGTCAACAATTAGAAGGATTAAGGCCTAATTAATAAGCAATATATTCCTATTGGCATTGTAAGATAGTAGGATCTGGGAAGATCCACTTGTACTTATAGCGAGAAGCAGTTTTTGTGTTTCATTGGAAGAGTTGGGGTTGCCAGCTCACTTTGGGAGGCCATTTTAACACAGCATAGCAACACATCTGTGATTGTCTTCAGTTAGAACCACTGTTCTGTACAAATTTGCTTACAGATATCCATGGGTGACAGTGACCACTAAATATCGGATGGATTGCATGGTAGCTTTGCTACTTTAATGTTACAAAAAAAATGGAATTGGAAAAAAAATGTAAAATGATTTTTTTCAATCTTAATCCTCAATAACTATTCAAGACAAAATACCTTCTTTCTTCTCTCCCTAGCTGGATCAGATGTACATTGGTTATCTATATGAGCACCGACTGCAACATCTGGCGGCTCCCCACGCTTCCCTGGCACTGGAGCACCACAGAGCGGACACACAGGAACTTGCACATCTCGAGCATTTGATTCTTTGCATTCATGATTTACGTATGAGAAGTGGTCGGAACTGTGACAAAATAAAATCAAATATTTTTATTTGCATGAACAAGGGTACAAAAAATGTTATTACATTATTAATTAGTTCCGCCAAGTTCCACCGATCAAGGCATACAAAATTTAGAAAGTCATTGATTAAGTTTGTTAACAACAATATAATGATTGTTATGTATATTCATCACAGTTACATTACGAACATGTCACATTATTAAAATTAAATTGACATCAATTAATTAAAAAGTGAAGTTTATCAATTCAAAACATTATAATTTTAATTAAATTAATATAGTTATTTATTTATTACTTTTAAAATCCGAAAGTCATGATAAAATGATTGCTGTGGTAGAATCCACAGTGGTTTGAGTGTTGTTCATTTCCACCTAATAAGTGTCTAATGATAAGCACTCCTGCTTTTGTTTGATGCCTGCTCCAAACTAGCGAGGCGCCTCCTGGAGGCTCTCAGCACGACTCTCGACGAGTGGAGGCTGCAGGTGCTAGCTATCCACACTCTCGGTTTATTCAGTTGCCCGGTATGTCTATTACAAAATAGACTGCGTTAGCTACTTTATATACCTACCAATATTATAATATATTGTGTTTATTTCACCTAAGTAATTAAGAAATCCAAATATAGAAATTCAAATCAGAGAAGATGGCGGATGACCTCAATACACTGAAACAGGACGATTGACATTTTGTCATGGTAACAAAAAAAAGGTGCGCGTCCTTACTGTGCAGCAGACAATAAAAGAGTGAGCGAGTATGAGAGTGTGGTTGATTCCCTCGCCTCCATTTGCGTCCTTTGACTGGCGCTCAAAAACTGACACAAATCGGAGTGCCAGCGAGGCGAGGGGACATGAGCAAACTGTCCTCACACTCGCACTCGCGTTCCCTCGTGAAGCCTCGTGGAGAGTCAGGATGGGGCTTGAGATGTGGTTAGAGAGACATACTTGTCCATGGTCTACCAACTTAGTCTTCAATGCATTTGTGGTCAATCTCAGGCAAGACTTCTATTTGATCTGGGGTAGTTACAGATGTTTAGTGATATTAGATAGTTTAGTTGTTACTTAAGTCATTTTTTAAAAAGAAAAGGCACTGCATGTATCGTTAAATTTGATATGTATGGTAGTTTTTCCGAACATAATTTGGTCACCATAACCAATATGACTTTTGCATAATTTTAAGCAAAAATATTACACAATAATTATATTTATGATATTATAAAAGTAATTAATATTTACCAAAATACTTCTTTGCAAGCATCACATTTCATAGGCAGGAAATCTGGAACAAATTAATTTTACTTTATAGGACATGGTTGATAGTATATATATATGAAAACATGAATTTACACAAAAGAGATAAACATTTTAGGTTATGTTTATAAAATTTAAGTGGCAGTTTGTGATGTTAGAACATCATCATTTTACCTAGTACACCATAAGATATTTATGTCTATTTGTTTTGGCTAATCTCTAGAAACGACTGAACCAATTTCAATAGGGCTTTCACTAAAAGATAACTAATGTTGTAATCGGTAACTTAGAGTAAGTTACCAATTCTTTAATTGGGAAATAAAATAAAATTATAAATTAAAATACATGCAGCCATGTGCCAACAACAGAATCAATGTCAGTTATTATCATTTCTTTTTGTACAAAGATCAGAAATATTTACATCATGTAATATTTTTTAAAAAACAGTAGACACAGATGTTATATATATAATTTCTATAATCGGCGTAAAAGTACAGTACATTTTATTAATAGACTCGGCAAACTTATTATCATACACAAACACTAGCACACTTAAAATTTGTGAGTGATAATGTTGATATTGAGAAATAATTTTCATCATCTTCGGTGACTAATATGAAAAAAATCGAGACTATGAAATTGTGGATACCCTCCTTTACTAGCTAAAATACGAATTTCAATTAAAAGGTAGTTCCAGATTTGAATTTCACTTTTTTGATCATTTTAAGGTAATTTTTAAATTATCATATGGTCAGTACTGACGTATTTCTATTACCTACAAAATTTAGACAAAGTAGTATGAGACTATCCTTTCTTTGCCCTCGATAACATTAACAATACAAGCAACTATGGATAATATGTGGCGTATAAAACAAAAACTTTGTTTTACCTAGTTTATTGCAAGATGTGTAGGAACAATTCTTTCCGATATGTGGGAATTCCATTTTTGAATTCTCTAATAAATTCTCCCAGAAGAACTCTTCACAAGTTTCAAGGTTTTCAAATGACGAAACGCTCGACGAATTAACACTTTTACACTCTTAGGAGAATAGTACGCTCCTTGCTTTTATATAAAATCACGAGAATCGAGAACAACATTCGATTCAATTAGTCACCTGGAAGTCCGTTTTTGATGTGTCATTGTCAGTTAGACATGTGTAATGTAATGCATGTAATATCACAGAAGTAATGTCTCACGAACGAGTAACGCAACAGTACACATTACATGTGAATGTCAATGTTTCCTTATGGCATATTACTAGTGCAAATGGTACATTCATTTGGCCACACGTACAATACAATGTGCCATCCATTTTGGTAAAGGGAAAATACGACGGAAGCGAAACGGATGGTTGGTATTGACACTGAACATTTAGAATTTAAAACATATTTCGTTGTGTGAATGGTTTATTATTCCTCGATCGGCAATTGAGAGCACGAATAGTTAAAAAAAATTATCACTAACATTTTCTTTTATAGTTCGGAAGTAGCAAACGAGCATGCAACCCACCTGATGAAAAGTGGCTATTGCCACCCATAGACATGTGTAATTAACCCTAGGTAAGATCAAAGTCTCACCTAAGGTTAGCAACAGATGCGTTGCTACCCCTGAGGACTAAGACGGCATGCCTCGAAAAGTGTCTCCCTTACCACATATTTCAGACCAGAACACAACCGCGCATAACACTGTTCTTATCAGGCAGAAATAGGTGTGGCAGTGGTTCTTCAGGAGTCGAACAACAAAGAGTTCTGCCACTTTTAAATACATATGATAGATAATTTATACATATAATAGTAATGGGCATAAGTATAAAGTAAAATAAACGTTAACCACAATATTTATTATATTACAACTGCACATACTATCGAATATAATTTGCATTTGCACGCAAAATTACTGTAATATGGTAATGTAATAAATTTTGCCCATGATATTGAGTAATGTTATTATTAATAACATTTTATAAGATGACGACACGATTTCTAGGCCTTTATTAATAACTTTTTAATAAACGTCTAAAAATCGTAATGAAGATATCAGTTCTAATTAGATATTAAAGTAATGCTTAAGTACTTTAAAATCATACGCTACACGCACTCTCAAGCACCATTCATTACACATCACACGACAAGTAATGGTGTTTTGGAGTAATATTACGTTTCAGAAAGTAATGAGTAATGACATTTTGTTTTGCGGTTTTGCGCATGTCTATTTCAAACGTAAACTTCAAATATGACATTGCCATTTTTATATATTGTGAGCCTCTACAGTAGAATATAAAATGCATACATCATTAATTATCATAGATGATTAATGGTATATTTCGCGATGTTTGTAGTACGTGTTGTATATCTACTTGGTGAGGCTGCAACTGAAGTAAATCGTAACATAAAATACAAAACCGAATATGATTTGTTGTTTGCGTTTTTATTAGACTTAAACAGATAATGGTCATGACCTACCGGATGTCTATGAAATATTTTTATTTGACTTAATATGGTATATATACAAAGTTTTTATAAGTGTCATTTATTGTTTCCATTATATATTATACAGAGTAAATTATTATTATAGTTTTATGTATTGTCTTAAGTTGAGTAAAATAATAATTATTGTTAGAGAAACAGTGACAAATGAATACAATATAACAATCATTTATAATTTAAATTTCTGGACGTATACAAATGACCTTTTGTCCTAATGACATATGACAACTTGTCACGCAATGTCACTGTGGTTTCAAAACGTCTGATTTGGGGTCGTCGGCTGTTCATTTTTAGTTATTTTTTACACAAATTTCTTTAAAAGTGATCCTGAGAAAGGGTCACTAAATAAATCTGGGCTTCATCGAACGATTAATAGTCGAAATGAGTAAAATATTTCCATCCGCTGCTAAGCTACTTAGCGGCACTGTCACGGTAGGTCATGAGATTTGGAATTTAAAAAGTACTGCTGTATTCAACCAGGTTTAGTAAACAAGTACCGCTTTTAACTGTCTCTGTCGTGTTTTAGAAAGCCGCAACCCCAGTCGTAACGACGTCTAATGCGAAATATAGCACAAAGTCGGAGGCGACATTTGAAATTAAGGTACTGGTTATTTGCTAGTAAGTAAGACTATATCATGCGTTTGGTGAAAGTACTCCAGCTAAGGATTTGTATTTACGCTTACATGTGTATATCTTAAAATATGAAGTAGGTCTCAATATACACCCACTTGTTCTGAATCTAGATTTGTATAATTATGTAACCTAACCTTCAAAATGTCAAGTGTAGTGTTGTTTTCCTGTTTAATCTATATTTTCGCAACAACAGTAACTAGTCTAAATTAATTCTAGATTGATAATACAAATAACCTTGAATCTGTCACCTGCTGCCTTGATTAACATTTGTGATTGATTAATTTTAATGTATTTTGACAGATCTCTTCAAATAATAAATAAAAAAAATATTAATTTTAAAATTAAAAAATAAAACTAAAATTTGCCCATGGAGCTATCAATATATTGTTACTTTCTTTTTCTTTATTTTACTAAATTTCTAATATTTATCATACTATATATTTTTCTATTTAAAAAAAAAAGAGAATTATTCAATGAATTGGGTTATTTAATGTGGTTAAGAGTGTAGTCAATGTCATATGCAAGAATTTCATAAAGAAATCTATTATGTCTGTCATTATTCTTATTAATACTTACATTAGTGTTTATTTGTTAATGTATCATGTTATTGTATATAATAAGTAATTAATTCTGGATGAAGACATGCAGTTGAAAAGTTAATTTTTTTATGTGGTGTCAGTTTTTCTTTTTTATAATATAAAAATTGCAAATAAGGATGTAATGCAAATTGCTAACTGTCTATGGACATCTGTCATCACTCCAAAAAGGATTAGAGAATAATACAGACTTGGTGTGAATGCCTTGGCTAAGTGTTTTTCCCTTGCCATACCCTTCAACTAGATAGCAGCACTTAACATTGTTTGGCAATGGTGGCCCTGGAGATGAACCACTAAATATTATTAGTAACATTAATAATAAGTTATACAATGAGCAGTGATAACTGGATGGTTGAAACTTGGGCTTCTCAATCGAGGGCCTGCGGTTCATCCCGGGTCCACAGATTTTTCTAAAATTATGTGTGTATTAGAAGTTAATTATTTTGACGACCCGCGTGGTGGAGCGGTCATCATACCGGTCTGACACGCAATGGGTCCCGGGTTCGATCCCCGGCCAGACAGACATCTGAATGATGAGTTTA
>MOOZ01002964.1:41756-53117 GCA_002930495.1 Cecropterus lyciades
GGTACTAATATCCTAGTCCTAATAGGTAGTTACTTATCTATGATAGTGTCTTTTATAAGTTGACTAAGGTTAGGGAATGCCTAAGGATTTGAGGAATGTGTTGTTAAGGAGTCGGAAAAGGATATTTGTCGCAGTCGTACACCTTGTAATTTAGAATTATTTCCAAGGAAAATATGTTATATAATTAATGACGAGGGATGTTATGGAGCTCGTATAACCGTGACCGAAACTATCGGATATCCGAAATAAAAAAATATCCGTAACCGTATTCGATATAAAAGTTTTGTTTAATTTCGGGTGTGATTTGAGACGTTTTTTTGTTTTTATGAAATAACAGTTAAAATTGATTAGTTAGCTATAATAATAAGTGATATGATTGATTGTAATAGCAAATAATGACATAGAAATAGAACCAATTGAAGGTGGTAGATCTCTTTGTGATTCAACTCCAGAGGCACCACCGCCACACCTATTTTTGCCTAATAACAGCAGTGTTTTGCGCTGTTGTGTTCTGGTCTGAAGGGTGTGGTAAGGGAGACATACTTTTTCGAGGCATTCCATTTTAGTCCTCAAGGGTAGCAACGCAGCTGTGTCTAACCTTAGGTGGGACTTACCTAGGGTTGATTACAGATGTCCATGGGCGGCAGTAGCCACTTACCATCAGGTGGGCTGCAGGCTAGTTTGCTACTAATCTAATAAAAAAAATCCCTGCTAATAACACCATATATATATTAGCACACTATGAATCGATGTTGTATAAAGCCTAACTCTATGCCGTAGTTTTCAATTGACCATAGATATAAAATGAAGGGATAATTTGACTTTGCAATAGTAATATTGACCTTGTATATATATTTTTTTAATTACCAGTTAATTAAAAAATGGATTATATATACAGTTAACCACATGCGTCATCTCCATTTACTTTTAATAAGTGTGTGCGCAATTTGTTCGGTAAGTTTCAAATTGTAATATAGATCTATATTATTTACATTAAGCCAAGCTGATAGTATTTTTTACGATCATAATGTACAAAATATGGCAGGTAAAGATGTCATTGACCGGTTATGTTACATTTCCTAAATACATATTCTTTATGTAAGCCAAACACTTAAGTACTTTATAGAAGTCTAGATTGAAAAAGTTTGAAAAGCAGTGTTTGACTATACGTATTTTTCTGTCATAATTATAAACGTTGTCTATGGCATCTAAAAAATTAGAGAGCAGGTACCTACCGTAGACAAATATTTTTTCTCTATGGTACGTAAACTTGACGATGGGCGCGTTTTACAAACATTCAACGTATCAGTTAAAAACCGAGCCATCTTCTGTGTCCTATTTAATTTTGTACTACGACACCATCTAGACACATATATCTATATATCATAGAAGACACATATATCATAGAAGGTCATTGCAAGTGTTGCACTATGTCATCAACTTTGTATTGGTCATCAACGAAACAATTTTATCGGATCCTAAGCGGTCCTATTTCGGCGAAGCAGTAGTCTAAAATATTAGATGCCTTCTGAAATCTAGTGCTGTTAATCGGGAGACGAGCAAAATTTGTGACTTCATGCATTACCAGACAAAAGACAGATTGAGACTAAAATACTGCCATTCACTAAATCTATTTTTGCGTTGTCAAAATATGCCTAAGAGGCTGTGTGTATCTGAAAACATGTTTATAATTTTCTAACTCAGAAAAATATCGAACTGCAATTTTACAAATCAATAATCTTAAAAAAATAGGTTAATCACTAAATTTATGCTTGCGTCGTCAGTTTTTCCTAAGATACTCTTAGGAAGTTAGTCTAAAACTTAGTCTGTAAA
This sequence comes from Cecropterus lyciades, assembly GCA_002930495.1. Taxonomy (NCBI): domain Eukaryota; kingdom Metazoa; phylum Arthropoda; class Insecta; order Lepidoptera; family Hesperiidae; genus Cecropterus; species Cecropterus lyciades. Next base: position 43,590 of record MOOZ01002964.1, read on the forward strand.
TGTAAAATTCATCCCCGTTAGACAATTTTAAACTGCATTTTAGAATTTAAGCTAATTAGGAACAAAGGTACGGCCATTTACTAAATCTAGGTTCGTGTTGTCATTTTTACCTAAGAGGTTTTGTCTGTCAATCCTCGTTAGACAACATCATACAGCATTTTTACAATACAATGTCAATTATGGCACATAAAAATACAAAGCAATTCACTAAATCTATGTTTGCGTTGTCATTTTTACCAAGAGGTTTTGTCCGTCAATCCTCGTTAGACAATATCGAACAGCATTTTTACAATACAATGTCAATTATGGCACATAAAAATACAAAGCAATTCACTAAATCTATGTTTGCGTTGTCATTTTTACCAAGAGGTTTTGTCCGTCAATCCTCGTTAGACAACATCGAACAGCATTTTTACAATACAATGTCAATTATGGTAAATAAAAAATACAAAGCCATTCACTAAATCTATGTTTGCGTTGTCATTTTTGCCTAAGATTAGGTATGTTTGTTTGGCAATCTATAACTCATCCAGAAACAATTGCGAACTGCATTTTTACAAAATCAATTACATATGAAGCTCCATTTTTCATACTATCTAGAGCTGGGCAAGCAAATGGGTGACGTCATTTACATTTTTTTATTTAGTCCTGAGTCTCATCACCCTCCGGTATATTCTGATCACTTTCCTCAACGAATCCGCATTGAAGTTCGTACAATCGCGCGTAGATCCTTTTCAAGGCGATAAGTTCTCTATGCGTTCCCATTTCCGCGACAACTCCTTTGTCGATGACGCAGATCATGTCCGCGTTTTGGATGGTGGCCAGTCGATGAGCGATGATGAGGCAGGTGCGACCCTCGCTCGCACGGTCTAAGGCTTCTTGTACTACCTGGAAGTGAGTGATGTATACATCAAACGATGCACCTGTGCCTAGAATTTATTTTAATGTTTGCCTTATGCTGAAAAAGTCCAACATTCTGAAAACGAATCAGTAAAGCAGTTTAGAAAATCTCGTTTTACTTACGACGATGGAACGAAAAATACCCTTTACTTTCTTTTCGAAACTACTATTTTTGAGGTTATCTCTCTTAGCATACATGGGCCCTTGGTTTTAATAATGGATAGCGGTCGTTAAACTCTATTGATGGCTTTTTGGGAGATGTGAAAACATCTCAAATAGTTAAACCAGTAACCATGCATTTTCTCGAGTTGGATTTTTGGACCACTAGGAAAGTTTTCGTTCATCAGCTTCTTGAAGTCCACTGCTGAACGCAGACCTCCAGACCAATAAAGTCTAAGATTTACTTATGACAGAAGGCCTCTAATGAATGAGGTCTCTACACTGATAGATGCTTCTTACCCTCTCACTGTGCGTATCGAGTGCTGAAGTAGCTTCATCCAGCAGCAACACGCGTGGATTACGGACCAGGGCACGAGCGATGGCGATCCTCTGCTTCTGACCACCAGATAGTTGGGACGCTCTCGCACCGATACGGGTTTCGTAGCCCTGGGAAAGAAATTACTTTGATTGGACATTTGAAGTTAGCTATGTTAGTAATCGGTTATATATTACCTACATAACCTGTGTATAGTCTAAAAAGGAATTAGAGATAAATAATGTAAACAAAGGTGTTGCCATTTCAAAACAATGACCTCGTTTACATCTGTCAAAAGTAGTACAATAACGAGTAAAAATTAAATTTTAAAGACTAAAATAAATTATTGCAAACTGTGTTCAACTTTAAAATGACGTCTAAATTTCGTGCAATTTATATTTCCAATGGATATTTCATATCACCAATTGACACCAGATGATATTTATACCAGAAAAGTTACTAATGCTTTGGCTGTTAATTTGAACCGTTATGTTCTGAATATACACACATTAGGCAACGGAAAGGTGATATTTATGCCAGAGGAGTTGCTAATGCTTTGACTTTGAATGTGAACCCTTGCACTCTTAAAACTCATATTAGGCAACGCAGCAATGAACGTGTGAACATTGGCTTCCTTCGCAGCAGACACAATCTCCTTCATGGGAACAACACGCGGCGTATTGTCACCGTAGTCACCAGGTGATGTTCGTACCAGAGGATTTGTTGATGCTTTGGCTTGAATGTGAACCCTTGCAATCTCAATACTCACATTAGACAACGCAGCAATAAACGTGTGAACGTTGGCTTCCTTCGCAGCAGACACGATCTCCTCAATGGGAACAACACGCGTGTTGCCGCTGTAGACACCAAGTGATATTTATTCCAGATCATCAGCATCACGCTGATGATTTGGCATCAAATCCGAACTTGCTCTTGAAATATACTCACATTAGGCAACGCAGCAATGAACGTGTGAACGTTAGCTTCCTTCGCAGCAGACACGATCTCCTCGATGGGAACAACGCGAGTGTTGTCGCCGTACGCGATGTTGTCCGCGATGGAGCGGTCGAAGAGGACGGGCTCCTGAGACACGATGCCGAGGTTCCGTCGGAGGGTGGTGAGACGCATGTCGCCGACTATGCTGTGGTCGTCGAGATACTGGAATAAGGAAAAGAATCTTCATATAAATGTAAGGGCAAAGATGTAAATTTGTATTCAAGGACGATTATGCTGTGGTCGTCGATACTGGAAGAATACGTTTCTTTGTTTAAATATTGTGGCAAAGATGGAAAATTGTACTTCATTATTTTATAATATGGAAATAGCATACGAGCTTTTAGTCCACCTGATGGTAAGTAGCTATTACCGCCCATGGACACAGATTAGATCCGAATAATCTAACCTCACTTGACTTGAGGCTGGCTCGTTTAAATATTAGGTCAAATATTGAAAGATTTTGTTTTTTAAATAGACGTAGCTTATAATACACCTGATGGTATATGGTCACCTGCCACTCATGGACGTCTGTAATCAACCATAGATATGATCAGATCTCTTACGTAAGGATAGCTACAGATGCGTTGCTACCTCTGAAAACTAAGTTTAATGGGGAGTCCTGTAAATTCTGATAGGCTGCTATACAGTAGCTCACTATATTTACCACAGTGCCATCATCCGGATCATACAGTCTCTGCAAAAGTTGTATGAGCGTAGACTTGCCGCAGCCGCTGGGCCCCACCAGCGCGACTCTCTTCCCGCTGGGTATCACCAGCGACAGACCACGCAACACTTCCACCTCACGACGAGTGGGGTAGCGGAATTTCACGTTCTTGTATTGTATCTTGCCGTTTGCCACCTGAAAAATGATATGCATTGAAATAAATGATTGCTGAAGATAGTCGATTTTAACCTCTAATGGGCCATAAGCTTTTGCTCTAATAGTTTATTGTCGAAACTTGTCTTTGAGTTCTCAATACCTGTGTAAAAAGATTAAAACGTTTCCGCTAAGTCCTCTAGGGTAGCAACATATCATCTTATCATTATAGGTTTAAATTCTATAATTGAAGAATATTGCGGTGGAAATAATCAACCAAGAGCACATGGCTTGGTGGCCTTAGTAACCTTAGATTAAAGCTTATTCTTATGTACTAAACAAGATTTCAAAATGGTAATATCGTGATTCAGGACAGGTATAGCGCCATCTTTTATCAAACAGCGGAAGGTCGACAGATATTTATCAAGTATACTTACATAATTCTCCTGCACCGAAGGTGCGTGTGTACTTTCTACCAGCGGTCTTCGTTCAAGCAGCGTCATCACGCGACCCGCCGCCAGGACGGCTGCTCCGAAGTTAGGTGCGAATGCTAGAGCCTGGCCCATCATCCAAGCACCGAAGATAAGAGCTTCTGACACCCTGGAAGATACAGAAATTAATGTTTAGGCTACATAGAAGATTCTTCAATTTCAATTTTGTTTGTGACTGAAACTACTTAACCAGGTATGTAGAAGATTCTTGAGTATTAATGTTGATTGTGGTCGAGAAGTGTGACAAATTTTTTGCTCGTGACAGCCACGATGCAATAAATAAACTTTCATTACAAATGATTTTAAATCTGTTTATTTCATTCCTACATAAATTACTTCATATACCTACGCCGGCAGAAACACGATTCCTTGCTTGTAATTTTGGATTGCAAGAAAGATTGGATGGGTAAAAAAACAACGATAATAAAGATTTTGGAAAAAAACTATCTTGGAGATCTTTAAAATTTAAATCCCTCTTGATGAAATGTATTGAGATATCTTTCCCTACTTCCTTATCGCGTGTAAGATTGTTCAAAATTAGGAGAGAAATACTTTATTAATGTAATCCAGTTAGGTAACATTATTACAAAAAATAACGTGATGTTTAACCGAGACCTCCCCTCCAATATTAGTTGTGTCTCAGAAAAAAATACGTTATTAAGCCGAGATACGATAAATGCGGTATATGAATACGAGTTAACCCGACACAGCTTATGTGAGATTTAACGAGATTAAATCAAACCCCTCCCCTAAATGTCTCACGTTATACATGTCCACACCAGAGCAGCAACTCACTTGATAACATCCTTGTAGGGCACCTGCTTGTTGGCGACGAGTACGCCGCCGTACCACAGCGAGAGCGCGTAGCCGGCGACGGGCGCGGTCTGCCCGAACGCGAACACGCTGCCGCGCCAGCGCAGGCTCTTGCGGGCCGTCACGCGGGCGCTCAGACCCGCCGCGCGGTAGCGGGCCATTACACCTTCCTCACCGCCTACGATTTATGTAGACATAAATTGTGTTTCCGACTTCAAAAAAGGAGAAAGTTCTCAATTCGACTGTATTTTTTTTTATGTTTGATACCTCGATACTTTCGACTGAGTGAACTGATTTTGGCAACGTTATGAGTACAAGTGAAAAAAATCAATCACTTGTCTGTAAGCAACTTCAAATAGAACAGAGATCCAATCATAAGTCAATTACAGATGCGTGGTTGATTATGCTACTCTCGAATATCGAGATGGTTGCCCCATATGAATGTGAGCCGATAACGACAAGAAAAAAAATTCCAAAGTTATGCATACTTTCCAATTTGGCCATAGTAACCTGGCACTTGTGTTACACTAGAAGCCGTTGCTGTCTATGACACCTACGTACAATGACTATTTAAGTGTACCGCATGCCACGTTACTACAAGGAAAAAAGACTTATAGGTAGTACTTACAAAACGCTGAAACAGTCCTTATATTGGTAATAGCTTCCGTAGCTATAGTGGTGGCTCTGTTCGAGGCCTCCCGGACGGTGGCAGCTCCTTCTGCCAACACACGACCCTCGAGCACCACCGCCACTATGACCATCGGCACTGAGACCAGCGATACTAGCGTCATCTGCCACGTGAAGTACATCGACAGTGCTATACCAAGCAGGATGGTCGCTGAAGCCTGCATTAAAGCACCGATGCGAGTACCTGTAGCCTGGTAAAGTGAAAAACGGTTATGAAGTAGTCATTTATTTATTGCACCTTTATAATAGCAAAAGTCACAATAGGGTAAACTTCGTGCTTGATGGTATTCTCTACCAGTCAACCCTGGGTGGCTGGAAATTTTACTGGATTTTTTACCACTTCAGGATTTTCTGTATTGTAAGTGTATGGAAGCTAAAAGACAACTAGTACACGTGACTTACCTAAAAATACGAAGAAAGGTACATATAAAAATGGTTTAAAATTTGAAGAATCTTGGTGGTTCGACTTCAATGTCATACTTGTCTCCTTTATAACAAAGGTTAAGAGCTATTGTTTTACGGATTGAAAAGTATGGTAAAGGAGAAGCAAATGGGATGATAGTGCACCTTCGGCTAATCTTAGCTTGAATTCAACTTTATTGATTATATGTCTATATGCCACTTACTAGATGGACTGCTTTATCATACGAAAATCTGCCACATCGAGGGTCGAATCCAGAATCCTCAGCGTTGACCATTATGATGACTGTCATATGGGATCAGTTCTTCTAACTTACCCCTTGCACAGCAGCGGCATCTGCTGCCAGTCTGGCACACAAGGCTCCGACGCCATTCTTCGCATCGTCGAACCAACCAATCTCCTGTTTCAGCATTGATCTATATGCTCCTACCCTGATGAAATAAACGTAAAAAATGAGAATTAATATATATTACCTGATTGTGTGGCAAGATTCAAATTCCTTGGCACCTCAATCGATTGATGGATTTTAACATATCGCACGATGAGAATAAATAGTACCTAATGCGAAATCTGCATTATGTGAATAATTAAATGATGTTCGCATTTTGGGGAGTTTCTTAAGGCGCGCGGCTACTAAACATATTCGGCATGTCTAGCGTTTTAGTTTATTTGGCGTTTTTCTTTTTGTTTACTTTTATTTTACTTTATTTTATTAATAATAATGAACTAGCAAACGAGCATGCAGTTCATCTGATGGTATGTGGTCACTGCCACCTATAGACATAAGTAACCCCACATAGAACACTCTACTTGAAGTTAATCATAGATGCTTTGCCACATTAAATAAGCCGGAAATAGGTGTGGCGGTGGTAATCATACTTGTTCTTCTGTTTCCTCACAGAGATGAATTCGTTGACATTACAGTTAAAAAAACCGTTTAAATTTAAGCTATTTAAACTTGCACCTGAATCTCTAATTTTCTACTAACATAAGTGTGTGGATGCTGGCTTCGTGCTCATTTGCTACTTCATATTTTATTATTATTATTAACGCGAAATGTGGGGATGTTTTTACTCCTTCAAGCAAAAACTACTTAACGGATTTAGATGAAATTTAGCACATATATAATTTAAGACCTGGATTAACAAAACGTGCCCCAAGCAGGCAGAGCCGCGGGAAAAACTAGTTAATTGATAAAATACCTTACCTAAGTCTCGCTGTTAATCTAACTCCAGTCAAGTTGAATACGTATATTTGGAAGAAAATCCCAATTCCTGTGTAGACTCCTACTATAAGGAACAAAACTGCGATCATATTGGTACCTCCTTGTACATATTCTTCGTCTGTACTCTCTAGCAGCTGCAAACAAACAACAAAAACAAAATTTAGACAATGAATACAAGTTTTTAAGAAATTATTTTTCTATAATATGATTGAAGAAACGAACCTTATTGAGTTTAACTTTCGTTTAAGTTTATTTTACAAGAAAATGCAACGTTGTATATAAGTAGAAGAACAGGCGTAACCAAAGACTTATATAAGGAGGACAAGGGGGAGGATTAAGGTTCAGGATCTTCTTTACTGTAGTGGAGAAAAGCTTTTTTTCTTCAAACAGGAGTATAGGTATGTGTTGTCTTTGTCTTGAAAATTTTAACAGTCTATTTATATTGTATCCCTCATAGGAAAAGACAAAATATAGAGACGTTAGTCGTCCCCCTTCTCTCAAACAAAGCTATAACTACGCCTATGGATACAGGAATGATTCTGGTGTTAGAAATACAGTGTAGAGTGACAGTAAACTTGAGTAATCATAATAAGAAATACACTTACACCGTACGTCTCGCCAAATAATATAGCAAAGCAGGGGAAGGAAGAGCCAACAGCAATAGCTGCCATGACCCCTCCAACCATCAACCATTTCTCTGGCTCACAAAGCTTCATTATCTGCCATGTGGTCGGCTTGAAATCCTCAACCTTCTTCTCATCTAATACCACACTATCTTCAGAACCAGAATCGCCTTCACTAGACGTACTCTTTATTGAATCAATCGAAGCTAGCTTCTGTAGTTTCGGCCTACGTAACTTCGCATCTGCGTTTGGATCAAAATTATCGGCTGTGAAATTGTAAGGAGACAACACGTTAGCTAAAAGAGATACCCGATAGCCTGGAAATAAATAATTAATCCAATTCACTGTTAGCACGACACAAATTAACGATAATAAATTTTGTTATGCTGCATGCATTGAGCGGTGTTTCGGGTACCTCTGATATTTCTTCTGGCGTATTGACTTCGCGATGGTAATTGATAATGTCCTCCTTAAAAAAAACTTAAGAAAGACACTTAAAATTGAATATATTGCGATTACCAAATATTTTAATATAGGGTGGCGCAAAAATTGTCACCCGATTTTCTTTGACTATATTTTTTTCTAAATTCTTTTTTTGGTTTTAGAATGTCTTTATTTCATATCTAAATTTTTTGTTCATTAAGTAGAAAAATAATATCGGTCAAGTGGATTGATGACAATATGGGCCGCATTTATGGCATATTGTTCTCTTGCTAGAACTTCCGGCCATTGATTTCCGCATTCGAGTTCTGCTTGAGACATTCAAGAGTCTGATGATTGCTGACATAAACCCGTGACTTTAAGAAACACCAAAAAAGGAGTCTAGAACTTTTTAATCAGGCGATTTTGCCGGCCCGTGCAAATCACTGTGGCGACCTCCCGCTTATGACACCGTATTATGAGTCACGCTATTGGAGTTCTCTCAACATCCTGTATATGTATATACAAGTTCCGAACCGAAACAGTCGGAGCACGGCCGCTCCCCAGGTATGATTACCTAGCCTGGCGGGAGATCTCTCTTTGCCAAAGTGGTGACCCCAGACAAGGATACGACCCTTTTGAAGTTTATCTATGGTGGCAACTTCACGCTCTGGATGGACCGCAGCCTCACAGCCTCAGCCAATCAGGTGCGTTGCAGCGCATTATTACAACGCTTCCTGTTCCTGATACAGGTACTCACGGATCCGGCTTGAGCAGCCATTGCTTGCCTCCACACTTCGCTTCATCCTCACATCTCGACGCACCGCAGATAGAGGGTGGGTGACTAAGAAGGCGCTTGTACGGCGAAGAAGTTACAAGTGCGGATTACATCGACCTCCGGTCTGAGCAGGGGTGATGTGGCGTCCTCCCGCTACTCATCAAAAGACGACGTCACCTTATTTTGAATCACTCCATCGGAGTTTTCTCAACATCCTGTATATATACAAGTTCCGAACTAAGACAGTCGGAGCACGGCCGCTCCCCAGGCATAATTACCTAGCCTGGCGGGAGATCTCTTTTGCCAAACCACCAAAACGGAAGGTTTGGGTGACCCGGAAAATGGGTTCTTGAGGAGTTGAGGATTCATGGCTTATTGACGACTATTTTGTACCTGTTTACTTCAGAATGTCGAAGCATAACTGACATTTATTGTGGTTTGCCGAAATTGTAGTATATTCCGATAGGATAATGACTTTTGCGCCAAAAAATACAATAATAACAATTCTCCTTTAAGTCATGTATACATTATAGCATTAGATGACCCAATTGTTTACTATGGTGATAGAGACACGTTTAATTGAATTAAGATTATATTATTCTTTGAAGTAATAGTTTTAAATTTCACATTTAAAACAATAAAGATAATGAGCAATTGGAAACACTCCAAGAAAATGGGTGTAATACAACAGTGAATTGAACTTATTTCATTTTTATGAATACCTAGGTATTGCTGTCTTCAAGAAATATTAAATACTCCTTTGATATGTTTTGATACATATGTTTCCCAGTATATTGTGTGTTTTAATAATAATGATAATTAGCTATTAACAGACGACAAAGAAACAATTTAATAAAACATATAGTTTTAGCACAAGGCGTT
>MOOZ01002966.1:9268-22312 GCA_002930495.1 Cecropterus lyciades
TCCTGAGGTATTCCCGGAGCGCTATGACATGGGGCTCGTAAAAAAAGGTGTGAAGAGAGTTCTCCTTCAAAGCCGGCGATGCATTGGCGACTTCCCTGGTGTTGCAAATGTCCGACAACCGTTGGCGACGGTGACTACTTTCCATCAGGTAGTCCGTCTGCCTTATCGTTAGGTTTAGGTATAAAAAAACTTTTATTATATCTATGGCCATTGGTTAATTAAAGAAAGTCCCTGGCTAATAAAAGGAAACTATCAATTAACTACCTCAAAAAAAAGCTGTTACAAAGAATTAAGGGGAATTCTTACATATTTTGCGTTAATTAATCTTTTTCCAACCAACTAATTTCATTTGAAACTTTTGAAATCTTCAGTTACAAACTTTTTGATACCTCCGTCTTACTAGCATAATATTCAAGAATGTCTGTTTCATTTCCTGTGTTTTGTCATTCAATTTTTTGGGGAAAATCTTAATTAAACTTTCGCTTGCATACCGTTGTTAAATGGGCTGATTTCAGAAACCATGGGACTGCCAGATAGGGTTGAAAAATGGGGAAAAGTTATTTGAAAAACGAATTGTTATTTCCTTTATAACATTATTTGCGGACTTGTGGTTTATTGTTTTTCGTGATTTCAATGCAATTTCAATGAAGTTGTTTAGTGTATGTGGTCAACTCACTTCATTCTCGAAGAAGAATAAAGAAGGGTTCTTTTAGAGTGTGAAGGGTTTAGGCCATAGATCATCACTATGGCCAAGTGTGATTAGACTTGTGGATTTATTATCCATGAAGTCTGGCCGGAGATCGTACTCGGGACCTTCTGCGTATCAGTCAGATGTTGACGTGACCACCTCGCTACTCTACGCCTAACGATAGAAACATATGCACAATATAAATATTACTTTTTATTGACACGTAAGGATTTTTAGTTTCGCACATATATATTGTAGTACTTGTATTTACGGTGTATTCAAGTCTTAGGTACGCTAAAATAACTGGAACGGATGAGTACAAGGTGCGTAATGCATAATGGTATATTTAGGTACACACACATTAAGGTGAGACTACCCGACAAATTTAATGCAGTTGACATTTTGAGAGCATTCGTCTTTTTGTTTATGTCTTCGTAAAAACTTGATTTTGATTTTGATTTTGACTTTTGATTACTTAATCACAGATCGAGGAATTCGAATCCCGAACTCTAGTATAGTGACATAAAATATGTTAACTAACGTTGCAGCTGCAGTTGGTTCTCAGTTCGATCCCCGGCCAGACAGATATTTTGTGATGAATTTTGATTTTTCTTCTGAGTCTAGGTATTTTTGCTTCAATTCTACTTTATGTATAGATTGTAGATAATTTAGGTAACATTACAAGTACTATAATAAGAATTAGATCAGTAGCGCATTTTTTCTTTTAATATTTACGATTCTTAACAAGTCTAAGAACAAACTAACCCAGTCACGAGTTTAACGAGTCGTTTCTGCTTTTGGGAATAATTCCAGCTGTAGGCGGCTACTGAATGTGGTTTCGGGTGCATTATGGCTTCCGAGACTTGCGGCGTGCGTCTGCGGCCACTGCGTCTTACCCGATGGCCACGAAACTTGCTACAAGCGTCACTCGCTTTGTGCGAGCGTCAACGTTGAGCGTTATAGATACATGTACTGTGTCGTAGTTTGTTAATCTTTAAGGTCTCGAAATATCGCTACAAATTTCGCGAAATTTGCAAAAATCGCTCGATGCTCACGCTTATAGTTTCTATAGGAATTACATAAGTATATTAAAGACCAACTAAAAGCATGATAATATTATTTACAAGGTTACTAAAAACTCTCCTTGGTTCGACTCCGGAAGCACCACCGCCATATCCATTTCTGTCTAACGGTAGTGTTAGGCAGAAATGGGTGCTATTTTTTGGTCTGAAGTTGTAGTGAGGGAAATATACTTATCCGAGGCGTTCCAACTTAGTCCGGGGTAGCAACGCATCTGTGGCTAACCTTAGATAAGGCTCTGATCTTATCTGGGGTTGGGGCGGCAATGGCCGTCTACCATCAGGTGGACTGCATGCACGTCTGTTACTTCTGTGGAGGAAAAGGGGAGATCTCCCGCAGGCGATTCCACTGCCTGGGACCGCGGTCGATGTTAACTTCGGACCATCTTCTATATATGCTGAGATTCTATCGAACTCTGATAGTGTGTTCAAGATTTCGTCTTCTGATTGGCCAGTGTCAGTATGACGTGTATGACGTACTCCTTTGTTATTTGCTGCTTGCAACGTCTTGCGTGCAGCATTACATGTGAGGCGCGAGCTCATATTTCTGTAGGTATCGCGCCGCTACACTTCCATATTATAAATAAATAATAGTTTAAATAAAATGCGGCCAAGTGCGGGTCGGACTCGGAGGCGAAGGGTTCCGTAGCATTATCATTAAATAACTATGAAAAACAAACTTATGTTGGTTTTACAGTGTTTGTATGAATTACAAAGTTATGTTATTCGAACTTTCAATGAAAACTGGTTCGAACAAGATACGGTTGACAGTTTTTGAGATATAGCAATTTTTCAAAAACCGAATAGCATAACTTTGTAATTCATACAAAACCTATGAAAAACAAACTTATGTTGGTAGTTAGAAAACTGTTCAACTTTATTTAATGATTATGCTACGGAACCCTTCGCCTGCGAGTCGAGCGAGAGTAAGGGAGACATACTTTTCCGAGGTATTCCATCTTAGTCCTCAGGGGTAGCAACGCATCTGTTAGGTTAGCATAACCTTAGGTGAGACTTTGATCTTACTTAGACTTGATTACAGATGTCCATGGGCGGCAGTAGCCACTTACCATCAGGTGGGCTGCATGCTCGTTTGCTACTTCCGAACTATAAAAAATGTATATACGAAAATAATATGCGAAAAGAGAAATTTATATACAAAAACAAAGACAGGTTCATCCGCATGCCGCAGCCGCAAGCCGCATCCGCAGCACAGCTCTAGATTAGGTCTAGCGAGCGCTTGCGGTCGAGCCGGCTGTCTCTCCGTAACGGGGGAGCGACCAAAAATAACATAACGAGTCAAGCTTGTAATAACATTTGTCCTAATATATTACTATTGTGACGTGTCGGCTCCCGATTTATGAACCGAACTACCGTGCGAACTCACCTTGTTATCTGTAGCTACGGATGAGTATATTCCACTGTCTGTTTGTGATTCCGAATTAATTCAATTTTTAAGCCAATTTCAATTTTTTGAAATTTCAAACTTCTTTTGCTGCGTAGGGATTTAGATTGAAAAACTATTGAACTCGCGACACTGTCACCATAACCGACACCTCTGTATATAAGTTTGTACATATATTGTGTAGGTACGTACATGTATGTTGGCATTATCTTTAACGTTTTCACTTTTGTCGGCAATCCTAATTACTGTCTCCGATTTTATTTAAATAAAAATAGTAGACAGCATAATGCTGTGCAGTATCCAATTCGTGATGTTTTGCACTTTAGTTACTGTAAATATTACTCATGTGTAATAACCAAATGTGTGTAAACAGAATGAATAAATGATTATCTTATCTTAGACCAGCAGTTCTTATGATGGTGCCGCCTATGGATATTTGTAGTCAGCTCCAAAGGATTAAAATATGAAACTTTAATCCTGAGGTCGGCTAAAAATGCATTAGTAAACTTACTACGTCTATGGACTAAGTTGGTATGCCTTGTTTTAGGGTAAGATACTTATTTCAAATTAAAATATAGCGACCTTTAACTCTGCTACGGTACAAAATTATATATGTCGATCATACTGTACATATTAGCTAGAAAAATCGAAAAGCAAATCGCGCGACACAGACAAAACCAAACAAAGAGACTTGTTTATAAAATTAATGCGCCTGTCTTCACACGAATTATACCCATTTGATATGTGGCCGAGGTTTTTAATGTGGAAATGTAAACGATGTTTATGTCCGAAACAATTTTTGGCTTGTTCGCCATCATTTATCAGGTTTCCTTGAGCTCGATTTGGGAATTCGAAGAATACGTTTATTGTTTATTTTGACGTCATGGTTATTAGTATGTATTGTGAATTACAATCCCAAGTCAATGTTCGTTTTGAAATAAGAATTAAGAATTATTGTATTTTTTTTTTTGTTTTCTTTACATTTTTTAAACTTCGCGTTTTAAGTAGCAAACATTCAGTTGACGCAGTTGCCGTTGCCGCAGGTGCCGGTTTTATCTGAAGTCAATCACGGATGCGTTGCCACTTCCGAGGACTAAGAAGTTGCCTCACATAAAAAAGACATCAGTCGTTGATTGCTCCGTGGCAGACAAATTGATATTTTCTATACAATATTTAGACAGGTACGTCCCGTGTCGGCGCGGTAGTGTTACGGTAGGGATAAACATAATGTGTTAACATATAAATCGAATAGAAGAATACTATTTTGTCTGCCACAGCACGTGTCTGTCACGTTCAATGTCTATAATGTAAACGAGTCGTACATTTTCAAACGTTTGATTGAAAACTCAGTTGACTCAAATTTACCTCAATTACCCACTATTTATGTACAACATTCAGAATTTAGTCCGAAATTTTCGGCATTTTCTACACTGGCGTTTTTACGGATGTTCATTTCAGACAGGTTTCACAAAAGATTCGACAGGTAAACCAACCCACTTTCCATGGTTTTAAAGCCGCATGAAAATTTCATTTGACAGTTGTTTCATTGGACGTTATGTCCAATTTGCGGATTTGCGGACGGATCGAACACATTGTTAACAGATGTAAAGAGATTACGTATATCAAAGGATCAGGTTCAGGAAGATATTTAAAAAGATATTCAAAAAAAGCAAAGGTATGTCATACCAATTTCTAGCGTGAAAAATTTTTTGGGTAGAACAGTATGGATGATCGGCTGTCTTACTCATGCGGCGACAGAAGTTTATGCTCACTAGAGCTGACTCAAGACAGATGATGTACTTACTAAGGGGAGGTGGATCAGTGGCTCTACATCGCTAAACTCCAACCTCTTAAAACTCACCTGGTTAAAGTTTGATTGAGCGCAAGTCCTAAATGTTAAAAAAAACTACTTTATGTCATTCACAGATGACTTGTTCGGTGCTTTTTTTGTAAATTAAGCTTATTTGTCGCTCTGGCACCCACAAAATCATGTATGTAGCAGTGTGTGTACGTATATATTTAATTAAAACCGAAGGGAATAAATAGTGCGCGAGTTTTGCTTAATAAGAACATAAATCAGAAATTTTAAACATGTTTGTTTAATTGGCTGTATTTTCACGGAGCAATTGAATACAGTTATTGTTGTGGCAATATTTTACTTTCGAACTCGTATTTTGGTAAGGGTTGGATTATTGAATAAATAAATTAATAACGATATCTATGGGTATCGTTAATTTATACTATAAATATTTACATACATATCTATGGACAGCACATTAAAGTAAATGTTTTTTTTTCTAAAGGGCTATTATTATTGCTATTTTTTTACCTTTTTTTTTCGTTTTCTTTTATTGTATTGAAGTAGCTTGCTTGCAGTCAACCTAATGGAAAGTGGTCCCTGACGCCAATGGACCAGCTCACATATACACTCGATAGAGTAAAAAAGTGTTCCTTTTTCATTGATTATATTTAAGAAGGGTAACTTTTTACGTGAGTATGAGTACACACACGCTTTTTTTCTTCCAAGTCAGCCTTGGGATTCAAATGCCAAACCTATCTCCTTATCTTTTAAATTTTATACCATTAGATTATTATCGTTCTGTCACTGCTATAACTCACATCTTACTTACATTGACTGTTATCGAGGCGCGTGGCGGAGCGGGCACCATACTGGTTTGACACGCAACGGATTCCGATTCGATCCCTGACCATACAGAGTATGAATGATAAATTTAGATTTCTGTTCTA
Organism: Cecropterus lyciades; assembly: GCA_002930495.1. Lineage (NCBI taxonomy): Eukaryota > Metazoa > Arthropoda > Insecta > Lepidoptera > Hesperiidae > Cecropterus > Cecropterus lyciades. The sequence goes on from MOOZ01002966.1 coordinate 15,189, forward strand.
AGTTTGAGAGTTTGTGTATTTATTTTGTGTTTCCATGACACAAGAAATCCAAGGATTTTTCCTCGTGGGCTATGCAATCTTAGTATTTTTCCTGTGTCACAAATCTCACCCATGCGTTGGCTGTGAGTGTATCTAATAGTAACGGGTATAATCATTATATTACTACGTCACATAATATTTAATGTGTAACTTTACTTAGGTCGTAACTTTGGTATTTGCATTGGAAGTGTGCACGGAAGTTACATGGAGTTTCATTGTGTTACGTGTTAAGAAAACTTAGTAAGAGTAAGTGAGAGACAAGTTAGTGTGAACTAAAACTTAGTAAGCTTAAAGTACGGTTATACGTAGTTAACCATTTACACTACACGATACGATAACGACGTGTCGTAGCCGACGATCCGATATCGGGGCGCTAGAATGTGACCTTATACAAAAAGCTAAGTCGATATTGACAGTTATAATCTTGTAAACGAATATTAAACTAAATTAATATTAAACATTTTATTTGTTATACGTAATTTGTATTACTTATAATAAAATAAAAAATATAAATACAAAGCTAGGTAATGACTGATCTGACTGAACATACTTTACGAGAGGGTGGTTATTTATAAATTTTAAATTTTATTAGAAATTGATTAATTGGGTAATTAACTTCACATCTTTAATACTTTACTACTTTGCAGATGTTATATTTTGTTAATAATTTTGTTTCAAACAATTAGTCCTCTACTTACTTCACTATTCTACTTCATAAGTTCAATTACAATTACACATCAATAACAAACATATCATCTACCTTATTATTAAAATCCCATTTGCCTCTAGGCCTCTAGGCTTATTAGACCGCTTTAGTTCTACAAAGAAGATATTCATGCAACATCAAATTCCAGTGACAAACCGTCATATTCGGGTGGTCTTAACAAAGTATATACATTGAACCAGCGGGCGAGTGTAAAAATAAACAATAATAACACGGGCGCAGTACGCGGTGCGGTTTAGTTGTGTAAACATTGCATCCGTGTCGGCTTCCGACAGTATCGTCTTGTCATATTCCGTTTATAATTTAATCTTCAATTTTTATCAGATTGAAGCAGCAAACGAGTATGCAGTCTATCTGATAGTAAATGAAGTTTAGAGGTGGTAGAAACCGTTGCGGTGCGACTACGGAAGCACCACAGCCACACCTATTTCTGTCTAATAACAGCAGTGTTAAACGCTGCTGTATTCTGATCTCAAGGGTGTGGTAAGAGAGACAAGGCGCTTATCTGGCGCTATCCAAGTCCTTAGGTAAGAACTTCCAACTTCAGGTTAGATTTTGATCTTATCTGGGCTTGATTACAGATGTCGATGGGTGATTTAACTATGACAGATTTGTTGCTACTCCCGACTTAGATGGTGGCCTCAAATGTAAATGGCAACCGCACTCTTCCACCGAAAAAGAAGAACTGCATTACGTAAGAAATAGGTGTGTCGGTGATACCTCCCTAGTCGAATTACTTAATTGGTTCTAACATTTAGCATTTGTATCACTAGAACAAAAGATTTATCATGTGGATGTATAATCCATCAGCTTTTATAGTTTTCCTGCTAGATATAGGGCTCCCTTGTTGGGTGTTTTTGCAATAATCATCGCGCCTGGCATGTGTGATAACCGTACAGGCTTTTTTACTCGAATTGTGTAGTTGCTGTTGACCTTATTGGCTTTTACAGCTGATCCGGGTTTTGGTAGCAAACCCAAGGTCGACTAGAAGACTATGGGCTGGAAGGGAGGGATGGTTTCGGTTCCTGTTGACGGATTTCAAGACATTCCGCTTTCACTAGAGGGAGGGACTGTTGCGGACCCAGCTGTTGCTGAAGTTCTGGTGACTCTGGTTTAAAAAAGGCGTAAACCTTTTGCCTTCTAAAGTAGAGCGTGTTTATGTTACACATATTATTCACCTATAACATATGTACATGGAAAGAAAGGGAGCGATGCTACCTCTATATTATAAAATGACAAGTAGAGCTACTGAAGTCGTAGTACATCAACCATTGTTGCACAAATGTTGTACATATACTGATAGACTTTAACACAAAATTAGGGATGATATATTTATTTGATACATAAGCAGGCGTCCTTGTACGAGCAAGCTTTTGTTAAAAATTGAACATAACTTATAGTTTTATAATCATTATCATATCAAAATAGCGAAATATTGTAAGCCGAGTTTGAGTAAATAAATATAGCTTTTTAGGTTACAGCTAATGCCTACCGAAATAGCTCGTAGATTACTTTCCATTAAATATAGAAATTTTCCTTTAGTGCAGTATTAATTTCAATGAAAATGGCCGTCCTTTCATTTGTACCTAGTCTCAGTAAGAATGAGAAATGAACTAGAACTAGGTCATTTGATGGACTAGAGTATACCTACATATAAAAGAGAAATGCAAATGAAAGCTCTGGAATCATGAGCCAAATTACAAAAGCTTCGTGCTAAACAACGCCAATATTTGAATTCCATAAAGTTGCTTTCGATATACTATAAATATTACATTTTTATTAAATCCGATACATTTATAAAATAAAATCGAAATTATTTGGATTAAGGTTAAATAAAAGCGCCGATAGAAATGCTACTTGTTGCCCACGTTTTTGTATGCGCAGACTATATTATTTAAGATAATAAGCCGTCACAGGACGCCTGGCAGATGTGAAACATCGTGTTCGTAAAAGTAATATGCATAATAGTTTTGTTTGATACTTGAAAGTTCTGAAAATATAACAGATGGCGCTAAAATAAATACGGTGTGGCGATCGCCACGACAACAATCAGGTTTACGTGCGCCTATAGATGTTTCACATCAAATACTACGAATATGTAACCCTTATTTATTCCATTTAGGGATGTAATACAAATTCAACATGAAAACAACATATTTTCTAAATTTCAGGGTTCTAGGTTTAGTGGTTTAGTCGCTGTCATGATTATTCAAAAGTTATGTTTTTGCTGTTGTTTGTTGATTTATAATATAATGGATATGATGTTTTTCCCTCGGCTCCACCCGCTTGGGTCATGCACCACGGTAAAGGTGTCCCAAGTTTTAATCTAGGCCAAAAATTATCTGTCTGCCGACTTTCATACAAATCAAACCAGTATTTTTATCGTGAAAAGTAACAAATATACACATTTCCTCACGAACACATTTATAATATTAGTAAGATTATGGTTTAAGATTGTTTATTTCTCAAAATAAAAATATTTTTTTAAGAATTTTTCTTACTGAGAAATGATATGAATCAATTATTTTTATATTGAATATTATTATTTAGTATCAAGCGATAATATTTACAATTTTATAATATAATTCAATTTCTTTATGACGGACAGAGAACTAAAATAACTTAGGCGAAAAGTTTTAACTGTACTTTCAAACTATCACGTATCTCGGCTTGCGTCTGGTAGCGTATCTTTGTATTATAAGCACAAGTTCGCTTACAAATTACTAGTTCTAACGTTGATATCAGCATTCTGGAGAAACTAAAGGTAACTGCTTCTTTTTACTTGTCTTTTATCTTTTGTTCCTAGTATGTACTAGCTATGTAGAAAGTTAGTAGGTTGGTTGGAGTAATGTTTTTTATTGATTTTATTGAAAATAAAAAAAAATTAAATACAATTTCAAGTTCCACTTGTCCCTTCGACTTCCTTGTGTGTTTTATTCTTGGACCAGTCAGTGTGATGACCATGTTTTTTTTATCTATAATATAGAACTAGCAGATCTCACTAAGATTAGAGGCTTGCCGGAGGTTGGCCATAGATGCATTGCTACCTTTGAGGACTAAATCGGAATGCCTCGGATAAGTATGTCTCTACTACTACTCATCAGAACTTACTTATGAGTAAATTTATATTTATAGTTAAATATCTTTGTCGTTGTCAATTTTTTCAAGATTAATTAGTACCTATACATACTTGAGCGTATCGATTGATAAAAATTTAAATATGTTACAATACAAGGCGGAAGAATTCTTCGTGGTTAGATTACGGTGGCTTTTCTGCCAATAATAACAGTAATAAGTGCTGTTGTGTTACATTTTGAAGCGAATGATTGGAAGTGGTATGGGAGACATACTTATCTGAGGCGCTCCAAGTTACTCGTCAGGCTACCAACGTATCTGTGGTCAACATTAAGTAGGATTCTAATCCTATCTGGGGTTGATCACTTATATCCTTAGGCAGCAGTGACCACTTACTATCAAATGGTCTACAGCAGTTTAGCTATTTATATAAAATTAAAAAGTAATCCAAACTTTTGAATCTTTTTATTTTGGCTATAATAAGATTTATGATAAGATAAAATAGCCGTCACGGGACGCCTGGCAGATGTGAAACATCGTGTTTGTACAAGTAAAATGCATAAAAGACAAGATTGCTACAAGAATTAAATATATAGCATAATTAAAATAACGCCATCTACGAACAATACTCCGCACTAACTAACACCGCAGCCCGTTTAGTTCGATACTTCAATCTTCGATCGATACTGAAATAAATAAAAACTTTCCGATATTGTTTAATAGATGGCGCTAAAATAAATATGGTGTGGCGATCGCTACACCAACAATCAGGTTTACGGTGCGCCTATAGATGTTTCACATCAACAATAAACGATTTGGGGAAATACAATTAAAATTAATATAAACGTAAACATAAATAACGCTTTCTACACTCATAGCCCCACACTAGGATTTTCTCCTGTGTCGTGGCCATGGACATACAAAGACGAATACACAAACACCCAGACCCAGAACAGAAATCTAAACTCATCATTCAGATTTCTGTCTGGCCGGAGATGGAACCCGGGACCCATTGCGTGGCAGACCGGTATGGTGACCGCTCCACCACGTGGGTCGTCAATATGTAGAAGTGGAGGAAATACCTCAATATTTTTTGATTTAGTATTAATTTTAGATTTTTAGATAATAGTTACTCAGTAAAATTAACAGATACATAAAACACATGTAAAAAGATTATTTATTATAAATATGACCTTTACGTAAGTAGTTCCCTTTAAATTTAAACTATAAAATAGGTCTGCTTAAAGTTTGGGACGGTAAACATTCCTTTATTAATTTAGTAATTAGTTGGTCCCTTTGGTCATAGGCATAAATTTAAAACCTAGGACCCCTGCGGTTTAATTTAAAATTAGTTTTGGTAGATTCCTGAACTTAGCTTGTTTTGTTACTATGACCATTTAAAACGGATAGTAAATCAATCATCAAAATATATTATCAACAGTGTGGCAAAAGAGGATCCCTATCGGAAGATGCTACAATTTTTGCAAATGCATATGTCAATAAATGTTACTTCTGCTTTCATATTTCTATAGTAAATAGGTATATAATATTTGTCAATAAGCTATGAATCACTATACACCTTAAAAAATACGTTAAAGAAATCGAGTGACAACTTTTGCGCCACCCTATACTTAGGCGATAAGTAGGAGTGTAGCAATACCAATTATTAATCTATATTAATAAATAAACAATATTTTTATGCCTTTTGCTTTTATCCAAGTGTGTTATTATAACTTAGATTAAAAGTAATTAATACCTACGTAGGTAATGTCCTATTTTTACACTATTTCAGTTTTCTTTTCGATTTTAAAAGATAGCCTTAAGGAAAAGTAAGAGTATATTAATCTTTTCCTCATTTATTCCTACTACCGGGAAGTAACCGCTACGCCTATTTCAACGCGGTAGAACGACTATGATTCGATCAGGTTTTCTAGTTTCTAGTACCACACCTATTTCTAATATAAAGCGGTTCATACATTTCGGTGAAATGGTGTGGTAGCCGGCTCACTTTCATATGAGGCGACCATCTTAGTCGTCGGGAGTAGCAACGCATCTGTGATCGACTTCAGGTAGTGTTGTATATAAAGTTGCTTACAGATGTCCATGGGCGGCAGTGACCACTCACCTTCAAATGAAAGATTACGCTCATTTGCTACTAAATGAGCATGCAGATCATTTAGCTCAATGAGCACGTAATCTTTTCGATGGTACAACTTACGACTAAACTTACAAACAAAATCTGAGTAAAAATAGGTAATTCTAAATTCATATTAATGTACTTGATATATTTTAATGTACTTTTCCTAGTTTGTGTAATGGGAATAACAAACGATCATACAGTGCACTTTATTTTAATAGGACCCGAATAAGTAAAAAGTTCTACTTTAGGTTGACATAGGCGTCGCTGCCTTTGAGGTCTGATTAACTCAAACTAATATCATTATCTTAATATGTCCTTCTCACTAGAATTTTATACCATGTTCAGAAATAGTTAGTGGCTGTGGCATAATACCAGCGACCTAAAATCATACAGCCTCTTTACATTACCAATCTTATCACGAACTGATTTATAATATATTGGCTACATAAATTTAGTGCAATACGTTCGACCCGACGATTATACTTCCCTGTAACAAAAAGCGTAGCCCACCGACCTATCTAACATTCATATAGCCACTACTCCCTTGAGAGTCAGCCCGTCTATTGATGAATGCACTCGGTCCGCGCCCCGGACTCGCCCGTCATCAGTCACGGTCGCCCTCCACATAAAAATTCCCCCCTAGACGTAACACTTGATTAATGTTTGTAAAAACCCCAATTAAGGACGAACGAACGTTTTATTTAAACTTTACCCGTATATTAAGTAACTAAACAGCTGTTGGAGGGGTTGTTTTGGTATGGTATAGACTGGATACGTTCAGTAGTTTTATAACAATCTTGTTACTTAATCACTCAAGCGTCTTAAATGTATATCTTGAAAAATACTCCGATGCAGAAAGACTTACTTGGAAAATGTTTTATTCGTGAAATGGCTACTAAAAGACTTATTTGCAAAATGTCTAATTTATAAAAGTGTTCGGGACAATAAATAATTCCAGTTTGCTTTTAATAAAATAGTAATAGCTTATAGTTCATAGGTTAAGTTTAATAGTTCATAGGTTAAGTTTTAAATTACTTCATAAAATAGAATAGATTAAGTCATTTACATAAGAATTGTACATAGTTCCAATAGATTAGAAAGAGACATATAGCGTGTTAGAAAGAGACATGTAATATGTAAGAAAGA